>JAQISU010000306.1:1875000-2475000 GCA_029339505.1 Unio delphinus
TATATATATAGATATGTAAGAAACGTTTCCGTTTATATATCTATATATATATGAGTGTGTGCGTGTGTGTGTGTGTGTGTGTGGTGTTGTAGTGTTTAACACCATTTTTAGCATACGATAGACTATGCATGGTGGACATAAATAATGGTGGATAGAGAACTCAGGAAATCTCCCGGGAGGAACCATCGACCCACGAGAAACTATCGGAAACGTTTCTTACATATCTATATATATATATATATATATATATATATATATATATATATATATATATATATATATATATATATATATATATATAAAATTTATGAATAAATAGAGATAAACAGTTTTATTTTTATATATATATTACATTAATGAAGGTCGTAAAGTGCTTTGGAATTTAGACCTTTTGGATATACTGTATTAAGACGGTGAATCCAGTATGTTTCTTTTAGCAAACGTTCCATTTCTGATTCAGCTATAACAATAGGTTGAAAGGAAAAATCTTGCACAGTATGAGAACTATTGTTAAAGTGTACGGCAACATGAGATGTAAAAGATTTATGGATATAATTTTTTATGTCAGATCTATGTTGGTTCATACGTTTAGATATTTGTTGACTAGTTTGTCCAATATTTTGGACGTCACATTTTTTGCATGTGATCAAATAAATAACGTTTGATGTTGCACAATTAGTATCACAATGCATATTAAACGTTTCTTTTGTATTACTACTACTGAAAGAAGTACTTTCATTAATAAGAGAACAGTGCGAACATCTAGGTCTATTACATTTAGTTGCTGATCCTTTTTTGTACGATGTTTTTTCTAATTTAGAATTAATTAGGTAATCTTTAAGATTTTTTGTCCTTTTATAAGCAAGCATGGGCTTGCTTTCGTGTAGCAATTTAACATTTTCTTTACCTGATAATTTTAATAAATCCCAATATTTATTGATAATCTTACCTATATTAGGTAAACTTGGGTTATATTCAATAATAAAGGGAATGATATCCTTATTTGTATTTTTGATTTTACATTGTAATGATTCAAGTTGTGTAAGAGAAGATACTTTTTGGAAAGCAGCATTAATGATATCAATAGGGTAATTTCTATTTAGAAAATGCTGACCTAACTCTATCAAAGATGATTTAAAAACAGTGTCATCCGAAATAATTCTTCTATATCTTTTCGCTTGACTATATGGTATCCCGCTTTTACATGATTTAGGATGGCATGATGAATATTCAATATATTGATGCATATTTGTGTTTTTAACATGAACCATGGTAGTGATGTCATTATTTTCATTTTTTATGACGTCTACGTCCAAAAATGATATTTTAGTTTTAGACACATTGAATGTAAACTTTATTGTTGGATGTAATTTGTTTAAACTGTCTATAAAATAATAAAGGTCTTCTAATGGATAACTCCAAATCATAAAGATATCGTCTAAAAACCTTAACCAAATATCTGGTTTTAAGAAACATTTATTTAGAAAATCATTTTCCAATTTTCCCATAAATAAAGATGCATAAGAAGGTGCCATAGGACTACCCATTGCTGTTCCCATTTTTTGGAGATAGTTTGTATTACCAAATTGAAAAAAGTTATTTTCGAGCACAAGTTTTATCAAATTACAAACATGTTCTTTTGATAGTTTAGATGTATATTCGTTTTCTCCAAGATAATATTTACATGCTTCGATACCATCATTGTGTGGTATATTCGTGTAGAGTGAAACCACATCAAGTGTAACTAGTAATGAATTTTCAGTTAGTTTTGGTAAAGATTTCAATTTGGTAATGAAATCAAAAGTATCTTTGACATATGAAGGTAGTGATTTCATTAGTGGTTGTAAAACATGATCAATATATTTGGATATATTATTTGTAACTGAGTTACAAGTAGAAATAATAGGTCTACCTGGATATCCTAAAGGTAGTGACTTATTAATCGTTTTATGTATTTTTGGTAAAATATAAAATTGAGGTGTGCGTATTTTATTCGGGAAGATATCTAGTTCATCATGCATTGAGCAATTGTGTATAGCGATTTGATTAATACATTTGCTTATGTTTTCTTTAAATTCTTCAGAAGGATTATAGGAAAGTTTTGTATAATATTCGTCATCATTTAATTGTCTTTCTACTTCTTCAATATAATCTTCTTTATTCATTATTACTATGGTGCTAGACTTATCTGCCTTTTTAATAGTAATACTTTCGTCCTGTGATAAGGTACGCAAGGAAATTAATTCTTCTTTAGATATGTTAGTAAAATGTTTTCTTTTAGAACTGCTTTTTAAAATTTCTTGTTTAGTTGCTTCAATATAAAAATCGAGATAAATATCTCGACCACTAGAAGGTGTAAATGATGATTCTTTTTTATTGAAAAAGGGCTTATTTTTTAGATGATAACTACTTTTGACTTGTGAGTTAGTATATGATTGTGAGAAAAATTCTTTTAATTTTAACGATCTAGTGTATTTGAAAAATGCTTCTGCTAAATTGATATTATCATGCACTTTGTTTCTTGGACAAAAAGATAAACCCTTACCTAGAAGAATGTAATCACTATCAGTTAGAGTTCGTTTAGAAAGGTTTAACACAGTTTCTTTTCCTCTTTTGATTTCCATTTTTCTTTTCTTGTCTTTCCTCCATTTGTTCTTGTTTTGAATTCTAACAAATCTCCTATTCTTTCTTTTGTTTGTGTTGTCTTCAACAGATCCTTGAGGGTTTCCATAAGTTTTTGTAATGTTTCTATTACGGTTATGTTGGACTCCTGTGTAATTTTCTTCGCCCCATTCTTTACTGCATCTGCATAGGTTGTTCTTTGTGTGCCTGGGGCTCTTAAGTTTTTTGCTTGATCATTTGTTGAGTTGTTTTGAATGGGTCTGTTATTTTTTACTTCTTTTAGATTTGGTTGAGATGTAATTTTTGCTGTTGGTAATGATGCATGTTCCATTTCATTTTTATTTCTTGGTTGTTGTTGATTCCATGTTTGATTGTTAGTTGCTGCACGTTTGAAGTTAATTTCCTCTGTTGTTCTACTTGGTTGTTGATTGTTTCTTTTTGATTTCTCTCTAACAATTTCCAATGCTGATGGTTTTCGTTGTTCTGGAAAGTTGTTTTTTTCTTTTTGCAAATTTTGTAACTTTTTAAGTTGATTTGATAATAGTTCGTCTTTTTTAGATTCCGTTTTTGTAAAGAGTTCTTCATCAAAATTGCCAATACGGTTTTTTATCAAATTTCTAAGATTATCTTTGTTTTCTTCTAGTTCTTTGCCTGGGTTGAGTGCTTTTCTCTGGTGCTCTTCTTTTAATCTCTCGCATATCTCCAAAGACACTTTTTTCAATAGGTTGTCAATAGACTCCTGAAACTTTCTTGAGGATTCGTTATTACCAATATGAATTTTCAGTCTTAGACGTAATCCTTTCGGTACAAGATTCTCCGATATACAATTTTCCAGAAATCGTGCGTGTAGACCGCTTTTCATCTGTTTCTCAGCTAATTTCTCCATTGTTGATTTTAACAAATTTGTTTTATTATGAATACGTGGATCAGATGCTGATGCCATAGTGTTGTTTAGGTAGACTTATTAAAATATAAAATAAACAACGCCAACACGTATTAATATATATTATATATATATTATATTATTATAATATAATATAATATAATATATATATATATATATATATATATATATATATATATATATATATATATATATATATATATATATATATATATATATTGCGTGAGACAGACACAGACAGACAGATTTGGCATAGATAGATATATAGATAGATATTTAGATAGATAGATAGATAGATAGATAGATAGATAGATAGATAGATAGATAGATAGATAGATAGATCGATAGAAAGATCTGAATTTTAATAACAATGTATTTGCTTCGGTTTCGAATGTTTTAGCGGTATTTCCCACTTTATTAAACTCTTCTATCATTCATCTTTCTTATAATACCGCCTTTGTTGAGGCAAAAAATGGCTATTGATATAACACCATTCATAGTTCCCATTAATTTTATGACATTTCGAAAGCGGTGAACAACAATAACCCCAGTTTTGTTTCATATCTACAAAGCACCAATGAAAACCATTTCCTCCGTCCTCAGTGTGAACGCAACATGGATGTTTTTCAAGACATGGTCTAATTGAGACATCTTTTTTTACGAAAACCACCACAAAACTGCCATAAAGTTCCAGATGGACACCAAAGGTAATCGTAACCTCGATCGAAGCTTTTATCAGTCCAACAGTAATCCCAAACGTTGCTGTAGTCCGTGCAGAACCAACTATATTTGGTTCCATTATGATATCCGTACTTGTAGCAATGCCGATATTTGGTATTGCCAGTCGTACAATTTCCATCGAGGCAATATATCGCTACAGGAACAAGTACTAAAAGTTACCTGCTTATCATGTTTCAGGGTAAAACCTATATGAAATATATATATATATATATATATATATATATATATATGCTTATCATATATATATATATCTATACATATTTATATGTATATATATATATATATATATATATATATATATATATATATAAGTATATATATATATATATATATATATATATATATATATATATATATATGTATATGTATATATATGTATATATATATATGTATATATATATATATATATATATATATATATATATTTATTTATTTATTTTTTTTATTAAGTAATTTATATGTATGAAAGTTGACAAATTTCAGAATACTTGATAATACCGATGTTTAAGTCCATAGACATTAACATGGGATGCTTTTTGACACCTCCTAATGTCGACCTTTAATTGTAAAGCTTTTTTAAATTTAAAAATTCAATTTGATTGTTGGGGTTTATATACATGTGACAAAAGCAAGGAATATATTTTTTTTTCCATTCACAACGTTGTTGTTATTTTGAATAAATCAGGCACTCGTTTCTTGGCAATCAAACATTTCTGGACAGCGTAAAGACCCACGGGATAATCTTTCCACACACATTTAGTTAGCCACTTCCTAGGAGCACATGTTACAATGGAAAAAATGTTTAAACTTTGCGGTAAAATGGAAGAATTTTAAAGTGAAAGTTTTTCGTAAATTTGGGGATCCTCGGAAAATTGTATTATGGATATTACTATATATTTTGAGCAAAATTGTCTTTTTTGTATGTGTTTGGCTCCGGTTTTGCTGCACAGGTCAAATCAGAAACAACAGTATCACGTTCATGGATATGTATCAAAAGTTTGTAATTGTATCATCCCTTTACGGCCAAAGAGTTTGGTTGAATATCATACACAATATATTGACACAGGCAAAATATTTAAAGAAACAATATTAAAAAAGCAATGTAAAAAGAAACGAAAACAACCAGCTTTGTACTCGTAAGTATGCGAATGATTTCAAAACTTGTGCCAGAATGATATATCTTAAAAAAGTGTTGATTAATTTGACGATTTCTTCTGGTTCAGTGTTGATGCTTTTTCGTCCTTCTTTTGTAGTATAGATAACCTAGCCGGTCAACCTATGGTGAAACTGTGCAGAAAAGTAAACGAGGGTTTGTTATTGTGCATTGAGTTTCCATGGAACAAGTCTGCTAGCTGTTGTAAATGAAGCGCTTATTCGTGACAAAGAAGGTAAATAAGAGTTGTATAATGTCAATTGCTTCAACTCGCTGAGCCTGTGTATATAAAACCCAAACAAATGTTCGTGACTTGGGTATTCAACAATAGATGGGACCTCAAGGAGTGTAATCGACTAATGGGATGTTTAGCAGCACCTTAATGGCATTTAAGAAAATTAAATATGCAATTAAAACATGAAACGCAGTAGAAATCAAATATGCGACATAAATAATTTTTGTTTGGTATTAATAATTTAGTTACTAAATCAAAATAAGCTTTCAGTTGGTATTCGATTTGTAAATGATTTCATGAAATAAACAATCATATAAGTATTTCACCGTCAGATACATATTGTAAGTATTGTAATATAATATAGAACATGACTGAAAGTTCATGAAGATGGAAAGGATAAAATGAATACATTCTAGCATTCAATTAAGCATTGTGTGCTTTTATTAATTGCTTTTGTTTTCATTTTTCAGTCGAATAGAAATTGACTACCATTTCTTAATTATTTCCGAATTGTTTTCTCCGTTTTGTTTAAATTTCTTCGAATACATGTTTCGCCTAAAGTTATTTACATTCCATATGATGTATGAATATGTCCGGTGTGCCTAACAATTTCAATAAATTATCGCACATTTATTGAGGTGAATTTATTGAAAAGCTCATTGCGACCGTAGTTATACCTAATATTTTTTTTCTATCGCAACCACCATAACAATGAACGTTTAGGGAAGAAAGTGCAAATAATACCATTTTCGAAAAGGGCTATATTTGAAAGAAACATATGGTATAATATTTAATCTTGCAAATCGATTATAGTTATGTAACACTTTAGGTAGTATATGCGTCTTAATGAATATTATATTATGGGCTATATCTCTCAATCAAACTATTTAATTTATATAATCAGACCTTATAATTGCAGTATACAGGAGACTTTATGGTAACATATAAATTATGCACACATGCCCTTAGTGGACGTTACCCAAAGAAATTATCATAATATTGTATTTTAGAACTTTTTTGACGTCGTTTTTGCATAGGGTTTATGTTTCAGGATTTGTTTAATGTACTTAATAGAGTATCAGTCTTCGGGATGGAAAATTAAACTAATACAGATCAGAATCAAGAAACACCAAAAGAAACCTTAAGGACGAAGTTATATACTATGATATATATATATATATATATATATATATATATATATATATATATATATATAGTTATATATATATATATATATATATATATATATATATATATATATATATATATATATAGTTATATATATATGTTTGTATGCAATTTCTTTCGTAGTGTAAATTGAATCAGCGTTTGTTGATAAGCATATATTTAATAAGATAAAGCCGATAGCATCCCAACCCCCGATATGCAATCATATTGTTTGTTTAATGTTCAATATATATTAAATACCTTTAATATTTACATGAACATGTTTTATACTAATTGCTTTAAAAGCTCGACTTATAAATTGATATTTGCTTTTTTCTGCTTCGCCCGAAAAAAACGATTATATAATATATGCCTGGTATTGTTCTATTATTGTGTATGACGATATCGCTTTCAAAAGTTCACGATACGAACTGTAATCTATGAGGTATGTTTATTTGAAATGCTGGTGAACCTCTTTGTTTTTCCACGTGAACTTTATAAGGCTAGGCGGTTTGTGTTGTTTCGACTATCGCCTATAAGTTATATGCAAATCCTAGGAGATTCCGTCTTTATAAGCGCATTAAATACTCAAGTATTAAAAAAATCCAAGCGGGGAAAAGGGTTTTAACCGCTTTTATCTAAGCCCAACTGATCCATAACATGAAAAACCCAAAAGTCCGTTTTTCATCAAAACTCATGCTAAACAAAATGGTGGGAACCGGTTTTAAAGTATGGTGACGTACTATCCAATGGTGCGCAGCGAATAAACCAAGTATTAAAAAAATCCAAGCGGGGAAAAGGGTTTTAACCGCTTTTATCTAAGCCCAACTGATCCATAACATGAAAAACCCAAAAGTCCGTTTTTCATCAAAAGTCATGCTGAATAAAATAGTGGGAACCGGTTTTAAAGTATGGTGACGTACTATCCAATAGTGCGCAGCGAATTAACCAAGTATTAAAAAAATCCAAGCGGGGAAAAGGGTTTTAACCGCTTTTATCTAAGCCCAACTGATCCATAACATGAAAAACCTAAAAGTCCGTTTTTCATCAAAAGTCATGCTGAATAAAATGGTGGGAACCGGTTTTAAAGTATGGTGACGTACTATCCAATGGTGCGCAGCAAATAAACCAAGTATTAAAAAAATCCAAGCGGGGAAAAGGGTTTTAACCGCTTTTATCTAAGCCCAACTGATCCATAACATGAAAAACCCAAAAGTCCGTTTTTCATCAAAAGTCATGCTGAATAAAATGGTGGGAACCGGTTTTAAAGTATGGTGACGTACTATCCAATGGTGCGCAGCGAATAAACCAAGTATTAAAAAAATCAAAGCGGGGAAAAGGGTTTTAAACGCTTTTATCTAAGCCCAACTGATCCATAACATGAAAAACCCAAAAGTCCGTTTTTCATCAAAAGTCATGCTGAATAAAATGGTGGGAACCGGTTTTAAAGTATGGTGACGTACTATCCAATGGTGCGCAGCGAATAAACCAAGTATTAAAAAAATCCAAGCGGGCAAAAGGGTTTTAACCGCTTTTATCTAAGCCCAACTGATCCATAACATGAAAAACCCAAAAGTCCGTTTTTCATCAAAAGTCATGCTGAATAAAATGGTGGGAACCAGTTTTAAAGTATGGTGACGTACTATCCAATGATGCGCAGCGAATAAATCAAGTATTAAAAAAATCCAAGCGGGGAAAAGGGTTTTAACCGCTTTTATCTAAGCCCAACTGATCCATAACATGAAAAACCCAAAAGTCCGTTTTTCATCAAAAGTCATGCTGAATAAAATGGTGGGAACCGGTTTTAAAGTATGGTGACGTACTATCCAATGGTGCGTAGCGAATAAACCAAGTATTAAAAAAATCCAAGCGGGGAAAAGGGTTTTAACCGCTTTTATCTTAGCCCAACTGATCCATAACATGAAAAACCCAAAAGTCCGTTTTTCATCAAAAGTCATGCTGAATAAAATGGTGGGAACCGGTTTTAAAGTATGGTGACGTACTATTCAATGGTGCGCAGCGAATAAACCAAGTATTAAAAAAATCCAAGCGGGCAAAAGGGTTTTAACCGCTTTTATCTAAGCCCAACTGATCCATAACATGAAAAACCCAAAAGTCCGTTTTTCATCAAAAGTCATGCTGAATAAAATGGTGGGAACCGGTTTTAAAGTATGGTGACGTACTATTCAATGATGCGCAGCGAATAAATCAAGTATTAAAAAAATCCAAGCGGGGAAAAGGGTTTTAACCGCTTTTATCTAAGCCCAACTGATCCATAACATGAAAAACCCAAAAGTCCGTTTTTCATCAAAAGTCATGCTGAATAAAATGGTGGGAACCGGTTTTAAAGTATGGTGACGTACTATCCAATGGTGCGCAGCGAATAAACCAAGTATTAAAAAAATCCAAGCGGGGAAAAGGGTTTTAACCGCTTTTATCTAAGCCCAACTGATCCATAACATGAAAAACCCAAAAGTCCGTTTTTCATCAAAAGTCATGCTGAATAAAATGGTGGAAACCGGTTTTAAAGTATGGTGACGTACTATCCAATGGTGCGCAGCGAATAAGCCAAGTATTAAAAATATCCAAGCGGGGAAAAGGGTTTTAACCGCTTTTATCTAAGCCCAACTGATCCATAACATGAAAAACCCAAAAGTCCGTTTTTCATCAAAAGTCATGCTGAATAAAATGGTGGGAACCGGTTTTAAAGTATGGTGACGTACTATCCAATGGTGCGCAGCGAATAAACCAAGTATTAAAAAAATCCAAGCGCGGAAAAGGGTTTTAACTGCTTTTATCTAAGCCCAACTGATCCATAACATGAAAAACCCAAAAGTCCGTTTTTCATCAAAAGTCATGCTGAATAAAATGGTGGGAACCGGTTTTAAAGTATGGTGACGTACTATCAAATGGTGCGCAGCGAATAAACCAAGTATTAAAAAAATCCAAGCGGGGAAAAGGGTTTTAACCGCTTTTATCTAAGCCCAACTGATCCATAACATGAAAAACCCAAAAGTCCGTTTTTCATCAAAAGTCATGCTGAATAAAATGGTGGGAACCGGTTTTAAAGTATGGTGACGTACTATCCAATGGTGCGCAGCGAATAAACCAAGTATTAAAAAAATCCAAGCGGGGAAAAGGGTTTTAACCGCTTTTATCTAAGCCCAACTGATCCATAACATGAAAAACCCAAAAGTCCGTTTTTCATCAAAAGTCATGCTGAATAAAATGGTGGGAACCGGTTTTAAAGTATGGTGACGTACTATCCAATGGTGCGCAGCTAATAAACCAAGTATTAAAAAAATCCAAGCGGGGAAAAGGGTTTTAACTGCTTTTATCTAAGCCCAACTGATCCATAACATGAAAAACCCAAAAGTCCGTTTTTCATCAAAAGTCATGCTGAATAAAATGGTGGGAACCGGTTTTAAAGTATGGTGACGTACTATCCAATGGTGCGCAGCGAATAAACCAAGTATTAAAAAAATCCAAGCGGGGAAAAGGGTTTTAACCGCTTTTATCTAAGCCCAACTGATCCATAACATGAAAAACCCAAAAGTCCGTTTTTCATCAAAAGTCATGCTGAATAAAAAGATGACTGTCATCTGTGTTGATGACATAAGCTTGATTCTCTTGAGGTTTGCGATGAGGTAGTTCATCTTTAGCACACACGACAGGATTCCAAGAAGCAGTGTACGAACTACGGTTCAAAAGATAATAAAGTTCCCAAGTATCCATTTTTTGTTGTGTAGCCTTGTTTTTTTTCTCTCCTTTCTTCACAGGTGATGATAAGTCATCAATTCAATCCAGACTTTTTGTTTGAAACGGTCTGACAAGTAACTGATGGTTTGCTTCGTCTCTTTACTTTTGGCCAAGAGAGCTTCGATGCGATCGATTTCTCGAGCAAACAATGGAGAAGAGGAATGATCACGTAAGCCTTTATACCACTGAAGTAACACGGCTTCTTCGGAGGTGAGACTCCAAGCTTCGTTCAGATAATTGTCCAATTTTTCTTCTTGACTCATCATCATACATTTATCGTGTTGAATTTGACTGGGATGATCGATTTGACATCCATAACAATCTTTTTTAATCATGTCCCTAATTGTATCTTCCAAGTGTTGTGCTAAACAAGCCACTAACTGTTGTTCCTGTTCTGGCCATCTGGATTGCATGATCACTACCTCTTCTTTTTGGTCTTGGGGTTCTGCTTTTTCTGTAATCCATTCCATGGATTCTCCACTATTCAAAGAAGGACAAGGGTCTTCCATAATGTCTAATAGTCTAGAATGACTTCTCTCAAACTGTTGATTTCTATGGTATTATCGAATTCAGCATACAGAATGATATTCACCGTTTCGGGAAGAGGTAATGCAAACTGAAGTTCCACACGCAGTTGCCCAGATTTTATAGGGTGGAAATGTCCCTCGTCGCTGCCTTGGTCTGGAGTGAAATCAAAAGCCCACAACGTGTAACCTCTTGCATAGTCGTCGTAGGAAATACCGTGACTGGTGTTGGTTCCTAACTGTCCTGTGGCTTCGTACAGCGACAAGTACGACCTCAATTAATTTTTCTGTTCGCCAAAGTCGGGTTCGAAGGGTCTGGTTCACAAAGTTTTGCCATCGCGACTGACTTCAATTTTGGATACTCTGCAGTGCTTAAACTGGAAAGGATTTTCATCGTGGGCACCATTGAGGGCTGCATTGCTGACGATACCAATGAATAAACGTTTGGGTAACTGTCCTTGGAACAGATGATCTTCGATCTTAGATCGGAGTCCAGCGGCAATGGTGAAAGTTTTGACTTCCACGCGCCGTATCGGATACTTGGCTGTCGTTCTGCTCAAAGTGTGACTGATATCATTTCCCACTTTAGGTAACACTTCCATGCGACGTACGTATAACCTGGCTTCTTGGATAATGGTTTTGTATTCGTTGGCATGAGCCATCAAATGGAAAGCAGTACTACTTCGATTCAGTCTCAAGCGAATATCTACTCCGTTCAGCAAATACTTCTCTTGAAACCACATGTCCAAATGCAAACGATCGAACAGTTCTAAACTACGTCCTTCCAAAATTTTCTTTCGACGCTCGTTAAAACCTTCATTGTGAGGATCGGCAGGAGCGCTGCCATCAGCAGCTGCTGCTACGGGCAGGCTGTGTCGTTAAACTTATCTGCGGTGTCAGGTTTCCATACCACGCAAGCATCTAGATGAGTGTTTTTGGCTTCTTTTCCGTACGTCAAGAGATTTTCGAGGTACGCTCGGTAAGGGTAAGTATCCATGCTACTGCTGATCAGTTTGTTATTCATGTACAAATCCACATCGCTGAACAAGGAATGCATGAAATTGTTGACAGGAGCTACTCTATCATTGGCTCCTGGATTGGTGTTGTCTGTTTTGGTTACTTTCACTTTCAAATACAAGTAACTGTTGTTGAGATCGATGTAATCTTCGGGTTGTCCTTTGATTTCAAACTCGATGGGAGCTGAATCCGTCAAAGAGGAGACGGGATGAAATTCGACCCATTGAGCTTCTTGCATGGTCATCATCGTGGGTGGCATGGCAAAGAGATCCAGTTCCGACTTGGAACAGGCACAAGATTCTTGGTGCATCATTTTTTCTTTAGGTTTTTTTTCTTCACTTTTAATAATCAAAAATGTCTAAGTCTCGAGCGGTTCTTTTTTTCTTTGTCTTTCGAACTTTAGAGGTACGGAGACTTTTGAAAGGGTGTCTTCGTCGACGCTTTCTACCTTGTCCTTGCTGTGTCGTCAGGGAAGCAGGAATGTCAGACTCGGTACCGTTCAGAGCATTTATAGGACTTTCTCGTCGACCCAAAATTTCTTTACCCGTTTGAAGCAAGGCATTTTTGCCTGCTCTCAAAAAAGCTTCTTTAGGGTTTTGTTTGTCAATGAGAACATTGTAAAGAAAATCTTTGCCGTGAGTCAATGCGGCATCTTTTAAGGTGTGCAATCCTCGTGTCACCATTGGTTTTAAAACAGGGACCATGGAACGAAAGGCTGATTTAAACATATCTCCTAAACCATGTCCTCGTTGTCGAGTGACTCCTTGGTACACAGGATACATCACTTTTTCAGTTGTTGGAGAATCGTTTTTGAAAATGGAGTTTCACTGTGACTTTCCCTTTGGTAAATGGAATATTTTGACCTAGTTCTCCTTTTATAGTAATGTTGACACTGTCGAAATACGACTTACTGACGGGTAAATAATGAGGATGCACAAATTCGCGGTGAACGTGATAGGTATTTCCACCTTCCTCGTCAGCGGTAGTAGTATCTACTTTGAAAGGAATGACACGTAGTAACGGTACAGAGGTGTGTCCTACCACGTTGTACTCCACCACATCGGAGTACACAAACATCAAATTGAGTCCTTGGTTCATTTCTACAGGGGATCGAAAATATTTGGTAAAATCCAAGTTACTGGATATGCCTGGTATTTCTTTTTTGTTCGGGATCATCTTGAGGTCTCCACCTAAGATATCAAACAATTCAGGACAAAAGGTAATGGCTATTATTTTCTTCTCTGAAAATTTGATCATGAAGCGGCGAGCCACTTTAATGTACTCAAAGGTAACACTTTCTCTGATTTTGTCCAGGGGTTTACCAAACACAACATTGAACTTGCTTGCAATCGTAGTCACTAAATGTTGACCGCTAAAATAGTAGCCTGCAGGAATGGTCAACACATGAGTGGACAGTTGTTTAGTTGTGGGTCTATCTGATTTCTTGTTGTCAATGCCAGTGATACCTCGTTCATCTAAGGCTTGTTGCAATTGCTTGTCGTACACTTCAACTGTGAAAAAGTTTTGATTTTCGACGACGTTTTTGATTTGTGTCGGGTGTATTATTTCCACTAAAGCTGCTTCCCAGTGATCATCTTGATCCAAATGCATGGCTTGAGGTAATTTAGACGTGTAACAACACAATGTGTTGTTAGGAAACACCTCCATGGAACTGTCACTGGGTAACGTTAAGTAAAATTGGTTATTAGTGTTGTTCATATTTCCAATGTTCTTCTGTCCGAGGAGTCACTCGAGGTTAAAGGAGTGTCTAAAAGAGGATTGTGATTGGAAGGGTGACTGTCAGGAGAAGGACTAACGTTGGCCGCAAGACTCCCAATATTGTTACTGTTGTTCCCGTTGTAAGAGTATTTCAGGGAAGGATTGGGAAGAAGATACCCGATGCAACTGCTGAGTCAAATGGTCCACAATTGTTTGTCTCCTTGTTGCAAACTCAGACTAGCAATGGCTGCACCAATGACACAATATACCACAAAGATTTGACAGAAAAAAACGATTTGCGTTTTAGGGACACGTTCTCCACACCACACCCACAAGGGTTGCTTTTGTAAATCATGCAGAGATGATGTGGGTGAAGGAGTAGTCACCGTGGTTGCTGAAGCTGTATTGAAGGGCATGATGGTCACTTCTTTTTATAGTCGATGACGTGCGAAGCGTCAATCCAAGAATCAAAACTAGGAGGATATCCTTTCCAACGTACTTTGACTTCTTTGACACGACGTTTTCCTACTTTACGGGTTCTTCGTTCGAGAATGCTTTCAATGTCGTACACGTCGTCTTCTTTTTTGGTAACACGTTGTAACTCAGGCAAGTAAAACGTTCCTTTTAATACTTCTCCGTTCATGTCTTCCAATTTATAGACGGTAGGATGACGATCGCGCACTCGTCCAGTAACACGAAACAATTCGGTGGTCCAGTTGGGTAAGTAACCTTTGTCGAAAGTGCGTTTGGTTTTGCCAATGCGTACCCAATCTCCCGGGGTTAACACTTCTCTACCTTTTTTGGGGACAGCCCTCGTCTGGGACGTACCAAACAGACGCTCAAAAACAGTCACTTCGTTGTCAGGTGTCACCTCTTGTGGGGCACGTCCAATGCTTCTATGGTAAGATTGATTGTAGGCTTGGACTAAGTGTGGTAAGACGTCGATGTACTTGAGAGTGTGTTGATGCGTAAAATATTTCCACATGCGCTCTTTCAAGGTACGTTGAAAACGTTCCACGATACTGGCTTTGGTTTCAGGATTTTCGGTGGTGAAAAAATGAATGTCACGTTTTTTTAATTCTCGTTGGAAAGCTTGGTTCAGAAATTCGGTGCCTTTGTCGGTTTGCCATCGAAGAGGGTGACGACCACTTTGTTTCAACACCAGTTGCAAAGCTCGTACTAACTCTCCGCTCGATTTGGATGTCAATGGTACGACCCAGGCAAATTTAGAAAAGACGTCGATGACACAAAACAAATATTTGTAGCCACGATTGTAGGTGGCTAAATGAGAGACATCAGCTAAATCGGCTTGCCATTGATGATCGATGCCTTCCACTTGAGTGCGACTTCTGTGAAATTTTCGTCGGATGGGTTTGTGTAAAGTGTACGTCGCTTGTTCTTGTAACCATCGTTGTACTGCTGGTAAACGGAGCTTTTTCAGGCGAGTTTTGGCAGCACGATACAATTTCTGAATGCCTCTGTAACCTGCAGGGTGAGCTGGATCGTAGTAAATGCTGGCTAATACCTTCTCCATGGTTTTTGTTAATAAGGGACCCACTCTTCGAGGATATTGCTTTGGGTGGGACGAAATGCGGGTTGTTTGGAAACGGTTTTACGTGTCCGATGTGCCACAGGAGTTGACGTCGAGGGTAATGGTGGTGGCGGAGGTAATGGGATAGCTTCTTTGGCCTTCTTTTCTTTTCTCACTTCTGGTTTCCTTTCTTTCTTTTTCACATCTGTCGAAGAAGGAGTAGCCATCATCTTTTTAACCCAAGTTTTGAGTTCTTCTCGTGGGGGAGTGGGGGAAGGGGTTAACAAGGAAGTGGCATGGCAATCTTACTCGGAATGGGAGTAGCAGTAGGTGTTTGAAAGAGATCATGGGGTTCTTCTTCCTTGGGTAATGGTGGGGTAACGTCTGTTTTAACTGCTGTAGAGGGTGAGGGTGAGGGTGCCGGGTTATTCATTAGAGCCTTAAAATCGGACAAAGTGGGTTGAGCTGTTTGTTCCACAGCTTTCTGATGAAAGAGTTGTAGCCGTTTCAAGAGTTGACCGTACTTTTGTGATTTTTCGGTTTCGGATAAATCGTGGCGATGGATCAAGGATTGCAATTCGTGTTGTAATTGCGACATCTCAGCCAAATTGGGATTGGGTGGTAAATGGGGGGATCGTTGTTCTTGCCAATGATGGTATTCCATCCATCGTTTGTAAGGAACCAAAGTTAGTTTTCGTCCTTCCATTAGCTTTCAAAGGTTATGTCTGAGATTGTGGTACTCCATAGGGTCCTTTTATCTTCTACCCATTCCTTGAGTTAACCCTTGGGTCATCCCTTGTATCAAACCTGGTATTAAGCTTGTCAACATAGGAGCAAGAATGGGTAAAAATCCTCCGCGTTGCACCAACATCTTTTTCTTTTGACGGACGGATATTTTCTTTTGAACCATTTGACGAAGAACGTGTCGATGTTTGGCGAAGCATTTTTTCTGGTGTGGAGACAAAGGTATCGTGCCTTTCAAAACATTCAAACAACATTCACACACGGTATCGATGACATCTTTGGAGGCTGTTTTAATGATTTGTTTTCGCATGGGCGGA
The DNA here is from genome assembly GCA_029339505.1 of Unio delphinus. NCBI lineage: Eukaryota > Metazoa > Mollusca > Bivalvia > Unionida > Unionidae > Unio > Unio delphinus. The sequence goes on from JAQISU010000306.1 coordinate 1,891,434, forward strand.
GAGGCTTTGGACTGGACGGACAACACGTCTCCGTGTTTGGCTAAACGAGGAGGTAGTCCTTTCCTTTTCTTTCCTTTGTGGGGTGAATAAGAATGTTTTTTGCGAGGTGACATCTTTGCTTGTTCGTTCCAGAAATACACTGATGTCAAAGACTTGGTACACACCCTCTTTTATCTTCTTTTTTCTATTGGCTTCTCCAAAAGGTAACGGCATGCTTCGCTAAATCCTCAAAAGCAGGGCTAAAGATACCAGTTCGGTTATTAGCTGCTTTGTCTAGTTTCTGCATACCTTTAATAAGACCAATAAATATGCCTCCCCTTTGATGACTTCTCTTTTTCTTTGGATGACTGTGTCTTTTTACGGGAGGACGTCGTTGTTTGATTTTTGAGCGTTTGGTAGGATGACGAGATTGTCTTTTTCCTTTTCCTTTTTGGACGGTAGAACGTCGAGGGTGATGGTGTGCACGTTTTTGAGGAGGCATCCTTGAGTGTTCATCAGTGGTACAGAAAAAATACTGATTGACGTCGTGGTTTTCAAGTCATATTTTTATACTGGAATGCGTCGCCACTGATTATCTTTGCGTCGTATCAACTTCTTGGCAGGTAACACACGTCGTGAAGGAGTTCGCAATGGACTCAATCGGGACAGTTCTTGTTTGGACAAATCTAGTAAACTCTTTAACATGCCAGATCTTTCTTGGACTTTGACTTTTGGGGCAGGTACTTTATGAGCAGCTGCTACTGACGCTAATGTGGACGAGGGTGTCTCCGGTGGAGGAGACGTTTTGGGAGACGCAGATTTCCAATGTTTCATCAAATTAGGAAAAACGGGTGTCAAATTGGGTTTGGCTGGCATCACCCGCAACGGAGAAGTGGCAGCCCTTGAGGCTACTGGCAACGTAGTCCTTGCCAAACGTCCTTGTAGATCTTTTCTTACAGGTCGTGGTTGACGAAGGTAAGGTTGTGTCCTGGCCGAAGTGCCTCTTTTGCGGGTGACCGCTTTTTTCTGTGGACTTTTCTTTTTCTGTGCTTTGGTCTTGGTACCCTTGTTCTTTTTCTTAGGGGTTTGTTTGGCTTTTTTTGTTTTCTTCTTGGGGTGAACTTTGGGAGTATTGGGATCCCATTTTAAAAGGGAACGAATGATGACACCTCCTAGAGAACCACTACCTCCAGGTTTCAATATGATTTGCTTTTTGGTGTGAGTGTCAATGCGAGGATTGGCCAGTTGCGTCAAGGCTACTTTGTTTCTGTCAAAAAAGCGTTTGGTTTGATGTGGAATGTGAATGATGCCTTGCAGTATTTGACGTGCTGTCACCGTAAACCATCGTAAGACTTCTTTTAGACTGGCTTCTAAGACGTGAGCACGTCTTTGTGGATTTTTTTCGCGACTGATGCCGTACAAGGCACGAATCAATTTGATCGGAAGATGAGACTGAAGGGACGTCATGTTGACGATGTATGAGACCAGGTCAAAGTAACCCAAGGTTTTTATAGATTTTTTAGTGCTTCATAGTGTTATGTCGACGAGAAGGACGTGTACACGACAGGTCCTCCGTCTTGACACCAGTCGTGAAACAAATCGGTACGAAATCGCAAATAATCAGGGGTAGTGGGTTTTAAATCCACGAGTAAATAGGCGTGTGGCGTTTGAGTGGCATCATCGTACGCATGAGTTAGCCAAGGTGTTCCTAACTGTTTGGCTAAAACTTGCACTTGTGATTTATCTCGAGGACTTTTAAACAAGACCACGTAATGAGCATTGAGACTAATGGTACGATGGGCTTTACTTTGTTGAAATAAATTTTGTGTAATGTAAATGACACTGGCATTACGATGATGCCCTTTACGTGTAAACCACAGTTTAATTTCTTCTTCGTCTTCTCCTAACATGTCGTCAAAAATAACCCAATGAGTTTGACTAGGGTCAGACACGATTCCCTCGTCTTCTTTAGGAATGCCTGCTACAAACACAATGGAATCACCTTGACTTTCTTGCAAGAGGCTGTATGCCGATTGCCACTCTTTGTAACACCACACGATGCGTTGAGGTGGACGATCGATCAAATGATGTTTATGTTCGATCAAACGTTTGACAAATTCGGTTTTGCCTGAACCGCTCGGTCCAGCAATTAACATGTTAAAAGGATGACGAAGATACAAGGCTTTCCAACTAGCATGATCTAAGTGTTCGTCAATGACTTTGAATGTGGAGGAGGAAGGAGTAGTAGAAAGAGTAGAGTGAGCCATAGTCGTGTAGTGGTATGTCAGTATTGACACAAAAACAGACAAGACAAGAGGCTTTTATACTTTTTTCAAGACTCATTTATTTGAATGCATGTTTAAATTTGAACAACACGAAAACATAAAAGCCAAATGGATAAATACAGGAATAAAATACCTAGGCAAACGATCAAAGTGGAATATAAACAAGTCACTGTACAACGTGGTTTGGGTAACGAAGGTGTCCTAGAGGTAGTATGTAATGTTCTTATAGTCTCCTCTACAGGGGGTACAGTCACATAGGTGTCTTCTCGAAAGGGTCTTTGTGGGGGAATGTCCATGACAGTTCTGTCTTGAACAGAAGGATTGTCTTGGGTGATAGATTCTTTTTCTTTTTCTTCTTCTGGTACTGTTACTAACACAGGATTAAAAGTGACTTTTTTCACACGACAATGAATTTTAGGAACACAACGCATAATGGGATACTTCGTTTGTCCAAGCCTCAAAATCCCAACTTTTCCAGTCACGTACATCTGTCCAATGAGGGTGTAAATCACAAGCTACACACACATCTTCGTACACTGCTTCCGTACGTAAAAGTTGACGAATCTTTTTTTCTTGGAAAGGTCGAGACGTATCCAGATGAAAGCGTAAGGCTTTGAACAGAATAAGTCTCTCGTGGACATTTAAAGGAACCACCATACTGTCTTATTTTTTTGATAGGTAGTGTTCGTAAAGTGTCCACAAGGAATCGGCAGGTAAACGAAATCCCAGAAAGCAAGTCACTAAAACACACACGACACGTCGACCCCAATTCATAGGGTATAGTTCTTGTAATAAGTGTTCGTAATCTTTCACCGTGTGAATCTTCTCATTGATATCCTTCCACGGAATCTGTTGGATCACCAATGATAAAGGTTGTGGCATGGTCGTTCTCTTTTATACTTCTTTAGGTCGAAGACTATCAGTGTAGATTCAACCCAGAATTAAATCTCCTCCAAAAGCGAAAGTGATTAATATAACGTGTAATTTCGTCCCACTGCCATTCAAGGTAACGGTTAAGAAGGATCACAGCATCTTCAGAGGTAAACGTAGTAAATTGGTAACAGAGCAAAAAAATACCCTTAATCCAGAGAAATCTAACACGCTGGTAAATTTTTGTCACTTGCCTTTTGTGAATTTCACGACACAAAAGTTCTACAGTCACCCATTGCGATTTTTCTTTAGCAAGACCGTGCCAAACGTCCTTGTAGATTTTCTCTTGCAATTCGTGTGGTAATCCTTGAATATAATGTTTTAGAGAGGGTTTATATACTGGTCTAGGTGTGTTACACGACATGGAGTAGTAGTGTCACTTCCAATCACTAGGTCCCACTAAAGGTAGGTATTGACAATTCGGAGACCATCGAGCATGTTCCAGGTAAGCGGAATCTTTATGTTCCCACTCGTAAATGGATACACCACAACTGAAACACTTGACTTTATCCCCTTCGCCCAAGTAGAAAAATCCGGCTCTGGCTAATTCTTCAGGAGTTGGTCCAGGAAGATATTTTGGCCATTTATCTTTGAAGGTTTGAAATCGACTTTTAAAGTGGCAGTATTCAGGCAAACTCGTCGGGAACGAATATTCGACTCTCCTCACTTCTGTTCGATGCAGGTACGGTGAAATTCCTAGGAGTCCACGATAACGTGTCGCACCGCTTTCGCATCCCTCAGGTTTTGACACGCACAGCATCACTTTCCAGGGTAGATATAGGGGTAGTAGTCATAGCAAAGTTCCCACGATATCCTGCTGAATCGCTAACGTCACAGAGCCTGGCATCACTACAATCGCAAGGTTTAGCATCGCACTCCACTTGAGAATTCCCAAATTTGAATGATGTCTGTTTAAATGGATTCATCTTCTTTTCGCTTGGTCGTTGTAGTGATAAATGAACTATTGATCTTGGACGATGTCTCTTTTTATATGCTGCCCAATTTGGACGTGACCGTACGGGAGAGTGAAGTGATTGGGAAGTCGTACTCTTTTTTGGTACACGATTTGATATACTTTTTCCAAAGGTCGGCTAACGATTTGGTGTGTGGGTAAACGGACAATCTTGTGCGGTTCGTGGGTAGTCACTTGAAACGTTTCATCCTGTCCCGACTGTAAGGCTTCTTGTAGCACGTTAAAGTTCACCACTCGACTGGTGCGATAATTGAGAGTCAATCCTTTCACTTTACATTCGGTGTGCATTTCTCCTTGTGGGTCTCGGTATTCGTAGCCGTAAGTTTTAGGACCGCCACTTGCAAAACATAGAATCTTGTCATCGGGATGTTCATCGGTCCAGGCTCCTAAACGGTCTCCTTCGATGACAGGGTTACACTGGTTCGGTCGGTGAATGTAGATGCAACTGTCCGTGTCAAAATACAACACACGATCTCCTAACAGTTCTAACACTTCGTACAATTTTAAACGAGCGTGGGCTGTCACGTAAGCCGCAATGATGACATTTCCAAATTTGTCGGCTTCTACAAAGTCTAGTTCTTCTTCGTAATTGACTAAGATCAAGTCCTCACGAATGACGTCCACGTGTTTTATGACTTTGGTTGGGTCGTGAATCATCTGGAAGTAGCGGGAAGGTTCGGACAAATACTCCGTCTTGGGTAAAGACGGTCGTTGTGCCATTTTACCCCACAAACAATTGAGCATCACTTTGGCAAACGATCGCCTTCCTTCGTTTTTCTCGATGTGGTCTAAAGTGATGCCTTCCTGCTCCCGATATTTTTCTTTGAATATATTTTGGTCTTCGGGAGTGTGGCACCAGGACGGATAGCCGCTAGCTTCTTGTTTTAGTTTTAAAAAGGCATCCACGTAGTCTGCAAAAATACCTTTCTGTGTCTCGTCGCCCTTGAGGTATTGTTGTGTCTTGGGAAAGTGATAAATTTCGTACACTTCTAACAGTTGGTAACCCAGGTCCAGAGCTTTAAACAATTCCACGCTCACCCACGTTCCTGTCAAGGCACGTTGTTCCTGAGTGTGCTGACAAGGTTGGTCTTGGTTGCACATTTCGGCACATGTGCGACACAAAGGAAACATCAGTTTTCCTTGGCAATGGTGAGGTAAAACGGGATGGTACAAGTCTGTGGGAGGTAAGACTTTGCACTTGATCAATCCTTCGTACTGACGAATGTGGTCCAAGTCAATGTGTTCTGTCATCAGTTCTGGATGCCCTACGGGAAAGTGACAATATTTGCACACGTAAGGATACAGCGAACACACGTCCAAGTATTTGATTTCTTCTCCTTTCTCTTCGTCCGCTTGGTACAGCAAACAAGTAGCATTCGTTCGTCCTCCGTACAAACTATCCCGTGGGTTCAATGGGTCCACCCACTTGTAACTTTCTACGATGCGTTTAAACTCGGGATCGGTTTTCAAACGCAGATCGTACTCGTGTTCCCACATTTCCACTACCTGGTATCCTTGTTGTTCTAACTTCAAACGTCGTTGACAAGTGGTCTGGTACAAATCTTCCATAGTTCGTTGTAAAAACTGATTTTTGGTGTTACGCTGAGGGTAGCATAGGGGACATCCGTGAAATAAACATCCGTTAAACTCGTACACGATCTGAGGGTTTTCTAAGTCCCAACCATCTACCGAATACGTTCCGATGGTCTTTTCGCCTCCTCCGTTGCGAGCGTGTTGGATCCATTTGTCTTCCTTGTCGCACAAGTAATGGAGCCAGCGTAGGGCTTTAACCGAGTATTGGCGTTTGACAAAATTTGTCGTTTGAGGACAGATGACCGCTAGAGTATTTTCGGGCATAAAGCGTTTTCGGTACACTAAGGAACATGCTTTGGCGATGGTACAAGCTTCTTTCAAAGGATCGATCCCTCCGTATTCCATGAACAGTTCTCGAAATTTTCCACAACAGCGTCGTAAAATGTTCACGTCAGATCGACAATACTTTAACATTTCTTCTTGAAAGTCAAAGGGGTTCGAGGCGTGAGTCTGGTACCAAGCATGGAAAGCTTCTCGTTGTTCGGTGCGCATGTTGTCGGGGTCGTAGTCGTCAACCTCAGGCAAATGGGGTAGAATGGCATGTTGATTGGCTTCGGTATTAAAAAAGTGTGGAAAATAACCTTTGGCCATTTCTGTCATTCCAAACGTTTTAGGCATGCGACTCAAAGGCAAGGCCAAGTAACACATCGAATCTTTAAACTGTACTTGTCCTACTTGCATAGAAATGATTTTGGCTCCGTTCAAAGTCACTTGAGGCCGTTCGGTACTTTGTTCCGCATAGTATCTAAGCAGAAATTGCCCATCGTATCCCGAGAAATTGTGAGCCATGACCGTGGCATGGCAATGACACTCTCCGTAACGTTCGATGTCTTCTGGACTCCACGTTTCGTCGATGGGGTTTAGGATCCATTGGGCAAAATCGGCTAGCGTATTTGACCCTCGAAAGATTTTTTCACGTCCTCCAGGAATCTTGCTGCAGTAAGGGCAATGACTAAAGATAGGTTCTTGGATGCACTGCTCGCACGCACGGTGAACCACGCAGAAATTAGGAATGTGAATACCAGTTTCTTGCATGCATTCGAAATCAAAAAAGATAAAATTCTCTTTCTTCTGGGTATCTTTTGGTTGGGGTTGATATTTTTGAATGAAGCATTCGTGCTCCAAGTCCACAATTTGGCGACAAATGTGACATCGTTTCTTCCCTCGACAAACGTGTAACTTGGCACTATTGGTACGTATGCCTTGTCCACAAGTAGGACACAATCTCAGGAGTTGACAAGCACTTTTCTGCTGTGAACCTTGCATCTTCAAATGTTGTTGGTAACAGGTAGGGCTGACAAAAGTGCGCTGACACACAGGGCAATGCACTCTTTCTTGTCCTTGGTCCAGACAAGGTTGTGAGGCCAAACATCCCTCACATTTTGATCCACAATGCTTGTGTTGTTCTCGATTGTTATAACCATAGTCACATTTTTCACAGTAGTAACTGTATTTCCGAAATCCAGTGATACTGGTAATGGTATCAAAATGACCATCGTGATGATAGACGTGAATGTATTTTCCGTCTTTGAAATCGTGGCCTCGAAACAAAAGTGGACCACGCACTTCTTGAGGGTGTACTTTCAAGGTGTAACGTGGAGCCAAGACGTCTTGCAATTTTTGCATTTCTGGAATGCCACAATGGGTGTTTTTGGATATCCCTGCTTGCTGTAACAGGAGTTCTGCTTCACTTCTTTGTTTGGCTCGGTCCGATTGTTGAATTGTTTTTCAGGCTCTTTTCCATTCTACCGTATCGTTCTTGTTGGTATACGTTCGTCCCACGACGATGGCACGGGCTAAACACATCTGGTCTTGAGGATTGTTAATTTGGACGAGGCTTCGCTTCATGTTGCGAAGGCTGTCGACCAATAATACTTTTTTGCGTCCTGTCCCCTGGGGAAGAGACACGTGGGTCATGAACAGTGTGGCTTTTCCGTCGGCGATGTGAAACTTGTCATTGGATTGTTGCACATGTTGAATTTTGTCAATGACTTTGGAAGGTGTTAATTGTGATGGGTTAGTAAACTCGATCCAAACGGGAGACTTTAAATTATCGTGATGAATAGAAAGTCTCAAGCGATCGTCTTCTTTAGCTTGACATTGCTGTTTCAATGCAGTTAACACAGAATCCCACACCTCGGTAATGAACCCTTCTGTATTCTCCAAAGGTACATTGGCCTTGAAATCTTTAAACTTTAAGGCATACGTGTAAGCCGATGTTTTAAATTTTCGAGAGGAACGCTTTTCTGTCTCTCGAATGTGATAGTAATTTTCAGGGTTTACTAAGGGTGGTGCACTTTGCTTGGAAGTCGATTGTCTGGGTGTAGATTCGGGCTCACTCATGTCATCTTCAAAATCACTGGCATGAATTTGAGCCAAGACTTCAGCTACTGTGCTAGGCGATACATTACGTTTCTGTCTCTTACTGTCTTTTCCTTTCTCCACAACATGATGTGGTCTTTTCATCTTGTCTGCAAAAAGTCAAATGACTACCTTTTAAAAACCATAACCATAACATATATTCATGTTCGATCCGTGCATATATAAAGGGTGAGTGTCTAACCTTTCAGTATTCATTTTACTCTCACATTGACCAGAACGATGAAAGAACCTACAGAAGTGGAACTTCTCATTAGAGCTTTACGTGGGGTCATACGAAAGTTTTCGTCAGACCAGCCGACGGCCTACTCTCCCTCCTATCGAGATAAAAGTCAAGATACTTGCTATATCTGTAAGAAGAAAGGACATTGGGCTACAGAATGTTCAGATCGTGACAAAAATAAAAAAGGTACCAATAGAGACAAAAGTCAAGGTACCTGTTATTATTGTAAAGAGAAAGGACATTGGTCTCCAAACTGCCCTAAGAAACAACAGGAGCAGGAGGAGGAGGAGGAGAAGGAGGAGGAGGAAAGAAATTCTGAACAGGAGGAGGAAGAGGTACCCTCCCCCAAGGAAGAACCCCGACACGTTCACAAAGACAAGAAAAGAAGACGAAACGAAAGTGAAGAGGAAGAAAAGAAAACGCTGTGACAGTAAAGAAAATAAAAAAACAGAAAGAGTGAAACAGAAGAAAACCTATGAACTTTTTTAAAGTGGTCTTGTGTTATGTTATGTTGTGATATTGAATTGTGACGTTTGTACTAGAATACACCAGAGAGAAAAAACGTAAGTGTCTCTTGGTTTTGATTTGATAGTATAATTACCTTCACTCACACATTCCTTCACTCACACGTACATCATGGGTTTTTAAAAAAATAAAGGACTTTTGAGTTTTCATTGAAATAGGCAATTGACATAGTATTTCTTTTCGAAATAATTGGAGTGGCCCTGAAAAGGACCGTTGGTGTTTTGTGTGTTTAAAACAAAACAAACTCAGAAACGGGACGAAATCCTCTTGAGCTGTCTTAAGCCTTTGCCACGGCCAAGGCCTACTTCGGGACTGGTGGTTCCTGTCAATGATTTGGTAGAAATCACTAACGGTGGTAAGGTAGACGTAGTCACAGAGAGATCGGGTTGTTTCGCTCGAGAAGGTCTTTTTCTCTTCGGTCGTGATAAAGAAGTCTGATACATTTGTTTCAGACTCCTTAACTCAGCTAAAATATCTAAAAGTACCGTCGTGACCGTTTGATTTTCACTATTTTCTTTCTGTCCTTGGTCTTCATTCTTCTCCGTTGCTGCTGCTGCTGCTACTGTTTCTTCCTGGTGTTTTCTTCTTTCTTCTTCTTCTTCCTGCTGTTGCATAAGAAAAGCTTGTTCTTCTACTTTCTGTTGTTGTAAAAATCGCTCCAATTCTTCATTTTGTCTCTGCTTAAAATCATCGACGTGTCCATAAGAAGATACAGAAGGCAACGAAGGTTCCGGAATAAATTCTTGCGATGTTAAAAAATCCACAATATCCCAGTTAAAATCAACTTCTTCTGGATGTAGATTTGTCATGACTTTAGTAGTCACTGTTGGTCCATGACTTGCTGTCTCTACTCCTGTCTCACTCCAATTCATTGTCTTCTTAATGTCCGCCATGATTGACAACTCTCTTGAATCGATTGACTGCGCACAGGCGCTAGTACCTCTATATGGAAAAGGTGACGTCACAGACTGCTCTCTTCCGATTGGATGGCTGTACCTGACTTTTGTAACGCACGTTTGGATTGGTGGATACACTCAATCCGTTTCAATCCGCTCTTCCCCTATAAATAACCGCAGTACACGGCATTCGCTTCACCTGTTCTCATCAGAAGATGTGGACTAATGTTGAATCGTCAACCCTTGTGTCAAGTATGCTGTTTAGGTCTGACATACCCATGTATGTCAGATCATCAAGGAGTGTCATTCATATGACGGAGACAGCCTATTGGAAGAGAAGAGTCTATGTGGAAAGACAAGGTTGCTTGAAGAGAGTTCTCTTCTATGGACCCACAGTAAGGAGAAGTTTAAGGAAGAGAAGAAGATCTGTGAGATGTCCTCTATGTTAACAAGACAACGTTAACATTACACATAACGGCCCTTTTCAGGGCCACTCATAGGTCTCGAAAAGATAGTAGCTTTCATTGCCGCCCTTTTTTTCCCTTGTTTTATTTCCCATGTTATATTTCCCTTGTTATCTTTCCCTTGACGCTATATAGACCCACTATGTTCCATTTCCCTTGACGCTATACAGACCCACCCTGTTCAATTTCCCTTGACGCTATAGTGCCCCAAGCTGTTTTGACGCTATAGTGCCCCAAGCTGTTTTTGACTGGATTTTCCCTTGACGCTATAAATCTTGACGCCATAGTGCCCCAAGCACTTTTTGACTGGATTTTCCCTTGACGCATAGTGCCCTCTATTACTACTATCGGTTCGTAGACTAATATAGAAAGTTTTTATTCTTTTCCCGTAATGGATTTTATTCTACGTTGGATTTCATCATTGATCTGTTTGATTTGATAACTACTGGATGGTATAGAAACAACAGTCCATTCAGGGTTTCTATCCTTGTTATTTTTTATTTGCAAACACGAGATAATTATTCAGCTTTTGACCCGGGAATGATTTTGATCCAATATTTTGCCAGCTGTGATATTCAAGTATATTTTTGCTAACGCGATTTCCGTTACCCAAATTGTACATGTAAAGTTCACGCTAAATTCAGGCTTTGATGAGGTTATTGAGATCATGGTTGTCTTTGATGGGGCTGTGTTCGCAGCTATCTGTTGCAGTAATTCCGTCGTCATTTTTATTGTTATGTTTTTCTAATTTTGATGTCGCTGTATCGTAGAACTCGTTATCGGATATCATTGTATCGTGAAGACTAGATGATATGAAAGAAGATATTTGAGATCATTGTATATTCGTGTTGTTTATTCTGACTGAATGTGGACATTTCTTTGCAATGATATTAAGAACCCCTGTAATTGTTGCCGCTGAAACACAGATTGTGACAACTACAGGTGTCATAATTGTTATCGTTGATAGCAATTTACCCGTTCCAGCAATGACAGTTGAAACCGAATACACGATTATGTCAACGCGAATAATACGCCTGCGGTATTTGTTTATTTTTACCGTATACACGTCAACGAGATTATTTAGTTTAGTTTGTAATTCGCGCACTTGATCGTATCGATACTGTTTGACATTCATTACATTATTTACTTAAATCAATTAAACATTGTACGTAGTATCTGATTGTCGCTGCTGTTTAATTAGCATTGATGTATTTTATTCTAAACCTTCAGAGTTTCCCTTGCGTATAAACTCATTTAAGCTGTTAACACTGGTTGATAAATCTAATAAATCTGATGACACATTCATTGTAACGTTGAAATTAAAATTATGCTATAGATACTCTGGACTTCCTCGGTATCATTATTAATGTTCTTTTGAGGTGCCACATAAATTCACTATTTTGTACCGAGTACACGGTATTGATATTTTGTTGATGCAGTATTTTAATCTTATCAAGCCGTTCAGCGATAGCAGGAAAATCTCCAATGATATTATCCTGTGTTTGCTTAATCGTGTCGATGGTTGTTTTAATATCAGACAGTTTCATGGGGAATTTTGGCTGTTTTCAAAAGAAATTATACACGGTGTCAACAGTTTTTATAAACTGTTTACATGAACATAGTATTTCGATCTCAGCGTTAAGAGTTTATCGTTGGTGGTATTATATTCGGCTCGCAGCGTTATCGTTGGTGGTATTATATTCGGCTCGCATCGTTTGATAGATTATTGCCTACGACATCTACATAGTTTTTGGTCACAGCGTCGGTGTCCGATGTTGGATTACCAAGTGCGGGTATTGTATTCGAGTTCATGTTGAGGTTGCCTGTCATTGTATCACAATATTTTATTTACTCGATGTTAACAATACAGAATACGATAGTCCTATAACCTTTCGCTCAAATCAGGGAACGTTTGATTTGATCACAAGATAATGAACAAAATCAGATATAATACGTGTATTTGTCACATTATTACTTTTCTAGCGCATAAATGCGATCAAATGTAAGAAATTTATATTATTAATGCTACTTTAGGTCATATCATGCATACGAATTAAGTGCTGAAAATTATGTAGATATTTCAAAATCTTTCTCAATGCTGGGTCCAAATTCTTGCACATGTCTCTTTCCAAAATGATAATTACTGTACAAATTATTTTACACAAATAACTGCAAAATGAACGATACAACGAGTTGAAAGAATAAAATCCAGATGCATGTCGATTTAGAGTATGAAACAAAGCACATATTTTCTGGTTCAAAATTGTAAAAATATAGATTTTAAATATTTTTAAAGTATTTATAATTTAATTCAACAAAGCCTTTTGAGAACAAGTTCCATCATTTTGCCAATTCACATTCATTTCTTCCTCTTGAAATATATTTTGGATTAAATAAAGAGAAGAACTAAATACTGGCCAGTTTTTGTCATTAATGGAAGATGCTATAAAAAGGTAACAAATATGATATGTGAATTATATCTTGCTATTATCTGACGTTTAAAATTTGGTTTTATCCAGTACTGACGAAACAAAAGAGTAATTTGGCACTATTAATTCCAGAATCTCAAGGGCATTTCATTGTATGCGTCTTCTTCAACTGTATAATCTCAGTCGTTCCTAATAATACCCTAAGTTTTGATATTGAAACTAAATTAATTATATACAAGAAATCATTGACTTAGAAAGAACATAAACTATAATTGTATCAACTTTCCCCATTATGATGTTGCACTAATTGGACCCAGTCACTGACTCCCAGATCTGTAGAGCATGAATCTCAAAACGATACTTGCCATCATCAAAGAAATTTGCAAATAGGTCTGGTAGGTCTAGTGCAGAGAAGGTCGTTGGAAGTGGTGTACATTTGTTCCTTGACATTAGTGTATTTGTTATCTCGAAGAGCTCTTTGCAGCTGGAAAGTCTCTGTGATCTTAGTACTGTAGTGGAATGATTTGGCTAAATGGACTATGTTTGTGACGTTCTTCTTAGCGGCTTCGCAGATTTGTTTATGAATAGTGAGTCTGGTGGAAAGCCAAAGTCTCTTTGCCTTTCGGCGATGTCTTTAATGTAAATATTATTATGGTGTTGGTGATATTTATTGTTTGAGGTAAATGATGTGAATGAGAAAATTTGGCGTTGTTATCAGAATGGCCTTAGTTTTATCATCATTCATCTGCAGCTTGTTGCATGTCATACATGATGTCACATTAGAAATGCACCTCTCTTCAACATGGATGGTAGCATCAACGTCAGTTACATGGTTAGATATATATGTATGTGTGTCATCAGCATACAGTTGGTAAGACATTGGATGAATATCTAAGACAACTGAGAGCGATTGAGTATAGAATGACGGGAACAGGTCCAAGAACCGACCCATGTGGAACACCAGTGGTACAAGGAGTAGTATAGAAGACACGTCTAAAGCGCAACAAATGATAAATGCTCTTCCCAAACAAAATTTTGATAAATTAAAGAAATCTTTGTGAATGATACAGTGAGATTTGTGTGTGTGTGTATGTGTGTGTGCTTGAGAGATTTTGTAAAGTGTATATTGCGACTTAAAACACATAATTTACATAAATGACAAAGATAACAATGACTTTGTCATCTGCTATCAAAACACATGTACAGTGGATACGTAGGGTGCCAACTTGTATTTCTAACTGTGTTGACTCCAGCAAGTATCTTAGGACATTTATAATGACTAAGAATAACCATGTTTATATCATTCTTCCTTGCCCTACCCTTTGTTTGACTTTGCATGGTTTCGAATCTGACAATTGTGTTAGTAAACCGTCCCTGGCAATCTTAGACCTTTTCCGCTGTACCATAAATACCCGTTTCCGCTGTACCATTAATAAGTCCCTGCAGCGTCGGTCGCTGCAAGCAATGCTGGTATAGCCGCGAGAAGTGGAAATATATCATCATATGTAATTGTGTCTTTCATCGCACCAGATCATATCCTGATAGATAGATAGATAGATAGATAGATAGATAGATAGATAGATAGATAGATAGATAGATAGATAGATAGATAGATAGATAGATATATAGATAGATAGATAGATAGATAGATAGATAGATAGATAGAAAGATAGATAGATAGATAGATAGATGGATAGATAGATAGATCTATAACAGCTTCTATTTCACTTGAGCTTTTTCATTTACTCAAATCAGGCCCCTGCTGTGGGCTAAAATCTCTTAACCCAAAGTAGAAAAGGCATATAGTGATACTCTTGGAAGTGTTTTTGATCAATATATGGTCTATCACTATTCAATAGCTTGACTATGTTGGAGGGGCTAGGCAGGTTTTAAATTAGCCGAAATTTGGCTAATTCCTACAAAGTTGTTCTTCACACCCTTAGGTAGGAACCAAATTTTGGAGAAATTAGCCAAAATTTGGCTAGTGTCTTTTAGTATAACCCCCATGTATGGCTGCAAAAGATCAAACTCAAGGTAACTATGATTAGCCACATTAGGCTAACTGCAATATTGTCCCTTTCCAATGTATTGTGTGACCTTTAGGCTGAAACCAAAGTTTGAATAAATGTATCCTTAGCCAAAATTTGGCTATGAATTCCTGTTGCCTTGTTCAGTGAGGCTGGTGCACAACTAATGACCTTTTAGCAAAATTTGGCTAGTGTCAGCAACAGCATTTCAAAACAGCTGCATGTATGGCAGTTAGAATTTAAAAGCTCTATAATTAGCCATTTTTGGCTATCCTCCTCAGTGTTTCGTTCCCTACTATTGAGTAAATGTAAGCTTATAACATTGCTGGCCATTGCCTGCAATGTTTTTGTGTTGTATATCAGACAGTAATATCTCTTAGAAATCCAAATGTGGCTACATGGATGGCTAAATCACTCATTGGGAGTAAATGCGGTACTGGATAGATATGAGTTTGAACAAAGTTTGGGAAATGCATGTAGGTTCACTGGTCATGATCACCGTGGATGGCTTCCAAAAAAACAATTTGTATACTATATGTTTACGATCACAAGAGTTTTGAAATATGAGTAAATACAAAAATTCATTTTTGTCATAGCAGTCATAGCTAAAACAGAGCAAAGTAAAATGAAAGTGACACATTTTAAAACAATGTTTTATATTACTTAATACCGGTACTAAATTGTTATCTTGTAATGAAGACTGGATTTTTGGACACTGTTGGTAAATATTTGATAAATACTTTGAAGGCAATGTACATAAACTCCTAAACTGATTTCTTTCCTTTCATATAGCTCTTCCTATAGTCTGAATATACATCAGCATTTATTTGTACCCTCCAAATTTGTTTAAAAAGATCCAGATATTAAAGTTTCAAAATTTAGAACTTGGTCACTTAATTTATTGATTTATAATTTATAATTTCAAATGTATTATGTCCAGGTGGACTGCATGTGTTTTCTCAAACAGAAATTTTCAGAGTAAAATACTACCTTGCTTGTTTGGTTACTTCCAGTTTCTGGACAAGTCTATTTTCTGCAAAGGGTTGGATGCAAAACTACATGTGTATATACATATAATGTACATACTATGTCAATCTAAGTCTGCTATCTACAATGTCAATTCACGGAAAAGATCGACAACTACAAATTTGCATTTCACATGGATTTAACTAGTGGTTTAATTTTTATGTACAATACTGCAATGTGCTTTAACTCTCAACCTTATGGTAATTTGTGGAATTATCTGGCAGTTACCAAACAGGATGAACTATGTCACTCTGCTGTCAGAGGAAAATTGACTCGCCCATAGTACATTGTATACATAACATGATACAGTGTTAGAAAGGAAAGTATATTAAGCACAATCCACAGACAATGACAGTGCTAGGGCATTCCTGGTCAGAGTTGGGTTAGAAATTATAAATCAGTGAATTAAATAACTATTTATGTGCCTTTTTATCACACCAACGGTTTTCATTATTGACATTGGTAGGGGGGCTATAATCAAACTAGTTTTGTACAAACTGTAAAACTTACATTTTATACCAAGTATTTAACAAGAGAGATAGACCAATAGGAAGATGGATTCATATAAAATCAAGAGAACAGCAAAATATTAAAACAAAATTATTAAATACACAAAATATTTATTATATTTATCATATGATTGAAATGGTGTACATTGTACATAAAAAATGTTAATAATATTACCGTAGAACATGTCATGAAAGACCACTCTTTCTGCCATAAAATTATGGTCTCTCAAGACAAGTGGTCTCTCAAAAAAGGTCATGATGCTATATAATCATTAAATTTGTGCATTGAGAAGATGGTCTCTCAAGACAAGTAGTCTCACATCGCAGTGGTCTTTCAAGACAAGTTTCACTGTATATCCATATAAAAAACACCAGAATAATTTGTACCGCCTGATGGGTGTTTTATTTCAATGTAAAATGAAAATATCTTTCTGCTTTATTTGAAAGAACCATGCCTGTGGAATGCTTCTTTGTTTATAAAACAATTTTTACTTTAGCATAAAAGATCTTTTTTAATATAAGTCTTGTTATGGCTAATGGCAATCTTCGTGAAGAAGTGAGGTTCAAAGTCCCAGGTATAATATTATTGACTGATGTCCTCAGGTGCTTAAATGATTTAACTGACACCTTAAATTACTTTGCATTGTATATGCCAAGTGTAACCTCAGTGGTCGCAACTTTCTAGACCTGACTGATTTGAATGATTGCTTAAAGTATATTTCCCAACTTTATACTTTCTTCTGTCTGTATGGTCAGTTTGATGTTCATCTTATGCTTGTTGGGTTGTGTATACCTGAAACATTTTGGACAGTAGTTTTAAATGAAATTTATTTGTTCTACACTAAATTAAGCAAGTTTTTTAAATGATTGTTTTACTGTTACAATAGAAAAAATTAATATTTAAAAAAAAAAATGTTAAAATTACATTGCAATTTAGTTGGAAAATTTACAATCAAGATTCTTTTCTTAACTTGATCTACTATGTTGTATCACTTTTACAAGTCTTTGGTAGACTGCTTTGTTGGCCTAGTGGTTAGAGCATCCACCTTGAATGTGGAAGGTCGTGGGTTTGATCCCCAGCAGAGTTATACCAAAGACTTATAAAAATGTTACTGCCTGGCACTCAGCATTAAGAGGTTAGTGTTAGGACTTATCGGCCTCTTTTTAGAATAACGTTACTGGGTGGGACATCATGCTATATATTTGTGACATGATGGCCCAGTGTGAGGCATCACTATAAACTGCCACACTGCAGACATAAGAGTTGCAATTTTAATATGATTGGATATTTCTCATAATCTATCTTGTCTTATATCTTGACTAGATAAACTTAGTTATCTAGTTTGATAAAGTCATACAAACAAGCATAGTCTATGAGATACAAAATAACCTAATTTACAGCCAAAAGTCATAAATCATCTTGATCATTTAAACCTATTTACTAAGTTAGATCCACATTTGATTAGAAATACTCTATTTAAAGTCGTAAGATGCTAAGCCAATCTGATTCCAGATCATTTCATTACTAAATAATTTGACTTTGCTCTTAATACAATTCACTTGACATCTTCATGATGATTGCCCATTTCTCAATATTCATCAAATCAGATCATACATAAAGTGGTTACAAACTTGTGCAACTAGTTGCCACTTCAGTTGAGATCTCGTAATATAAGCTTTTATTCCAAGTTTAATAAAACTTACAAACATGTACAAATACGAGCTTTAGAGTGATAACTGGTTCAGTCAGATGCAAGATTAAATAATTACTATGAATGGATATCAATCTTACTAAACTGTTGAAATCTCCATTATATAAACCTGTACTGCAAGTTTTATAAATACTAAAAAATATTTCTTTATTATTGGTAAGAAGCTCAGCTAATTGGATGCAAGATCACCTTATTAATATGCTTTTATTATAGTTTGTGTTGAATTAGTCTGAAATCTTGAAATAAGTTCATATTCCGTGCTTTACTTAAAATTAAATCAAATATATGGATGATATAGTGATAAAAATGTAATTGTTAAAGGATGGAAGGATGAAGGCTTATACAGGTCAAAAACGTAAAGTCACTTAACCTTATGGCCTGTGGAGTGAAAATTACGTCAAATAGGAACAATGGACATTTTTACAGTAGCTTTAGCCCTTGAACACAGATGTTATGGACTTTTTCATCCATGTATGCAAGACCCTTAATTAGTGCTGATTTCTCCTAGTGAATGTTTCAGTTAACACTCTCAGAATTAGGTTAATGAATGCATACCTGAAGAACAAAATTAACTTACACTATACAAAAATGTAATAATAATTATCATGATTCCATGTGAGATTCAAGAGAGGGCTTTACATTAGATCTTCATTAGTTCTTGTTAAGTCAAATTTTAGAACTAGCTGACTAAATGCTGTTTTTAAAACAGTGAACGTATAATATTTAAAATTGAATGTTATTTCAACAGCAATACAAACTATATTTTCAATATTTCTTTCTTGAATAAATATATGGGACTCTTTACATATAAGTTACATTTTGAAACTTTGTCTAGATTCAACTTTAATACTTTTTACTACCTGTGTGCAATTTTTTTACCCATTATATAAACTTTCATTAACTCATACCAATTCAAGTTACTGGCACATTTTAGTTTATACACATTAACTCTTTGTGTCTGCATTGTTACAATACAACATAATTGTTTTAGTGTAAGATTCTTCAGAGCAAATATTTTTGAAATATGCACTGGTGCTGTTATAACTGGTAGTTTCAATATGAACATGGCCTTATTTAAATAAAGAGAAGTTGAACAAAATTATGTATTTGATTCTTGTAAAAGATCAAAAAGAAAATGTGTTTTTCTGAAACCAGGTTTTGTGAGGAACAAATGCCATTTAAATTTGGCTGTTGTGTTTCATGAGAAATACCTTAGTAAACAGATTTTTGTATGGATAAAATGAATATATTTTGTGGTCACCAGTGGATCTTGTGAAGAAAACTAAAAATGGTATTGAATTTATTAATTTTTAAATTTTTGCAGTCAACTGTAAGATAAATAACTCTCTATTTTAAAGCATTTTCCATCAGAATCTGAATCTGAATCTAATTTATGTTCAAACCTTGCTGTTTTATTATATTAATCAGAGAGAACATATAGAAAACAAAACTGTTCAGTCCCTTGTAACAACGTTTAAGAAGATAAAAAACTCTAATGGTTTAGGAGTGAATCTACTAATCAAAATATATAATTCTACTGGTCTGAAATCCATTATCACATGTAATGCAAAAAACATATCCTTAGAAAATTTTTTATTTAAATTTGATAACATGTAATAGATGGTCATTGGGTCAATTTTAGAAGATAAATGTACAAAACTATACCAAATTTAATACTAATTCATACTGCATATACCCTTTGAGTAGATGTGGGCTATTGTTTACTGAAGAAAATACCAGATTACTTAAGGAATAGTTCAATAAAAGTGAATAATACTAGTTGATAATTTAGCATAATATAACTAAGTACTCTTATTAATATTTTATATTTTTAAACCTATTGATTTTCTAAAAATAAGCAGAAAATAATTTAGAATCAATACACACCTTTCTTGAACTCATTGTTTACAATTTTCTCATGTGGAAATTTTATTTTTGAACTATGGTTATTATATAAGATAAGTCATCTTTGATGGCGTCATGAACCTGTTTTATCTCCGCGATTGAATCTAAAAATGATCTATATTCGCGAATAACACCTAATTGCTTATTAATCGCGGTCATTTCATCGAGTTTTGTGATAATACATTTTTAAAGTTTTTACGTAGACTAGTAAATTGAACTATATGAGTATCCTACTCGGATCGCAATTTTGCCAAATTGGGTTGCGAACGTGGAACACCGAAAAAATTATTTATCGGGGCTTCGATGTTATCAATCATACTCCGTTGTAATCGGCCAAAATTGATTATATGATCGTTGTATTCCGATTGTAGTTTTTGTTGGGCATCCACAACAGTTAAAATGAGGGTGCCTGGTTTAAGTTAACCTTCTTTGGAAACCAACGCGATAGCATTTCCCGTTACACCGCGTTATTTAACTAAACTATCATCTAGGGAAACATTACTCGTTTTCAATTTACACTGACGATCTTGAAATACGACTACTTTATTGGGATCAACACTTGCGAGGTTTAGCATCTCGGATACATCATCTTCGATTATTTTTTTTACATCACCGTGTGCATATAGTTCCGTCGTTGTTTTTTTTTCTTCAGATTAGAGAGAGATCTTCCCCAAACATCAATCATGTTATTTTATATAATTTCTCTCTATTCGTAAACGGTTTAATGGGTTGGTTTTCCCGAAGATGAAATAGCGTCGAGGACATTTAAAACTTCTATGCCGCATATTGGTGGGTCATTCATTTTCTGTCTTGTGTTAAGTATATTTGATTTAAATTATTTATTTCTGTTTTAATTGTTTTTTTTGTCAGCTTCAAATTTTGACATTTTAAGTTTAAGATTCATTCATTGGCAGATATTTATTTTGAAAAGTGGGATGATCTGTACGTTACAAATAGACACCAAATGTTGACATCATTTCTGACATAACTTCAAAGTTGTAAACAAGCTTTAAAAATGATTGATTTATTCCAAGGACATGATGGAGCTTTGTTATAAATATATTTATATTTGTAGTAGTTTCATACGGAGTGTACGAGATATTTTGAATATAAATTTGTACTAAATTAATCTAGAAGATCATGTGACCCCTTTCTTGTTTAAGTAAAAACAGGTATATTAATTATGTTTTGGAACGAACTATTTAGTAGAAGTTGTGCTGTTAGAATATTAAGTTGTGTCATTTTGAGTTATTTTAAATTGCCTTGTATTGGAAATTATTTCAATAAGTTTGGATCATTTGTGCTCATTGAATTTCATAAGGCCAGAACTGACTTCATCACGTGACATCGTCTTCCATATTGGATGCTTCACTAATTTCAAAAATCAAACATCAGAGAAGATTGATTCTAGATCCTTGTCTCTTCCGACGTCTACACTTTGCAAGAAAAAAGGACACGTTATTTTTGATTACAGCAAAATCATGAAACTCTCTCTCTGTCTCTCTCTGTCTCTCTCTCTCTGTCTCTCTGTCTCTGTCTCTGTCTCTGTCTCTCTCTCTCTCTCTCTCTCTCTGTAACCCTATCGATGTGTGCTAAAAATGCAGGAGAAAATCTATCGCGTATTCTGTTGATTTGTTTCTGGCCATAAGAGGGTTTTTGTAGCAGTTTTGATGTTTGTTTGGTTTCCCTTGTTATGTTTTCAAGTACAGGAAGAAGAGCTGTTTTTCCTATCTCTTCTTCAGTAAAATGTCCTATTATAACTTTTTTAATGGTCGATGCGACTTCCTTAGTAGCAGTGGTTACTGGTTTAAATAATTGTTCAGTATCCGTTACAAAGTCGGTTTGAAATAATTGTCTCGTTTGAAGCTTATTTCTAACAGAATCACTAAACGGAATAAATCTCTTTCTTGCAGCCAATCCCTCGCGTGCTAATTTAGTTGTTAGGGCTTCACCTACCATTATGAAAAATCCATAGCATTTTCTAATTGTAAACGCAAATCCACAGATAGCTACGAGTTTCATTTTTTTTCAATGAAATTTAGGGTGAAAACCCCAGGAATTAATTTAGAGAAAATCGATTTTCATTAAATCTTGTCGAAGGATTAGTCAAAAACAGTACAAAATCAATGAAAAACACATCGAAGATTCGACGATCATGTTGGGATAAAGCGACAATTGGTGGTGGTTGGCCATGATCGCTGCACATTATCAACGATGTAATCGCTAGCAATAACCAATCAATAAATCTTTGTAATACATCTAACGACACTGTGCATATCTCATCCCAAATTATGACTTTAGGAATAAATTTCTCACCCATTCGATCAGGACTCCATTCTTCGCCTTTCCATCGAAAGAAACTGTGATACGTACAAGCATCCACCCCTAGTTGTTTCATCTCTCTTGCTAGTTTGTGGGTCGCTGTTAACAAAATCAAGTTTGATTTCCCACGAAATAATTCAATCCCACGAGTCGTCTTTCATGACCCAAAACAGCCGTTCAAGTAAACTGTTTTATGTCTGCATATTGAATCAGATATCTGCGGTGCATGAGATAGTTCTGATATCTGATTATTTTTCAAGTATTTATCTTTAATCGTAACATCTGCTGACTTGGAATAATCATGTAGCATTTCCCGCTTAATTCTCCATGACCCCCAGCTCTCGTCGGAATTTGTGAATTCAGCCAGTGCGATGACGTATTTCATGTCTATGTAAAATGAATCAGTTGCGACTCTAACTGCGTTGTCAGGAAATCTATTTATCATTGAAAACAGATTAATAGAAGCAAAACCAAGCATATACCCCCTCAAATGTGTATACTGAAGGCTGTATTCATCGTTGTAAGTAACAATTGTACCCAATTTGGTTCCATCGGACAAGAAAGCGTCTTTACGATTTACATATATTACCTTAGATGTTTGAGCCGCGATTACAAAATCGTATTCAACGCTATCTATAATCAAACGTTTAGAATATATTGTATTGTCGCATTTGCCACTCTGAGTGAACTTACCAATTAATCTTCTATCGAGTTCTTTAGCTTGTTTATTTTCAATTTCAAATAGCTGTTTGGACCATTTCATGATATTTTCTTCGTCGAGGGATGGGAATTGTTTTTTTTTTTCGCTAATTATACTATCGAGATTAGGTTGTGGTAACCAGATATCATTCTGTGTTCGATATGATATAATCGCTTCACTGACAATTAACGATATCAGCATGCTACAATCAATCATATATCGTAATAACACTATTGGCTTTCGGTGTTTTTCAGATATGTGTCTACCAATCCAAGCATAACAGCACGGATGAAGTCCTGTAGCCAATTCAAATGATACCACACGAGCGAATCCAGTTAAATCGAAATCAGGCAGTGGTAAGATCGGGCAATGCGCCATTAATCGCAACACGGGTCATCTCATGTATGGGATGTACCCAGCGCATTATACGTACAAGAGAAAACTCCCGGGATAACAAGCAACAATATCATCTGAAATAATATGTTCAGGGGTTTATTTTGTATTCCGTCATCCGCCATGACCATACTCGATGCAGCTTGATTTGATGTCTGTGAAAAACAGAGCTCGTGTTGGTTTCCACGTGTTTTTCTTTCTCGCAAAATGAGCTGCAACCGACCGAGTTGTAAAACAGTTCGTTAGTAATTGTTTGTCGTATTCTGTTGAAAAACTACTAGCTAAATTTTTAATCGCATCATGAAGAGGCTCAGTGCGGTATAATTCGCCATTGGGTATTCCAAACTGATCAAATTCGCCCTCCTCGTTTTCAAAACTGTGAAGTAACCACACTGACACAGGATCGTTGATACTAAACTGGTGAATAAAATCAAATAGTTTCTCCTCCAGGGAGAATTCCGGGGAGAACTCCGCGGGTATATATTTTATTGTTCTATCTCGCGGAAATATTGTTACTGCAGATGTCCACGCGTGTTCGTTATGGCCAATAATTTTAATTGGGGCTCCTTTTGATTTATATTTCGATTCGTGCAATACTTCACCTGTTACCGTCGTTACAGTTATTGGAAATCTTAATGATCTTTCCAATTTGGTTATATCCTGAATTGTTTATCCGCGCTCCTTCACTGTTAGTCCCCATTCATTTATTTTTTTGCGTCTTAGATCAGTCAATTTATTTCCACGCAACGCATTTGTGAAGTGTTCTATTATTCGTTCTGCAACACAATTTATTCTTGACGAATATTTCATTGGTTTTAGATTTTCAATACTCGGTTTATCATTTAACGGATAGATTCCGTAAATAACTGCTGTTACAGGATAAGATCTCTCGTAGTATGGTTCCAGTAAGAATTCCTGGTTTGGAATCTCGACTCACAACGACGGTTCTTTTATCCTTCAAGATTGGTTCAAAATTATCTCTGATAATCGAATCCCCTGTTTCCGAACGGATAATGAATTTCACTCTAAAAAAATACCTTTTTCGCCCAAGATGTGAAATTATCACTGCTGCACTTTCACCATTCATGGTAGCATCAACGCTACCATAAATTCGAAATGTTGACCAACAGTGAGATGCTCATTCGCGCTTGAATTCATTAAAACAATCGCAGATTTTACCCAACATGGTTCTATCACCTGTTAGAATTTTGGGTGCTACGGAGACTCTATCGAGATTGAATTTAGCATTTTTCCAAGGCTTAATTTTCGATAATCTCTCGAACTCATTCATGCTATAATTGAACCAAGTATTTAAATAAGAAATATATTATGTAATGAATCCTTGCAAATGGCTCATGATTGGATCGGTAACCCCGTGTAACAAATCATTCATAATTGAATTCTGTGGGTATCATATGCAAAGTTACCCTGCCAACGATGTGGGCACAGTTGTGTCTCGGTTGTGGTGGTAAGAGATACAGAGAGTTGAAGAACTATTGTGATAAACTGGACAAGAACTCCATCAATGAATCTGACAAAATCATAAGAAAACCCCAAGACTATATTGATAGATTCCAAGTAATAATTCAACCAAATAATGAATTAGACAAACAATAGTAAAGTATATAAATGAACCAAGAGTTTCAACAACACCCTGTGATTGCAAACTATGAGGCGTCCCGTGATGGTATTGTCAGACACTGCAGACTGAAGAACACAGTTGGTGTTGTAAATAATCTTAGGTATTTGAGGTTTACTGTTGGGAAGAAGAAATATCCTAATCATCGTTTCGTGTATGAAGTATATAACGGATTGATCAGGGATGGTTTTGTTTTTGATCATATAAATAGTATTAAGTCTGATAATTCTTTATCGAATCTGCAAGCTATTTCACAGAGCGAGAATACCAAACGAGGAACAACTGGCATTTGTAAAACAGTTGCAAGGAGATCTGTAAAATCATTTAAAAAGGCAACTAATGAAGAAATAATATTTCAATCAATGTACGAAGCCGATAGATATTTAAAAAAATTGTATACCCTCAGTACGATTTGTTGCAGAGGGAATTCATCGATATGCGACTTCCCAAAAGACTGGACAAAGGATTCAATTTACGTATATCTAAATTTTATTTTATACATATTTTATATAACACCAAGGGAGATAACTCGTACGGGTATGTATCAGCCTAGCAAGTAGAGGTAATCTCAATGGGTCTTTTAAAACATCACGTCATCTGATTTCTGAATATCTGGTTATAATTTTTATGATTCTCAACAGGATAATCAATTTTATGTTTTTTGTAAGAAAACGAATCAAATAGGCAGTATTTACAAACAATTATATTTTTTTTAGTGTTTTTCTCAGGTATTCGGTGCTGCTTCAATGTTGTTAAGAATCAGTATCAAGTACATGAAAGGTATAACTTTCACACCTCTTCCTGTTTGTCTTTGACTGGGCAATTTTTACTATGTAAGCGAAATTTCTCTTTATACATTGGGCTTTTAAGCGAAGCTCAATTTACGAAACGCAAAACACACCGTCACACGTGGTGTGAATGTTTTTCATTAAAACAGGTTGGTTTTGTAGGTTTGGGTTTTGCGCTTGGGTGTAAGATAGCCCGTCATCCATTGTTGCGCCGTCTCCATTGTACTATACCATTCATTCATTCTATAATCTATTGTTGTGCCATCTCCATTGTATATACCATCCATTCATTCTATAATCTATTGTTGTGCCATCTCCATTGTACATACCATCCATTTATTCTATAATTTATTGTTGGGCTGTCTTATCATCCATTCATTCATTGTATATATATATATATATATATATATATATATATATATATATATATATATATATATATATATATATATATATATATATATATATAGATATCCATTCATTCAATATATATTTATCCATTCATCATGTATACAATACCACGTCATTGACGTCATCCATTGTATATATCCATTCATTGTACAACTGCCATAACACTCGAATGGAATTGTAATTGTATATATGTATATATATGAATTGTAACTGTATATATGTATATATGTAAATGTGCCGTCCATTCATTATACTATTGCCATCACACTCGAATGGAATATGATCGTATAAAATACCCGGACGTGCTAAGATGACAATCACCTTTTCACGGAGAGGGTCCACATATCATCATATATAATCGAATAATATCTCTGGATGTGATAAGATGACAAACACCTTATCACGGACAGAGTTCATTTTTGAAAAATATATTAGAAATATGTAACGATTATATAATATGAACTCTGAAAATATCAATGAAATCATATTGAAATTTCAAATTTGAAATCTCGAAAAATACAACTATCAGATGGTTTAAATTGTGATCAAATTATTTCAGATTATCAGGACATCGAATTCGGTGTTTTGAATAACAAATACACGCTGCCAAAAAAATACGCACTGATCAAAAGAATCCAGAATTCTATCCGTGACTCTCTTGTATTTTGTAATATCGTCAGTGTGTTTGTCCCGTTATTTATCATTGTGGAGCGAATAAGGAGAGAACTGGGCCAGGAGTATGAGGTTAAACGAGAGGTCAATTCAAAAATTAGAAATATAAGAGCACTAATTGAACAACATGAAAAAAACCCTTTC
Organism: Unio delphinus; assembly: GCA_029339505.1. Classification (NCBI taxonomy): domain Eukaryota; kingdom Metazoa; phylum Mollusca; class Bivalvia; order Unionida; family Unionidae; genus Unio; species Unio delphinus. Next base: position 1,918,358 of record JAQISU010000306.1, read on the forward strand.
GGATGCCCCTGTTGTATAACTTAACTGTGTGTGTAAAATTCTTACAAAATATTTCACTGTTTGAAGAGTAACAGACATTTATAAATACTTCATGGACTGTATTGTATCAAAATACCTTGTACAGGTATGTGCGCTCATCTGGAACAAGACGATTTTAGTCAATAATAGCGGTGAAATTCTATACTAGTTTCTACCAATGAAGCTACTATAAGGAAGTTATTACTAGATATTTTTTTATAGATTTTATTATTTATTACTAGATTTTTTATTGATTTTTTTGTCTGTCTCTTGATTATTTGTCTATTTCTTGATGATTTTCAGTGATTTTTTAATGGTTTTGGTGCATTTTATGCTGCTTTTGTTACATTTTATGTCTTTTTTGAGGGCAAAAACACCCGGAATTCAATTAGACAAAATCAAATTTTCAATGAGATTTTCATCAACCAGTGTAAAAAAACTGCCAAAAAGTGATAAAAAGTGGCCAAAAGTGGCCAAAAGTGGCCAAACGTGGCTAACAATCACGATTGTTTCAGTTAGGTAGAAAAAACTTGAATTCATTTAGAGAAAATCGATTTTCAATGACTGAAAATCCTGGTCGATTGCTTATGGTTACTGTTACTAAATCGTCCATTAATTGGAAATCGCTTTACTGTTTCAATAATGGTAAATGAAGCATTAACGACTAGTTGCTATTGGGAAGTTCCTTCCTGTACGTAACTCTGTCAGAAATAAACTACAAACTAGACAGAATTTACAGATCGATTTTTCTGCAGGATCTGAAGAGTTGTTTAAACCGATAACCACGGCAACGAAGGGGTTAAAATCAGCCACTGAGCCAGCAATATACGGAGATATCCCCGAGGAAGAAAAAAGAAAGAAAAAACACCTCTTCTTCTTGTACTTAAACAAATTGCACAACAAAATGGGCAAAGAAAACCTGGTGATACACAACAAAAACCACAGGCTGTTACAAAAGCGATCGTGGATATATTTACCGAAAGCGCTATAAAACGAATAAGACAAGAGAAGTATGATTATTTCAGTGGTTTTGCTGCTAACAGCTATAGTTTACACAAGGAGTTTTTCGCAGACGAGGATAAAGATTATACAATATCACCCGATGACTGGGCTAATGCATTGTATACAATAAATACTGGGTTTTTCTAGGAGTGGGATTTCAGGTAGTGGTCTCGTTAGTTATCTTGGCGATATTCGCATCGATATAGCACGATTAGAAGTACTCATCGGACGGAAACGAGCCGGAAATAACTCGAAGGAAATAATTAATGAAGCAGCTGATATCTGAAAGAGGTTATTTCAGGGCTGTATCATGAATATTGAAACATATTGATATTTAATTGACGAGTTAACCGAGCATCATGGTTATCACAGTGACTGAAAATCCTTTGGATTTTTCATTAGATAAATATCGTTTAAATAAGAATGATCATACATTACAACCACGATAAACCAACCAGCGTCTACGTAGTAAACTCACGATTGCCTGGTTATAGAACGTACTACGGTGATGGTATCGGTGATATCATTGCAGGTTTATTTGCAAGACAACCAAATGATCGTGCTGCTGACCTTGCTAATAATGATGAAGTCGAGTATATGATTATAAACCATGATCCCAACTACGTCCTAGGAGCTACAACATGTATGTCAATGTTGCGTGGGGCGCGTAGATCATTTTCATGCGCGATCCCACTACATCATATATTTGGATTCTGCAGAAATGTCCGAAAAGTTATCTATGGAGCGAAGCATACCGTAGCAGTCGTGCGAAAGGGTACTGACCATAATGCAATTTGGAGGATTCCAGCGAATCCAGCTCCAGCACATGTAGATGATGATGCCGGTAAAGTCGTTTAAACAAAACTATCATTGTGGATGCCAGTAATGACTCCATCAATCACAGCAGAAGAACGATTACTATCATTTATGGAACAAGGAGGAAAGTCATTGTTGAGCTGGCTAACAGTAACCACGGATACTAAACGGGATAGCGCTGATGGTACATTCACATGGAATCTGGCATCAAAACAAGGTGCTTCAGCTCCGCGTCATATATTTATTGCGTTACAGGATACAACGCAATTAGACAAACAAACACGTAGCCATAAGATATTTGATCAACTTGGGTGTAAAGAAGTCTCACTGAGAATAAACGGCCAACAGGAACCATCCGAGGATATACAACTTGATTACGATCACAACCATATTGCACGAGTTTATCATCGTCTGTTGTCATATATGGGACGCGATCAATATGTTGATACCGGTCTACAAATATCACAACACGATTTTAGTGCTCATTATCCGATTAATTACTTTTCACAGAAACATCTTGATTTAACAAGACAATCCGTCGTTGATATACACAGAGCTCGTGTAACGCGTCCGACTAATGCAGCGGGTGTTGTCCTTATCCCGAATTATAGAGCGGTTGCTGTCATTCTCAGCGATAAATCAATGCTATTCGGAGGTGTTGGTGGAATAATGATAGTAGTATATGCACCATTGGAAAATAGGTAACAATTAGATCAATCTGTTATTGTATAATGTCATATGGTCATATTAGTGTTACTTTGACTCCTGGTCAACTTTAGAAATTGCAATTAGAATCGGCTAATAAATGTGGAACCGCAAGAAGGCTGAAACCCAATCAGATGACTGGTGATCAGAATAAATTGTCACTGACAACTCGTCTGTTAAAACATTTCAATGCTAAAAAAGGCGTTCAAATCACTCTCTCTGCAGCTGCGATCAAAAACATGATAAAGCCAGGTGATATATTCACGTTGTTAGCCGCGATTCCAGCGTTGATTGCGGCAGCGGCCTAAGCGTTGGCTAAAGCGGCGGCGTTAGGAGCCGTTGGCACTGCGGCAGGAATGACACTAAAGGAAGCTACCTGGCGGGGGTATAAAAAAGGGAAAGGGTCTAAGACTACCAGGAACTCCGTATTCATTGTACAAAGGAAGCGCCCTGAGACTAGGACCGGTTTACTAGTTCCAATGTAAAATTTCGATTTACTCGTTGCTGCTAAAAAACATGCGATACAAAACTTCAGAGTTGTCTTTATGAAAGATCAGTTACCGGCAAAGCCAAAGAGTGTTGAAACCTTTATCATTAATCTCGATATCAGCACCGGACCTGGAACCCACTGGGTTGCATACGCGATTGATCCACCTGTAATCGTTTATTTCGATTCATACGGGCTAGCGGCGACTAAAGAATGTATGAATTATATAAACCGCTTAAACACTCCTCGCTGGTACTCAACACTACCAACACAACAAATGAATGACCCACCAGTATGCGGCAACGAAGTATTTAATGTCCTTGACGCAATTTCAACATCCGGAAAAACACCTCATCGGGTCGTAAATGAATACACAAGTAATCGCTTTTTAGAGAGAGAATGATTTTTACAATAACATGATTGATATATGGGGAAGGCCTTTTTCACCGCTGAAGAAACCTAGTGCCGATGGCACTGCAACCGGTGATGTAAAAAAATACTCGAAGATGAAATAGCTGATATGTTTAACCTAGCAAGCGTTGATCCCAATAAAATAGTTGTATTTCAAGATAGTCAGGGTAAATTTAAAACTAGTAATGTTTCCCCTGATGATATTTTAGTTCAGGGGTCTCCAAACTTTTCAGCCCGAGGGCCGCATTAACTATCAAACAGCAGTTCGGGGGCCGACTACACACTCGAGGTCCAAATAAATAAGAATCAAAACATGGATGTTGTTTTTAATTATTTATTTTATATTATTTTATTCAGTTATTATTTAATAACACATTGATACACTACACATGAACACCTGTATTAGTGGGAATGGTGAAATTGTTTCCTGGATGCCAAATTAGCAGACATTTCTGGCTTTTGATTTGATGTCCCTAATATCAACAGTGACCTGAGATTATCGTCGGACAAGTTTGTTCTCAAATTGTTCTTCACGTATTTCATTCTTGAAAATGTTTGTTCACACAGGTATGTTGTTCCAAAGATTGAAAGGTACCTTGATTCAAAAGTTTTGACATTAGGAAAGTCTTCCTTGGGCAAAAACTGGTAAAAACCCACCAGTCCTTCTTTGAACTTGTCCCTAAGGAGGTCATTTGCTTGCAACTCAATGACCTCTAGCTCCAGTTCATCTGGGCAACTGGCCACATCTGCTTCAAATGGGTTTTGAAACAGTCTCACTTCTTCTGCCTTTGAATCCAAGTCAGAACACAGCTCCTGAAACAAGACAAGTTTGGATCTGAAAGCCTTTAGGTGGGTGTATCGATCAGAAGCTAGATTGTCCTCTCCTTGTAGTTTTAGGTTCAGAAAATTTAAATGACTAGTTATGTCTGCAGCAAAGGCCAATTTCCATACCTACTCTTCATCAGACAGTAATGGCTGTGGCTTGCCTTAACTTTCCAGGAAGTAACCTAGTTCCTTTCTTAACTTAAATACTCTGCTTAGAACTTTCTCACAACTTAGCCATCTTACTGCTGTGTAATATGGTAAATCTTGCGATTTTGTGCCTGTATCTTTCAAAATGTCTCTGAACTGTCTATGGTTGAGCCCATGTGACCTTATTAAATTCACCATCTTCACCACAGGATTCAGTACACTGCTAATGTCCACATATTTAGCACACAAAGCTTGCTGGTGAATAATACAGTGCAGGAACATTGGTTGTAGAATGTTTTTCTCATTACACATCTGCTTCACTTGTCCAATCAAGCCTTTCTTTATGCCAATCGTGTTCTTTCCTCCATCAACAGTCAGGCATCTGAGGTTAGTCCAGTCCAAGTTATAATCAGCAAATGTTTTCTTCAACTCATTGAATATATCCTCTCCGGTAACAGTGCCATACATGCTATGTAGGGAAGCCAGCTTTTGTGTTATGTTCATGTCTTCATCCACACCTCTAATGAACACAAGCAGTTGAGAGGTGGAATAGCTGTCCAGCGATTCATCCATTGCAACTGAAAAATGGCGAAACTTGCTTGCATTTCTCGCTATTTGAGTCACAATGTTTTCACCCATGTCTGCAACACGGCGGGCAATGGTATTTGCACCCAAAGCTACAATTTTAAATTGTTTTGACTTTTCTGGGCAACGTTTCCTCAGTCACCTCCAACAAACATTCCTTCACTACTTCACCATCTGTATACGGTTTGCCACTTTTAGCTAGGACGTAGGCAACTTTATAACTGGCCTTAGTGAAAGATTCATTTTCATTTGAGGATGTACTGAACAATGTCCTCTAAGATGTGAGTTGATTTTGTAATTTAGAACATTTTTCGGCAAGGACTTTACCCTCCAACTGTGCATATTTCTCCTGATGTTTGCTTTGATGATGACGCGCAGGTTAATCACAGCCACCGTTTCGTTGCAAATCACACACAATGCTTTCTCGCCGGATTTGATGAAGAAGTATTTCAAACTCCATTCTTCTTGAAATTGCCGACATTCATCGTCTATTTTTCTTTTCCTCTTCTCGGCCATCGCTGGGCACTAAAATAAAGTGAATTCAACATGAATAAATAGTGAAACTGAAAGTATCTTGCACACAATATCGCTCAAAAAATTTGATTATGCAAACTAATTTCGTCGCAATTATAGCTGCAAATGACCCGAAACAATTTCAAAAAAATCTTATGATTTTTAAGTTAATTTTACCTGAATATAGTGTGCAAATATATCCACTTATGGTAGAGAGATTGTTGTTTTTAATGTTTCCTCTTCAGAATATTCGAAAAATTCTTACTAAACTAACGACATTCCCAATACTTTAAAGTTTAAACACACTGATAAGTTATTACGCGAAGGAAATTATCACTAATTAAAATAGAGTGCAACATGTTTCGCAATCAGACGCTGACACCAACACCTCCTCATCGCAGCAGTCAACTGCAACTGGAAAACTGTGACCAACATAATCAAGTTTTGAACAAGCAGCAAACCATTTAAAAACTCCGCCACTAGATGGCGTTATGTCATCTCATTGACTGTGAACGGAAGTAGAAAAGGTAAGCAGCGAATAAGGTTTTGCAATGTAGTGATCGGTTGGAAAACATAACGCACTACTGCGCGCCTCTTTTTTAATTCGGTAAAAACATAACGTCCACGTAAGCGGCGGCTGATTATGGCAGGATACACGTAAATTTCCGTAATTTTTTCCGTAGACATAAAGGTCTCTACGGGCCGGATGAGAGGGCCTCGCGGGCCGCATTTGGTCCGCGGGCCGTGGTTTGGAGACCCCTGGTTTAGTTAAACAACGAGAGGCAACAGAAGATACTATCTCGGTATTTTACAATCAGGGTAAACTCAAACCGGGTGTCCTCATATCAACAATCACAGATAAAATATTAACAATCGAGAACACGGCGAGTTTATTGAAATCACTCAATGAGAAGCATGATGATCATATAAATATATTTAATAAATTTACCGATTTACAAAAATCCATCTTGGACAACATTGATAAAGCCGTAGTAGACTTTTTTGGTAATCCATCAGTGACCACACTGAAGCTCACAGAGATAAAACAATTATACGTTGGAACTAGCAGCACTTCAATCAAAATATGAAGAACATGTAAAACAGTTTTCAACTTTTCGTAAAAATATCGTAGATACATTTCTTGGAACCGAGCTGGATAAAATTGACATAAAATTCCCTGATATTAAAAAATCCATCCACGAGACGAAAATTTTCATCAAAGCAATTAAAAATGATGCAAAGAGAATGATATAAATCATTGAAAAAACAAATCTTCCTCATGAGAAAACCAACAACGTAGTATATACGATTCAACACGGATCATTTGTGTGGACACCATCATTCACTAACACGCTAAGTATCACCGCGACCGTCAAGGGTATTTATCTATTAACACAAGTGACACCGATTCAATTTATTATATCATCTTCGAGTTCAGCTGGAGTCAGCAACACGATATCAACGATCATAGACAAGGATACATCTGAACAGTTCACGATAGAATCCACTGATGATAATCTGGCTAGAGTTTCAGTAACATGGTATGTGGAATTCGTAGCGGATTTGAGTAAACAACTTAATTGAAATTGTAAACGATTTGAAAATAAAATGTCATCATTGGCAACGCCACAACAATACCGCTATGATCAAGTCAGATAATTTCAAACTAAACTCAAAACACTCACTGAGGAGTACCAAAAAGAAATAAAGAAACAGAAACAGAAATAAAGAAATATCGACAAACAACCACCGCAGTTGATGATACCGCATACTCGTTGAGTGGTGTAATCACCGGAGCCAGTATAATAAGCTCCTCGGTGACAATACTTGCTCCGATAGCTGTTTCAATTTGCATATGAGCGATGACAACAATCGCGAGAATAATTTCGATAATAAAAAAAAAATATCATCATGCAACAAGCGTTAACTGCAAGATTATGTAATCAAGTTCCATATTGTATCAACCGCTTATTCGCAGTTATCCTCGATGATATCATCGTCGCTCGATGATACATTAATATCCGATAGCGAGGTTTCAGCGATGGTACGTATTTATGATTCCGCGATATCGAAATTAGAGCAGGATAATAACAATAATAACAATGAAAACAACGCAAGAACTACTTCAACGAATAGCGGAAAACACAACCCCGGTGAAAACAAGTATGATCTCAATAACCTCATTCAATCCATAATTCAGTATGAATTTCCCTACTCCGATTCCCGTTAAGGAAATAGCGCTAGCGAAACTACGAGTGTATCACAGTTGGCCTAATATTAGATCGGTAGTATTTGGTGGTCAACAACCGAATAATTCCTTGGTATTCGCGAATAAGAATAAACCAGACGGGACTCCAGACTGGAATGTTGTTTCGCTACCATATGGGTCATACCAAATTGAACAAATCAATGCCGAATTTCAGCGTAGAATAAAATCCATTACTGGAGCAGAATCGAAAATAGCTATAACGGTTCACGAGCCGACGCTATCATCTGCCATTGAGATAAACTCACCCAGTTATGTCGTAGATATCTACCAGAGCTCTATAATAACAATACTGGGTTGGCCTGAAATGCCACCTCAGGCATCTAAACAAATACCCGAACCCGAAAAATCTGATTATGTCCCAAATAAACAATCATATCATGAAATCAACCCAACATATCGAAAGTATTTACTTGATAAAAAAAATACACAATTAACTGATAGATTTACATTTTTTGATAACAATACCATACAATGGGAATTTGGTTTTGAGAAAACTCCTGATTCATCGACTGCAATTGTATTCATTTTAAATAATATAATTAACTATTTTAAAGAGATTAATCAATTACATATAATACAACTAGAACGACTACAACGGAACTTCCAAGAGCATCTCTCTGATATAACAAAACCACGTAATGAGATCATAAAATATGTTGAGATATTAAATCAACTTGTGTCTGACATGGAATATATCAACAAACGAATAATTCAAGCAATAAATAATTAATGATAAGAACGGGGATGAACAAAAATTCCTAACTGGTTACAATATAACAGGCTAATTTACCCGATTTCAAGTTTCCTGGGTATAACGCAAATGAACTAAACAAATATCTTAACGAATTTATTCAAGAAAACTTTTCTATGATATTTGCCAAATGGAAACAACAAACAGCAATTATCAAGTATAATAATGACCCAGAAGGCGGTGGCAGACATATCGCTCCTCAAAATGTGAATATATCCTCGGTGATTGCATTGAATTTAGTATGTGATGTTATCGAAGGAAGCTATCAAATAAATCTTCAGCGACCAAATCAAGCTCAGCAGTGATATATTTTATATTCATTTGCACCAACAGCTCCTCCAGGCTTTTTAATAATTGAGGATCCAACTAATCCAGTTTATATGAGATGTCATAATGATTCGTTAACCAGAATTAATTTCAAACTAACTGACCAATCCAATAATCTGATTTATCTACGAGGTGTGGTTTTACAAATTAGTCTGTTTGTGAAATCATAAATTGCTAGCAATTTCAACAAGAATTGTTAACCCCATAGCAGCAGAGGGGGCGCGACAACAAATCTGCATCTAGGTTGGTAAGATGGTTGTTTTTTCCGTTTGTCGTAAGAGGCCTTTGCTTAACAAATATTTGCCTAAAAAGTTTGTCTGATTCGCACCCCCTGCTGCTAAGGGTCTAATAAGTGATAGAAGCATGTTGGTTAAAATCCATGAGGGTTTTAACGAATTAAAGCGCGACGGAACATCTAACTGTTGGTCTACATTTCGAATTGATCGTGGCGTTGATGCTACCATGAACGACGAAATAGCAGCAGTAATAATCTCGCATCTTATCCATAGAAAGTATTGTGTTAGAGTGAAATTTATTATCCGTTCAGAAACATGAAATTGAATCATACGCGACAAATTCGAAATTAACTTGATTGGTAAAAAGAAGAACTGTCACTGTGAGTGAGGATTCCAAACCAGGAACGTTGACTGGAATTGACAAACCGTATTACGAGAGATACTATCCTGCAACCGCGGTTGTTTATGGAATTTATCCAATAAATGACAAACCGAGTATTCAGAAACTAAAGCCCATGAAACTGTAACCATTGACTTCGTCAAGAATAAAATGTTTAGCAGAACGATAGTAGAGAATTTTACAAATTCGTTGCGTGGAAACAAATTAACGGATCTAAGACGCCAAAAAATAAACGAAAGGGGATTCACAGTTAGGAAGAGAGGAACAACAATTCAAGATGTAGCTGACCTAGAACGGATACTAACATTTCCAATAACCGTAGAGACAGTAACAGGCAAGATATTATTTGAACCGAAATATAAATCGAGAGGATCTCCAATCAAAATTATTGACCATAATGCACACGCGTGGACATCCGCAATAACAACATTTCCGCGTGATAGAACTATTAAATATCTATAAGTGGGATTCTCAGAGAGCTGGAATTTATTTGATTTTATTTGTCAGTCAAGTAAAAAGGTTCCCATGTCAGTGTGTTTATTTCAAAATTTGAAAACGAAGAGGGTAAATTTGATCAATTTTGAAAACCCAATGGCGAATTATATCGTACTGAAGCCCTCCATGACGACATGAGAAAACTAGCTAGTGGTTTTTCAACTGAACTCGACGAACAATCAATAACGAACTGTTTTACAATTCCGTCGGATGCAGCTCATTTCACGAGAAAGAGAAATCTATGGAAACCAACAGGAGCCGCATTTCTCTCAGATGTCGAAGCCAGTTGTGTGGATTATTACCATGGCGGATTATGGAATACAAAATATGACCCTGAAAACATCATTTTGGTTGATACGACTGCGTGTTATCCGGGGAGTTTTATTGGGTACGGAGAGTGTTCTGAGTACTTTAAAAGATTTGGACATCCCACACAAGAAATGACCCGAGTTGCGATTAATGGACCACTTCCCGATTTTGATTTATCCGGATTCGCTCGTGTGGTATCATTTGAATTGGCTACAGGACTTCATCCGTGCTATTATATTAGGTTTGATAGACACATCTCTGAAAAACACTGTATGCCAATAGTATTTTTACGGTATATAATTGATTATAAAATACTGATTTCGCTGATTGTCAGCGAAGCATCTATATCATATCACAAACAAATTGAAGTCTGTTTACCAGAACGCGATAGTATAGATTGTATAATCAGCGAAAACAAAAAAAAATATTTCCTAATTCACTTGAGATGGAATATACGACCATAAACTACATTCTTCAAGATTAATTATGGATGATGTTGAATACGATTTTATAATCGCAGATGTAACATCCAAAGGTATATATGTCAGTCGTAAAGACGCTTTCTTGTCAGATGGAACCAAATTCGGTGCAATTGTTACTTACACAGATGGAGAAAATCCTCAATATATATACTTAAGGGCGTGTATGCTGGCTAAGGCTTCCATTAATTTAGTTTCGATGATAAATATATTTCTTAAATCCGCAGTTAGACGCGCCACTGATTCATTTTATACAAACGTAAAACATAAAGAAGCAGTGGCTGAATTTACAAATTCAGACGAGTGTTGGGGATCATGGAGAATTCAAAAAGAAATACATGCGTGATTACTTCAAATCAGCAGAGGTTTTAATTGAAAACAATCACTTGAAATATAATCAGATATCAGAACTAACTAATGCACCTTAACTATCAAATCCAATATGTAGATATAAAACCAGTTACCTGAACGGCTGTGGTGGGTCAGGGAAGACGACTCGTGCGATTTAATTATTTCGAGGGAAATCAAACATGACTGTACTAACACCCACACACAGACTTGCAAGAGAGATGAAAAAGCGAGGAGTTAATTTTTGCACTCATCACAGTTTTTTCGATGGAATGGTGACGAATGGACTCCTAATCTAATGGGCGAGAAATATATTTAATGGGATATGCACAGTGTCGTTATATGAATAACAAACGTTTATATATTGGTTATTGCTAGCGAATACAAAAGTGATAATCTGTTGCAATCATGTTCAACCACCACCATCTGTCGGTTTATATCCACATAATTGGCTGAAGAATTTTGTTGAGTATTATGAAGAAAATAGTACTGATCATAGATCACTTGATAATGAATTACGTGAGTTCAAACAAAATAATCAGATTACAACCGGATAGAATCCAGTGTGAAATAGAGCGTGAAATAATTTCAGAAACCCCATTAAATGATTTCTGGGAAGCGTGGAGACCAAACGACTTGATAGTGGCAAGTAGAAAGATAGTCAGACACACACTTCAGATGAAGTTATTTAACACGCTTAAAGAAAACTTCGCAACACTTCCAGTGCCTCTATGCTATGTACCCAAGGATACACGAAGATAAAATATCGAAGTTGATATTTCAGGCCGGACATAGTCAGGGACTGAGAAGCAGATTTCCGTGTTCAATGATATTGTGTTGGTGGATATCAGTGTTGTCGAAGATGCATTGCGTGCTAAAAAACCTAAAATGGAAGCTAGGGTACGCATCGTCTATAATTCTTCGCAGGGATTGATTATATGAGATACAATTGTTTAGATCGTAGAAAATCGCATCGAGTGGTCGAATTTAGTTTATCTTGCAGTGTCCAGAGTATGAAGAATAAATCAAATTCGAACAGTTTTTTTTAGATGATAATGACATCACAATCAGTAATATTGTCAGCGTTGACATAATCAGAAAAAAACTCACTGGTTATAAACAAAAGGAAAAAAAAAAGAAACGAGAATTTTACATTGTTGCTTAATTTATAATTACACAGAAAAAACAACAGAATAATCACTGCGCGAGTTGTAATTGTATAATGCGTTGGGGATGGTCGGATAAAGATCCTCGCCAATTTACCGAAGACAGAAAAGACAGCAGCTTTGGTCATACCAGAGATTATGTGATGTTAACTTGTCTTGAGTGTAACAGACATAGCGTTGACACAATCAGAAAATAACTCATTGGTTATAAACAAAAGGATAAAAAAAAATTAACGAGAATTTGACATTGTTGCTGAATTTATTATTACACAGAAACAACAACAGAATAATCACTGCGCGAGTTGTAATTGTATAATGCGTCGGTGTTGGTCGGATAAAGATCCTCGCCAATTTACCGAAGACAGAAAATACAGCAGCGTTGGTCATACCAGAGATTATGTGATGTTAACTTGTCTTGAGTGTAACAGACAAAGCGTTGTCACAATCAGAAAAAAAACTCATTGGTTATAAACAAAAGGATAAAAAAAATAAACGAGAATTTGACATTGTTGCTGAATTTATAATTACACAGAAACAACAACAGAATAATCACTGCGCGAGTTGTAATTGTATAATGCGTTGGTGTTGGTCGGATAAAGATCCTCGCCAATTTACCGAAGACAGAACAGGCAGCAGCGTTGGTCATACAAGAGATTATGTGATGTTAACTTGTCATGAGTGTAACAGACGAAGAGGTGCTAACTAAGACCACGCGGTGGTAATTGAGTATCCTCCAGTATCTCTTGTAATTGTTCACGAGTAATACCCGACGAGGAGCAGTTGAATCCAATCTATAGAATGGCGGTCTACCTGAGGATCTCGTTATACCCGACATTTAATGTGCAGTAGCACTCCAAATAGGATCAGTAGCTCTTATCTTACCACCTTCTAGCTGTCTTGGTTTATATAAATATCTAACAGTGACATTGCCGAGTATTGGTTGTTTTGAAAAATCATTTTGCGGTTTTTGTAATGGTATATATTTCTTTTTAATCGCATTGTTAGGTTTCATGTTGATTGTTCGAGTAATCTCATTATTTAGCGCGGTAATTACGCCTGGTAATCTCTTGACCCATTCGCGAGATCGTTTATCCTGATGAAATCTCTTCTGGTATTGATATCCAAATAACCGCTCAGCAAGTGTCCAATTAAATCGTTCAACAATTGACTGATCACGATGCAGTGCAATATGTCCTCCTCTGATGGTGACATCTTGCTGCTTCATTGTTGATAACACTGCACTCTGAAATTCCTTGCCAGGATCAACTTTTATTAGATTGGGCCACTTTAGAGGACCTGATCGATAAATCCTTTCAAACGCAGAAGCCACCTCAGTTGACTTTATCTTTATTGGCTCTGCTTGTTTGTTTCTACTCGCAACATCATCTATAGTTAGCGCATTGATGTAAACACCATCATGCGGCATAAATAATATATCAGCCTGATGAACCTCATTAAGGGCGCTGACATCAAAATGTAAGGAGATAATTTGTTTAGGCGGTGGTATATAAATTTGCCATATCGCCTGTTTGGATGACCAATCCGCTGCTGTAGTATTTGTCACCTTTGCGGCGTTAGTGAGTTTACTCATTGCTGATTTACCCCTCTAAATAGTTTCCACGATGTTATTAATTCCCACCACCCAGCATTAATTTACTTTTCATAGCCGATTATATCAACTATGAAGCCAATTTTTCTTTGAAGGATTTATAAGTGATAGTATTCACCGCATGAATCAATTTCACATCTGCGATATGTCTGAGTTGCAGATAATGATTTTATAGGCAACATCATGAGCGTGACACGTCTTATCAATAGCGTGTATTGGCTTTTGACCGGGTCATGGCTGGTTTTGATTATCAAGTCAAATATCGAGTCAGGTTCCTGGTCCGCAATAACTATACCCTGGAAGATGCTTTTCCCCTGGATAATTTGCCCATGGTGTTCCTGGTAATTTTACTAACTTGCCTGCAAGATCACCTCCTCGTTTTTTTTAAATTCTTAGAAACAAATCTAAATTGTTTGTACCACATTGTACACACTTATCAGGACGTGCTGATCTGTTAGTTTTAGTTGTAATTGTTGTCAAGTCATTTGTGCTAGTACACCTCTTACATTTCACACAATATAGATCCATAATTTTATTTATAATAACTTTAATGTAATTGAATTTTCGGCGACAAAAACACGAGAGCCTGTTAAACATTATTCAGCGATACCAAATTCTGTTCGTTTGATTATAATCGGACTATCTGGAAGTCGCAATATACAACTACTACTTAATTTGATAACGAGATGCATGAAATGGGATAAACTGTATTTAGTAGCCCCGAGTGTAGACGATCAGCGATGTTACGAGATGTTACATGATTTTAACAAGAAAGCGAAATCGGAAATCGATGAGGATATCATTGAATTTATAACCGATATTAAAACCTTAGTTGTATATGATGATGTGATGCAAGACAATCAAAAGATTCCAGATAGGATATTTTCCAGAATTAGGCATAACAATACTGATGTGACATATGTCACTCAACGATACACACAAATACCAAAAGTGATCAGAGATAACTGCACTATTGTTGTTGTATTTAATGGCGTTGGCACACATACGATACGAATATTCATCAGACCTGGTGCCTTGGAGATATGGATTATAATCTCTTTAGAAATTTCTTTAGTCATTCTCAGTCGATTTCACATGGATTTGTAACGATCAATTTGCATGACCCTAGATCAAGATATCGTATCGGACTTGATCAAATATTTGGTTGAAACAATTCCTCTCCGCTGCACAATCGGCCCCGGGTCTGAGACACTGTCTCCGTAGCGTAAGAAACCGAAACCATTCATCGTTCTCTTTTTTCGTTTGTCTAAAATAGTTTTGGTTTCGTAGAAGCCTTATTTTTCTTTGCTTGAAATAGTTTCGGTATGTCTGAAATAGTTTATGTCTGTTTACCCTTTTTGCTACTTGAGGCGTACCTTATCCTATTCAATGACGTGGTCTGCCTGGATTGCAGCCTGGCGTAGTGTATCGAGCTTGTAGCCGATGGTAGTTGACGTATCTCTAAAGCTCTAAAGGCAGAAACTAGGCGCTTCAAACTCGCTTCAGTAAATGCATTCTTGCCTAATGATATAACGGTTTGCTTCGCAGATCCCTATAGAGAACGTCATACACGTGTACCAATATCAAGCGCAATTCTAAACATACAGTAAACAAATAATGGTGTGACTTCTTCACAAACGTACTCGGTACTTAACGTTCTGAAACATCATCCTGGCGTTGCAGCGAGCGATGTACAATATTGGTAGTGGTTTGTAAAGCATAGCGTTATGTTAGATATTGAGGTCCGAAAACTGTCTTTTCAAGTCAACAACACCTCACGCAGTTATCTATAAAATTATCTTATATGTGGTGGTCAGGAAATTTTATTCTAATGTACACCAAGATTTATATATGAAAAAAACAACTTACAGCGTTTCTCAGTCCAAGAGACCATCCTTTTGAAAATATAACTCAAATTTAACACATAGCACATAACAAAACACAGTTAAGTGTCATTCAGTTGTGAGGATAATTGTTTCAACTATCTGTGACGCCATCCTGATGTCATCAAACTTCTGTTTTCGTGTCCGAGAAACACTACGAACATATAAGGTATGTATAAGCTTTCTGCTCGGTCCTGCGAGGAACACCAAATTGCTTGGAAGCGCGCGCTAGCGTCGTACATTATGCTGGCGATTTCCAGTGCAGATTCCTTTTTATGATCCCCTGGTAGCGACTTTTGGGTTACCGCCAAATACGATCCCATGCTGTGCGCCAGATGCGAGCTCTGTCTCATTTAGGACTGGAATGATAACACTGGCTTGTCGATTGTGGGATTTCTTGTGAGATGAAATGATACGAAATAAACCTAAATCGATACAAGGCGCATATTTAGAATACAAGACAAATGCAATACTGAATATAACCGACATAAATACAATGCACGATACACAATTAACACAAGACAGCAACAGGAATGGTTTGATCAAGTAACGATTTAAATTTAAAAAGAAACGACTTGGTTATGGAAAAAGACAAACTATTAACTATAAATTTGAAAAAGAGAAAGCTGTTAAGCTAATACTCGAAAAAAGCTTATTTAAAATAATTGAATCATTTTCCAGTTAGAATCCTTATTATCTCATACTTCCTCAAAGACGCCAACGTTGTTGTCACTCACCCTCTCTGCTGCTATGGGTTAATAATTTTTTTACGATGAAAATCACTAAGATTTCAACCGAATATTTGATCGAGTCCGATACGATATCGTGTCCCAGACCTTGTCTGGGGACGGAAATCCTTTTAAGACTTCACAAACAGACTAATCGCTAAAACCTCATCCTGCAGATCAATCAGATTATTGGACTGGTCTGTGAGTTTGAAATTAATTCTCGTTAGCGAATTATTATGGCATCGCATATAGACTGGATTAACCGGAGACTCAATTATTAAATATCCTGGAGGGGCTATTGGTGCAAACGAATAAAGAATATATCCTTGCTAAGCTTGATTTGATCGTTCGAGATTAATTTGATAGCTTCCTTCTATAACATCGCATACTAAATTGATTGCAATCACCGATGAAATATTCACGTTGAACGGAGCGATATGTCTGCCGCCACCGTCTGGGTCATTATTATGTTTGAGGATTTTTATTTCCGATGATGCTGTTTTTTTCCATGCATCATGAATTATTTTGAAACCAACATCGATGGTATCACTGAGAAGTTTTTTTAGTTCTGGTACGTTATATCCTGGTAGTTTGACGGTTGGAATATCCTTGACGGGGGTATTAAGGTCTGATGCAAACCTTATTCTCGATTTTGGGTTATCGTCATCTAATATATCCTGAATAATTTGCAAATTAAATGTTTCCATATCGTCGATGATTTTATTGCATGTTTCTACGACGCTGATAAATTCATCTCGGGTGAGAGAGCCGGATTTAAGGGGTATTAACAACAGCGATAAATCGTTATTCATTGCTGTGAAATTTTCAACGATTCTAGGTTTGATAATAAAATGATGTCCCTCTATTCCTTCTCCTTCCTTCTCTCTCCCAGTTGGGTGGTATCCGAGACCAAAAAATTCTACACTGAATTGGTAATCTTTATAACTTTTTATTGGATTATCAGGTCTTATTCTGTCGGTGACATAATCTGATTTTTTAGGTTCGGGTATATCAACGGTTTTTCCCCCGGGTGGTAATTCAGGCCATCCTAGTACGGTTCTAATAGAACTCTGATAGATATCTACGACGTATCCTTCTGTGCTTATTTCAATTGTGGATGATAGCGTCGGCTCATGAACCGTTATAGCGATTTTTGATTCTTTTCCAGTAATGGATTTTATTCTACGAGCGAATTCATCATTGATTTGTTTAATTTGATATGACCCTGTTGGTATTGAAACGACGTTCCAGTCTGGGGTCCCGTCTGGTTTATTCTTATTCGCGAACACCAGTGAATTATTCGGTTGTTGACCACCAAATGATTTTGATCTGATATTAGGCCAACTGTGATACAATCGTAGTTTTGCTAGCGCTATCTCCTTCACGTGGACTGGGCTAGGAAAATTCACACTAAACTCGGGTTTCGTTGATGTTATTGATATCATACTTGTTTGTACTGGATTTGTGTTTTCTACTATTTGTTGAAGTAATTCCATCGGTGTTGTCATCGTTGCTATACTCATGTTGTCGCTCTAATTTTGACATCGCAGAATAATAAATACTGACCATCACTGAGAACTCAGAATCTGATATCGTTGATGTTATTGATATCATGCTGGTTTTCGGGTTCGTGTTTTCTAATTCCATCGGTGTTGTCATTGTTATTATACTGTTGTTGTCGCTCTAATTTTGATATCACGGAATCAAAAATACAGAGCATCGCTGAGAACTCACTATCTGATATAATTGTATTATCGAGTGACGACGATATCATCGAGGATAATTGCGAGTACGCGGTTGATACAATATGAAATTGAATTAAGTAATCTTGCAGTTTACTCTGGCTGCATGATGATATCTTTTTTGTTATCCCGGTTGATATACCCGCGATTGTAGCCACCGCAGAAATGCAAATTGGAACTACTACCGGGGAAATCATTGTAACCGATGCTAGTATTATTCCGGCGCCAGTGGGAACGCTTGACACAGAGTACACAGTAATATCAATCGCGGTGATTCTTCGTCGGTATTTTTTTATTTGTATTTGATACTCCTCGGCGAGGGTTTTGAGTCTAGTTTGAAATTCTCTGACCTGATCATAGCGACATTGCGTTGATGAAATCATTTTTATTTTAAAAACGCTAGCGTTTTCAATTGTAAAATTTGAAGGATTTTCCTTTCAATTTAGTTATTTACTTCGCATACGAATTCTAAGCACCAGGATATTTTTGATCTAATCGTACTATCAACCGCGACAATCTCAAATTCTTCTTCACCCCCGATAATTACTGTCGCGGTGCCACCAAAGTAGGTTTTACCGCTTACGATGATATCAAATTGCTTGTTAGAGATTAACGTCATCCTGTAGATACCATGAGGCCACTTCTCGATATTGACTTTCAATTTAGCATTAGATTCTTTTACCCAATAAAAAGTCCCATGCTTTACCCTTTCAGAGGTTTCTTTTAGTTTAAAAATATCGTCGTAAACGTCGAGATAGGTTTTATTGATTTCGGTATTTTTCATCATCGTTCCATCGCGGCGTTTAAAAAATGAAATCAAAAGGAAGTCAAATCTCAAACCTTCTTGGAAGTTATAATGCCCGCTGAGTTGAGAATATGTCGTCGTGATATTGTAACTTTCAGAGCCCTCAAAGAAATTTTTAGCCATTTCGCTGATGCGTCTTTGTTCGTCAATAGCTTTTTTAACTTCAGCGAGAGTCATGCCTGCCACAAGCGAGGTTCCCAAAAACTTAACAACGACGTCGTTAGTGGGTTTTTGTACCTTTTCAAGATTTTCTATTAGTTTAGAAATATCATTGTAAATATCAAGATAATTTGCCTTGATTTCATTTTCATTCATCACCCTCCTTGCGTCCTTGTTAAAAAAGAATAGCGATAGAAAGTTTTTAATTTTAGCGAGAGTCATGCCAACCACAAGCGGGGTTCCAAAGAATTTATGAATGACATTTTTGCGAAAATTATTATAACCTCGTATATGATCATCCAGCTCAAGGCCGCGGGTGGCAATTATGCTGTCTTGGGCGACAATTGCGTCGGTGATCGTAGACACAAGTGCGCCTGGTTTAAGTCGTCCGCCGCTGGAATACAGCGCAATAGAGTTTTCAGCGGCGTCGTGTTGTCGTATCAAAATGTCGTCCTCAGATATATTACTAGTTTTCAATTTACCCTGATCGGAAAATAACGCGATAGTATTCTAAATTGCGTTTTGTTGTTTAACCAAAATATCATTCAACGACACATTACTGCTTTTTAATTTACCCTGGAGATCTTGAAATACAACTATTTCATTGGGATCAACATCTGTTAAGTTCAAAGTCTCAGCGATTTCATCTTTAATTTTTTTTTTATATCCTTGATAGAATCACCGGTTGCAGTGTCATTGGGTTTAGGTTTCAGAGGTCTTTCCCAAATATCAATCATATTATTGTAAAACTCTCTCTCTCTCTAAAAAGCGATTGCTGGTGTATTCATTTACGACAACATGAGGTGGTTTTCCCCTTGGGTTACCCAAGGAGTTAGAAATAGCGTCAAGGATATTTAATACTTCGCTGCCGCATATTGGTGGATCATTCATTTGTTGTGTTGGTAGCGTAGAATACCAAGTCTTCATTGGAAACGTTTTTATATAACGCATGAATTCCTTCGGCGGTGCTAATCCATATGAATCAAAATAGACAATCCCACGTGGATCAATAGCGTATGCAACCCAGTGAGTACCAGGTCCGGTACTGTTATCGAGATTACTGATACCGGTTTCAACGCTGTTGGGTTGTGTCGGTAATTGATCCTTCATAAAAACACCTCTGAAGTTTTTTTATGGCGAGTTTTTTTAGCAGCATCAATTAAATCAAAATTGGACATAGGAACCATCGAAGATTTCTGGGTTAATAAACCGGTCCTAGTCTTAGACCTTTTCCGCTGTACCACGAATACGGGGTTCCTGGTAGTCTTAGACCCTTTCCCTTTTTTTTATACCCAGATCCGCGAGCGGATCCACCCGTTGCTTTCTTTAGTGCCATTCCTGCCGCGGTACCAACAGCCCCTAACGCTGCCGCTTTAGCTACCGCTGGGGCCGCTGCGGCAATCAATCCTGGAATCAACCCTAACAGCTGGAATATACCACCAGTCTTTTCCATGTTTTTGATAGCAGCCGCAGAAATAGTAATCTGAACACCCTTTTTTGCTACAAGTGCATCATTGAAGTGTTTTACTTGACGAGTTGTAAGCGATAATTTATTCGCCCCGCCAGTCATTTGATTGGGTTTTAGCGTGATAGTGGTTCCACATTGCTTAGCTGATTTGGATTGTAATTTTTTTAATTGACCAGGTGTCAACGACACATTGATATTACTATACGACATTATACAATAACAGATTAATTCTAAATCAAGGATTTCAATTACATGTTTTCCACTGGCGCATCTACCACTCTCATTCTTCCTCCAACACCTTCAAGTAGCATTGATTTGTCGCTGAGAATGACAGCAACTGCTCTATAATTAGCAATACCATATGGGGTTACATTAGCTCTAAAGTGTATATCAACGACAGACTGTCTTGTTAAATCAAGATGTTCCAGCGAAAAGTAATAGATCGGATATAGATTCTTAAAATCCAATTGTGATATTTGTAGACCAGTATCGACATTTTGATTGCGTGCCATGAACGACAACAATCTATGATACACGCGTGCAATATGATTTTGATCGTAATCAAGTTGTACATCTTCGGATGGTTCCTGCTGGCCGTTTATTCTCAGTGAGACGTCTTTAACACCTAATGGATCAAATATCATATGACTGAAACGTTGATCGCCAACTCGTGTGTTATCCTGTAACGCTACAAATATATGACGTGGAGCAGCAACGCCTTGTTTTGATGCTAGGTTCCAAGTGAATAACCCGTTGAGACTTGATTGTTTAACATCTGTACTCACAGTTAACCAACTTAGTAATGATTTTCCTCCTTGGTCCATAAATGATAGTAATCGTCCTTCAGCGGTGATTGATGGAGTCAACACTGGCATCCACAATCATATTTTTGTTAAAATAACTTTACCGGCATCAGCATTGGGATTTGCATTGTCTGCTGGAATCCTCCAAATTGCGTCATTATCATCACCCTTTCGTACAAGCGCTACTGTATGCTTCGCCCCGTAGATAACTTTTCGGACGTTTCTACAGAATCCAAATATGTGATGCAGTGGAATCGCGCATGAAAATGATTTACGAGCCCCTTGCAACATTGAAATACGTGTTGCGGCTCCTAGATTTAAATTAACGTCGTTGCTTATAATCATATTCTCGACATCAACATTAGCAGTGCCAGCATTATTTTGTGGTCGTCTTACAACAAATTGAATTCCTCCAGCGGTATTTTTAACATCCTTTGCAAACATCATAGAAGGTCCTGCCGATCTTGTATAATCATCAGAATATCTCGCTAACCCGATTATTGTTGTAGCCACATCAACATCGCGATCTATCGACTCGATTTCTTTTCCATCGATGAGATATCTAGCACTCTCAAATAACGCCATGATACCATTATTGACAAAACCGACTTGAGTACCAGCTGGATACTGTGCTCCAGCAGCTGTTACAAGTTCACCTTCTACTTCGATAAACGCTTCAGCGGGTAGAAAGTATTTACTGGTATCATGAACTTGAAGTTCAATTCTCGATCGACTATCTGGGTCTATTGCATGATAGGCGTAATATTGATAATCGCGTACAGAATCATCCTTGCCAACTGGGGCGTCTATATCAAACGCTGGATCATGTGACTTTTTGAACATTTTATTCTATTTATCAGAGTCTAAATCGTGAAATCGTAAACGATTTTCATCGACGTAGTTTTTTAAAGCCGCTTCCTGCTATCATATTTGCAATATTGCTTTGGTCGGGAGTTATCAATGATGGCAAAGCCATCGACGCTAGTTTTTCGTCTACTGCATTATTTATTATTTTACTAACCCGTGCAGGCATTTCCGCTGTAGACGGTAACGGTTTATTTTTTCGTCGCACCAATGATGTTATTTTATTCTTCGCGGCTGAAAACGCTTTCCCGGCAAGATCTCCAACGAAATCTCCGATTTTGCTGGTACCCTTATCACGAATAACATCAATTGCTTTCATTGATAATTGTTTAGCTAACGGCATCACTTTTGGAGCCATTCTTGCAAATAACCCAGCAATGGTATTACCTAAACCATCACCATAGTATGCTCTATAAACTGGAAACCTTGAATTAACTACATAGACGGGGGTTGGTTTATCATGATTGTAGTGTATGATCATTATTTGAAATCAGAAACAATTTTTCAATTGTAAAACAATTTGTCAATTGGAAACGCTAGCGTTTTTATTTAGTCCCGGTGATTAATCACTGTGATAATCCTCCACTAACTTGCCAATGAAATCTCGATATGTGCTGATATCCATGATACCGCCATGAAATAAACGTCAAAAGATATCAGATGCTTCATTAATTATTTCCGGTGAGTTGTTTCCAGCTCGAAACCCTCCTACAAGAACTTCTAATCGTGATATATCACTGAGAACACTACCAGGACATGAAATCCAAGGATTTTCCCTCGAAGAGTTTCCAACGCTAGCGTTTTGCAATCCACTTCCGCTATAACCAGTTGCTTCATCCAGTTTTTCTAAATTGGTTTCTTGTAAATAATCAGAAACATCATCATCTCGATCAGGTGGTAGTTGTTTTTTAGGTGAAAAAGATATTTTTTTTGCAGGTTGCTGTCGCCTTCCTCGCAATTTTCGCGGCTTTTGTTGTTGTTTAAACTCTTCGTATCGTTTATACACTATATCCACCGCATTGGTATATTCAATGTATGATGCACTATCTGTCTTAATTTGACTTTTTTTAGTTTTGATTTTGTAGAATATATCAGCCCAATGATCTAAATTCTTAACAAACTTATAATGTTCTGGTTTCAACATATTTTTCCTGTTTTCATAAGTCGTAACAACAAGCGTAGGAATTTCTGTTGGATCAGCCTTATCGATTTCTGCTAACCCCGCCTCGTTAAACCTCACGCGTAAATCATCTACTGTTCTTTTTGATTCCATTTTTTGTACAGCCTGTTTTGTTTGTTCAGTTTTCGCTGCTATTTTTTCGAGTTCACCGATAACAGATTTCCCCATCTCGGGAACATCTCCCAGTATAGCACGCTCTACCCCTTTCGTTGCTGTGGTTACTGGTTTAAACAATTCTTCAGATCCCACAGCAAAATCCGTTTGTAAACTCTGTCGTTGTTGCAGTTTATTTCTTACAGAGTCGCGAATTGGTTTAAATTTCTTGATTGCATCTAGTCGTTCACGAGCCAATCGGGTCGTTAATGCTTCATTGACCATTATTTGAAATCGCAAAAATTTTTCAATTGCAAAACCTGACCTAACAGACGAAAACACTTCGACATGTCAGATGATTTTTAACACGATCATGGAAGCGTTTTAAGGGCGTTATCAGTGATGGCGAAAGTGTCCAAATTGTATATAAAATAATAATTATGACACTTTCGCCACTTTTTGTTACATGTCAGACATGTCAGATGATTTTTAACACCACCGTAGAAGCGTTATTTTGTTGTTTTAATGGCTCTATCATTGATGGCGAAAGTGTGGAAATTGTATATAAAATAAATAATACCACACTTTCGCCATTCTATTTTTGATCAATCTGACATATGATATCGACTAAATCAACCATTAACGGTCTATCGACTTTTTATTCAGTGTGTGTGAAATATTTTTTATTCACTGATTGTGTTGTTTTCAATCAAAAAATGCTAAAAAAATGAAAATCTCTTTGAGGATCGGTCACAATCAAAAAATGACAAAATCTCTTTGAAGATCGGTCACGGTCAAAATTGTTCATTTTCTTGAATTAACGCTCGTAGGTTTCTAACTTTAGAATTGACATTTCTTTTCAATTCGTATTCGTTACCTAATTCTTTTCGTATTCGTTCAACGATAGTATATAACGGAACAATAACACTTACGTCACTGGAAAATGAAAGAGAGTCTCGAATAGAATTCTGAATTCTCTTGATGAGCGCGTATTTCTTGGGCAGCATATATTTGTTAGTGTTAACTCCGTATTCTATATCCTGAAAATCTGACATGATTTGATCAGGATTTAAGCCATCTGATAGTTTGATATCCTGACTTTTCAATTTTGAAATTTCATCAATAATGCTATTCATTTTTTCAGAATTCATTTTTCTATAGCAATTATATATTTCTAAATGAAAAATATGACACATCAGACATAACTAAATTTAATTTTCTGTCCGCGATTTTTTGAAATGGCCGTCTTGGTTATTCCCTCTGCAACGTTTTGAACAGAAGGTGAACAAATATCGAAGTGCCTACCGGCGCTAGTTATTGATAAAAATACTTTTTCCTCATTAGTTATTATATTAAAAGATTTCACAGGTCTTTTCCCAATTGATTTATAATTGCCAGTCTTTCCTCGTTTGGAATTCTCACTTGGGGTAACAGCTTGCAGATTTGATAAAGAATTGTTCTTCGGATTAGAATCGATATGATCAATAACAAAATCACCCTCGATCAATCCATAAAAGCATTCAAATACGAAACGATGATTGTAATAAGTTTTCTTTCTTTCCTTCTCCATACAGTAAACCTCAAATACCCTTGATTACTCACAACACCAACTGATTTCTTCAGTCTACAGTTTCTGACAGTACCATCACTGGATGCTTCATAATTTGTAATCACAGGGTGTGGTCTGAATTCTTGGTTCATTCGTATACTAATACTATTTGTCTAACTCATTGTTTGGTCTAATGATTACATCTTTGGAGAATCTTTCGATGTAGTCTTGGGGGGTTCTTATGACTTTATCCTTGACGTTGTCAGAGTCAAGGACTTTTTCAAGGTCATAATTTCTGATTGATTGTCTATTTTTTATTCTTTTGTCATAATAACGCTTCAATTCCCTATATCGTTTACCACCACAACTCAGACATAACTGCGATTTCCCCCTGACCCCAACCCCACATCGTATGCAGGGTAATGGACCAAGGCTTCCACGACGAAAGCTTTGCATATGATACCCACAGAATTCCTTTCTGCATGATTTGTTACACGGAGTCGTTGATCCAATCATGAGCCATTTGCAGTGATTCATTATATATAAATCTTTCATTTAAATGCTTGTTTTAATTATAGTATGAAGAAGTTTGAGAGATTATCGAAAATTAAGCCTTGGAAAAATGCTCAATTCAATCCTGATAAGGAGTTTAAGAGATTATTAAAAATTAGTCCTAGATTTAATCTCGATAAACCAAATAAACGTCTAGTGGACGGTAACATGAAGGAGTTTAAGAGATTATTAAAAATTAGTCCTAGATTTAATCTCGATAAACCAAAAAAACGTCTAGTGGACGGTAACATGAAGGAGTTTAAGAGATTATTAAAAATTAGTCCTAGATTTAATCTCGATAAACCTAAAAAAACGTCTAGTTAACGATAAACCAAAAAAACGTCTAGTGGACGGTAACATAAAGGAGTTTAAGAGATTATTAAAAATTAGTCCTAGATTTAATCTCGATAAACCAAAAAAACGTCTAGTAAACGGTAAACCAAAAAAACGTCTAGTGGACGGCAACATGAAAGAGTTTAAGAGATTATTGAAAATTAGTCCTAGATTTAATCTCGATAAACCAAAAAAAGTCTAGTAAACGGTAAACCAAAAAAACGTCTAGTGAAGAAGTTTGAGAGATTATCGAAAATTAATTCCTGGAAAAATACTAATTTTAATCTCGATAGAGTCTCTGATACATCAAAACTTCTAATCGGTGATAGAACTATACTGGATAAAATCGAAGAGTGTTTTAATGAATTCTACCGAGACGGTGCAGCACATTGTTGGTCGACATTTCGAATTATCAACAACATCGAAGATGTCGGTGTCAATGTACCCATCATCGATGCTACTATGAATGATGAAAGAGCAGCCGAGATAATTTCACACCTTGGCGAGCCAAGCAATTCTCAACAGAAGTATTTTTTCAGAATAAAATTCATTATCGAAGTCGAAGGCAAATTGATTATCAGGGATAAATTTGAACCAATCCTTAGGAATAAAAAAACAATCACACTGAGTAGAGATTCCAAACCAGGAATTCTAACTGGAATCGACAAACCATACTACGAGAGATCTTATCCTGTAATAGCAGTTGTTTATGGAATATACCCGCTAAATGATAAACCCAATATTGCAAAACTAGCTCCTATGAAACTATCTTCGACGTTGAATTGTGTAGCAACACGGGTAATGGAACACTTCACAAATGCATCCCGAGGAAATAAACTAACTGATCTGCGACGTAGGGAAATAACCGAATGGGAATTAACAGTGAAACAGCACGGTGCAAAGATTTCCGATATAGCTAAATTAGAAGCATTATTAAGATTCCCAATAACCGTTATGACGATAACCGGAGAAGTATTACACGAACCGAAATATAACAAAAATGGAGCGCCAATACAAATTATTGATCATAACGAACACGCGTGGACACCTGCAGTAACAATATTTCCACGAGAACGAATCGTGAAATATATCCCCAAGGAGTTCGTCGTGGATGTTTTTTATAATGAGAAATTATTTGATGCTATTCACACGCTGTGTAAGGATGATCCTGTGTCAGTGTGGTTACTTAGAAGTGATGAAGATCCCTAAATAGGATTCGATCAATTTGTAAGACCAAATGGTGAATTATATCGCGTTGAAGAGTTAAATAACAGAATGAGAAAAATTGCAAATGATTTTTCACCGGAGAGTTTCCATGAAAAACTACTCACGGATAGTTTTACTATTCCATCAGTGGTAGCTCACTTTGCAAGAGAAAACAACTCATGGCGTCCAACACGAAGTGATTTTCTCGAGGATGTTAAATTGAGTTGCGTCGATTTTGGTCATGGAGGACTGTGGAATACAAAATACTCACGTGATGGTATGATTTCAATTGATATATCCGCGTGTTATCCTGGAAGTTTTCTCGGGTATGGAGAATGCGCTGAGTACTTTAAACGATTTGGACACCCCACGCATGAAATGACTCGTGTTGCGATTAATGGTCCATTGCCTGATTTTGATTTAACTGGATTCGCTCGTGTGATATCATTCGAATTAGCTACAGGGTTACATCCGTGTAGTTATCTTTGGCTTGGTAGACATCTATCTGAAAAGGCCTCGATGCCAATAGTGTTATTGAGATATATGATCGATTGTGGTATGCTAATATCGTTAATTGTCAGTGAGGCGATTATATCCTATCGAGCTCAGAAAGAAGTTTGGCTACCACAACCCGATCTAGATAGAATAATTAGCGAACAGCGAGAGCATTTTCCTGATCTCAGCGAGGAAGAAATAATGAATTTGTCTAAGAAGGTATTTGAAATTAAAAAAGAACAAGCAAAAGATTTTGGACGAAGAATAATCGGTAAATTTACCCAGAGTGGAAGATACGACAATGCAAAATACTCTTCGCGGTTGATCATAGACGTCGCTGAATACGATTTTATTGTAACGGATTTAACGAAACAGGGAAAACTTGTATCCCGTAAGGATGCTTTTCTATCCAATGGTGAGAAATTAGGTACGGTTGTTACCTACTGTGATGGATATAATTCCCAGTACACACATTTGAGAAGTTCCATGCTAGCCTATGCTTGTATTAATCTATTTTCGATGATAAATAGATTTCCTAATACCGCGGTTGGAGTAGCCACTGATTCGATGTATATACACAGTAAATACAAATCAGCTGTAGCGACATTCACAGATCCCGAGGAAGCGTGGGGACGTTGGCGATTTAAAAAGGAAACACTACATGAGTATTGTGAATCCGCAGACGTTGCCATGGATGATAAATATCTTTGTTGTAACCGTATTGAAATTCAATCAGAATTTTCTAATGCACCACCGGTATCTGATCCAATCTGTATATACAAGACAGTTTATTTAAACGGTTGTGGTGGGTCAGGAAAGACAACTGGTGCAATCGATTTATTACGTGGGAAAAATCCTACGGATTTCACAAACATGATTGTGTTAACACCAACTCACAGACTCGCCAGAGAGATGAAACAACGAGGGGTAAATGCCTGTACTTATCACAGTTTCTTTCGATGGAAGGGTGACAAATGGACTCCTGAGCGTATGGGTGATAAATTCATTCCTGAAATCATAATTTGGGATGAAATATGCACAGTATCATTAGATGTATTACAAACATTTCTTGAGTGGTTATTAAACAAAAGCACAAAAGTCGTCATGTGCGGTGATCACGGCCAACAACCACCATTTGTCGGTGTATCCTCACATGAATGGCTAAAGGGTTTTGTAGACTATTATGAAGAAATTAACACTGATTGTAGATCACTTGATGAACGATTACGAGAATTCAAAGCGCTAATTAGATTACAACCGGATGAAATCCAGTGTGAAATAGCGCGTGAAGTGATTTCAGAGACTCCAATGAATGATTTTTGGGAAAAATGGAGACCAAACGATTTGATAATCGCGAGTAGAAAAATTGTCAGAGACGCACTTCAGATGAAGTTATTTGAATTGCATAAAAAAAAATTTGCAACACTTCCAGTACCTCTTTGTTATAGGCCTTCGGATACACGAAAACAGAATATCGAAGTTGATATTCCAGGACAGCGTGAAAAACAAATTCTCGTATTAAATGATATTGTGCTGGTTGATATCAGCGTCGTTGAAGATGCATTGCGTGCTAATAAATCCCCGTGGACGCTAGGATACGCAGCGACGATACATTCTTCACAGGGATTGACTATATCGGATACAATTGTTTGGATGGTAGATAATCGCATCGAATGGTCAAATTTAGTCTATCTTGCAGTATCCAGAGTACGAAAAATAAATCAACTTCGAAGAATTGATTTCGATGATAAGGACACAACAATGGATGATATTGATGTTAAAATTATTGATAAAAACTCTCCGGTTACAAACAACAAGACAAAAAAAAACAACGAGAATTTGACATTGATGCTGGATTAATAATCACTTTGAAGAAACAACAGAATAATCACTGCGCAAGTTGCAATTGTATAATGCATTGGCAGTATTTAGATAAGGATCCTCGCCAATTTACCGTAGACAGAAAAAATAACAGTCTCTGTCATGTCAGAAACAATGTGATGTTGACTTGTCTTGAGTGCAATAGACGCAACGGCGCTAGTTAAGACCATGCGGTAGTAATTGAGTATCGTCAGGAATCACTTGTACTTGTTCGCGTGTAAAACGCCGTTGAGGGGCAGTTGAATCCAGTTTATAGATTGGTGGTCTACCCGTAGATCGTGTTATGCCGGATATCTTGTGTGCAGTAACACTCCAAATAGGATCAGTAGCCCTTTTTGTGCCACCTTCCAACTCTCCTGGTTCGTATAAATACCTAACAGTGACATTACTACCAAGAATTAGTTCCTTGAAATCTTTTTGTGAAATTCCTTGAATTTCCATTTCAAGTATAGACTTCTTTTTAATCGCGTTGATAGGTTTCATGTTAATTGTTCGAGTAATCTCGTTATTGAGCGCGGTAATCACAGCTGGTAATCTCTTAACCCATTCGCGGGATCTTTTATCCTGAATAAACTCCTTCGCATATTGATATCCAAATAACCGCTCAGCAAGAGTCCGATTAAATCGTTCTACAATTGCCTGATCGCGATGTAACGCAGTATGCCCTCGTCTGATGGTGACATTATGATGTTTCATTGCTGATAAAACAGCGCCTTGAAATTCCTTGCCAGGATCAACCTGCAATAGATTTGGCCAGCGTAGTGGGCCTCGTTGATAAATCCTTTCAAATGCAGAAGCTACTTCAGTAGATGATTTTGTCTTCAGCGGTTCTGCTTGTTTGTATCGACTCGCAACATCAACTACGGTTAACGCGTATTTGTAACCACGATCATGTGGCAAATATAATATATCAGCCTGATGAACTTCATTAGGGACAGTCACATCAAAATGCGAGTAATTAATTTGTGTAGGCGCCGTTAGATAAATTTGCCATATAGCTTGTTTGGATAACCAATTAGCCGCAGTGGCCCTTTCCACTTTTGCGGCGCTAGCGAGTTTATTGATTGCAGCGTTACCCCGCCAGTATCCTTTTGGAGAATAATAAATAGATTCCATGTTGTTATTAATTACCGGCACCTAACATCAATTTGCTTTTCATAGACGATTTTATTAACCATGAAGCTAATTTTTCTTTGAAAGATTTATCAGGAATAGCATTTAATGCATGAATTAATTTCACATCTGCTAGATGTCTTTGCTGCAAATCGCTGCTCCTATATGCAACATCATGAGCATGACACGCCTTATCAATAGCGTTTATCGGTTCTTCATCACGTCGAGGTTGATTTTGATCATCAAGTCTGATATCTAATCGTGTTCCGGGGCCACAGTAGCTATATCCTGGAAGGTGCTTTTCTCCGGGGTACTTAGCCCATGGGGTTCCAGGGAGCTTTGCCAATTTGGCTGCGATATCACCTCCTCGTTTTTTTTTTAAAGGTTCCTTGGGTTTACCAAGTGAAATAAATCTAAATTTCTTTGTACTACATTGTACGCATTTACCAGAAAGCGCTGATCGGTTATTTTTAGTTGTAATCGTCATCAAGTCATCTGTGCCAGTACGCGTTTTACACTTCACACAATATAGATCCATAATTTATGTATAGAGATATGGATATAATTGATTTTTCAGCGACTAAAACAAGAGAACCGGTTAAGCATCATGCAGCGCTACCAAACTCTATCCGGATGATTATAATCGGGCCATCTGGATCCGGCAAGACGCAATTGTTACTCAATTAAATAATGAGATGGATGAAGTGGGATAAGTTGTATTTAGTTGCTCCTAGCGTAGACGATCAACGATGCTATGAAGTGCTAAAAGATTTTAATGAAAACGCTTCAGAGATTGCAGGCGAGAACGTCGTTGATTTTATAACCGATATTGACGAGGCACCATCAGTAGAAGATCTTGATGGAAACATTAACAATTTAGTCGTATACGACGATGCGATATTAGATAAACAAAAAACTTCTGCTAGAATATTTTCCCGAGGCAGGCATAAAAACACGGACGTGATATATGTCACTCAACGCTACACACAGATTCCAAAAGTGATCAGAGATAACTGCAATTTATTGTGTGTATTCAACGGCGTTGATACACATACGTTACGAAATATTTGGCAGACATGGTGCTGCGGTGATATGGATCATAATCAATTTAAAAATTTCTTTAGTAACGCTCAGTCAACCCCGCACGGATTTGTAACGATAAATTTACATGATCCTCGGACACGATATCGTATCGGACTTGATCAAATATTCGGTTGAAATCTTAGTGATTTTCATCGTAAAAAAATTATTAACCCATAGCAGCAGAGAGGGTGAGTGACAACAACGTTGGCGTCTTTGAGGAAGCTTCTATTTACCGAATCGACGCTTTTTTTTACGATTTACGAGGAAGCTTCTATTTACCGAATTGGCGCCTCTAAAAGGTTGTAGGGTTCACCCTCTCTGCTGCTATATTTAATTACTGTTATTGTTTTATATTTATTATTTTATGTTAAGTATTACTACCGCTTGGTGAACTTTTTGTTTTTCCTCTATTATTTTTTGCTCTATCCTAATCTATCTGATATTGATTTATGTCAGCCAGTGAAATTACAGCTATCATATACCATATAAAACGTGTGAATTCACACAATATAAAAGGATTTATAATGAATGTTTGAAAATATTAAAATTAAATTAAACAAATAGAGATAAAATCTAATATGTATTTACCAGAATACAGTATTGACCTTAAAATACAAATTATAATAGCTACATTTAATCTGTACGAAATAAACACTGTAACACAATGTGGTGGTGGTTTGGGAGGGGGCGTAATTGTCCTAAGTGGCTCATTTTTCTTTGGGGATTTAAATTCATTATTTGAAAAAGCATAATTTTTTTTTTCAATTTTGCACTCTATTAACCTAACTTTAAGAATTTACTGTAAGTCGAAATCCTAAAGATAAATTAAATGTGATATCCCGCACCCATGTCTGTTAGTGGAGATGCACTAAGACATTAAGACATTTGCAATGTTTCATCATAGCCTAAATACTGGCGATGATGATGAGGTGAAAGAAGATAAAAGCAAGAAAATGACAAACATGTGTTAGATTTCCTACTAATACTACCAATAATAAGAGCAATACTAACGAATTATGATACATGTTGATTCTGATGGACTGCAACTTTTACTGTTACAGCAACAAAATGTATACTACTACTATTACTACTAATACTAATGATCATGATGACAACAAAATTATGGTTTCCTATTGTATTTGAATCTCATTCTTTGCCGATTAGTTGCTAAATCTGTCAGCAAACCTTGAAGCGAAGGCCCTGTCCTATGTATTCCCTAATACAGCAGACGAGGACCGCGAAGTTTGACCCATTGAATTACGCTTTTGAGACTCTATCAGTTGGACCACAAAAGCTATTGTACTGTGATGTAAATATGATTAACCGAAACAAGTGTTACCTGTCAATAAGATTTATTTGTATGTGAATTACGTGGACAGAAATATACAAAAAACCACCACCACCAACATAACAACAACTAGTACTAATGTTACTATCACTATTAACACTGCTGCTACAAAAAATGCAGCTGCTAATACTAGTACATCCTCTGCTGAACACGTCAGTCATTAATGACGGAATTCTACAAAGACAAGTATTGTAGTAATTTGGTTGTAATTATCAATCATGACTTTCACCGCATTGTTTTTTAAAAGCATAATATTATGTCTCGATAATCGCTTATTAAAATATTAATACTTTCTACGGAAAGATAATATACTCAATATAATAAGTATAATAATTTCAGCGTATTTGATTAATCATAGTAACGCCTCATTGATTAGTTATGGTAATTTATTGTCATAACTTTACTGCTGTTGAAAGTTGCTATTTCTATTCACTAACGGCGTTGTCAATTGACTATGGTGATAATATAATTGAGTCCATAACTCAAGTTGGTATGTCCGGTCAGATCGCATCAAATCATATATTATACATATATTGTAACGTGTATCATTATATAATATTTAATAGTCACACACACACACACACACACACACACACACACACACACATTAATATATATGCAACAGTGTATATATGGTTAAGCTTTTGGTGAGGACAACTGTTTTAAGTCCTGTTGACTGTTATTTTCACAAAAGGTTTAAACCTAGTACTAACATTATAATTGAGATATACGTCATATTTCAGGCGTCATTGAGTTCTTTTAATCTAATAATTTTAATTTCCGGTAGCCATACCTGGAATCTAATTGGAAGATAATCTGCATTTATTAGCAAAGTTCTTTGAACGATAGTCTGACTTTGTCCGACTGGAATTCTGTTGCATTATTCAAATAACTTTCGCTTACTTTCCGATCAGCAGTTTAACTACTACTCCTTCGGATTCCTGAAATAAAAAAGATGGATATAGTATTAATATAAAATTTAGCCACTTCCGATGCTATAACATTGTAAGAATGTTTGTCATCAGTATCACTGTATACTGGACTAAGTACTACTAAATGAAGAAATAAAATATGCTAAGAAAACATTTAATGATCATGTTAACATAACTACAACCGAAGAAAAACAAATAATGAAAAGGTAAACTAGTAAATGTGGTATGTGTCACATATAAGCGTTGCATTTAATAGTTATTTATATTGGTATGATCTTTGGCATAACATAACAATGCATTCGTTTCCTTTTCACACAAGTACTGCTATGTATTTATACTTAAAAGTAAATCTTTGGAGAAAAACAACATTGAGGAAGACTATATTGTTATCTGTATCTGATTTGATAATAATATTTGTTTTATAAAATTGTTTTTTATATATTTTTTCATGTTTCATTACATGATAATCAAATGTAAATATATTCACGTTTGATGGCGTTTTCTTCAGAACATTGGTTCAGTTAGCAATTCGGCAATTTTATTTTCAAGTCTCTAATATAATACAATACAGACTTTGTATTCATGACGATTAGTCAGTTCTGTGCTTTGCTAAATGCTGTTTCTTCATGTTTTTGTCTTTGTAAAGTGTTTAAACCATGTTAAGAATTATTCAGTTCATTTGGACTTAAGAAATTGTATATCTACAAATATTTGATTTGTTCATACATACTTCTTGGACAAAGACAGCTTGTCAAAATATCAGTTATATTTCTAACACCGGAGTGATAAATCTTGTGCATGTGTGACGCATATTTGCAATACCAGTTATATATCGCGAACGCATGACCTCATAAGGTGGATAATACAGGGTTAGGGTAGAAGTACTTATCACGGGGTCATTTGGTGATAGAAAGTTCACACAAACAGACCATGTTAAATCGGTCTGTGAAATTGCCAATAGTTCAAGGTGTATGCACAAAAGGTCTTATGCTTCCATGTGCGACAGTGTTTCTAACACAATTTTATTTTATATTTATCGTAATATGGTATATATCTATATATTTTTGTAGTTCAGAAAGAAAGAAAAAACTATAATATCTACTATGATTTCAGCAAAATAAAGTGATCACATTTGGAATAGGAAAGATTCTGCTTTCATGTACGCTATTGTAGAACAGACAAATATTAATTATAGGGTAAAATAACTCACCCACATACTAAACACCCTGTCTTTAAATCACAATGTGATCACACGATGACACACCTTAAATAGTAGCGATGAATCTGTCTCCTATAAACCATATGCTACCTTATATCCTATAGTGAAAACAGTATTAACAATCTCATTGATTTATCTGGTAAGATTCCATTTAATTTACTAAGTAAAAAACTATTAACCAAATCGCTTTACGATGCCAATAAATATTACCATGCTTATTTCAATGTACCATTACGTATAGTTAGTGTCTAATTTTATGTTTGCTGTTTCAATATATATTAACTTTATCGACTTAAGTTGTCACGATATTTATTAAACTGCATATGTTTTTTTTATTGTTTTTTGCATATAAATTTTAATCCACCTAATTTTAATTTGCCTACAAATATTACTGAAAGTTTCATAATTTGATTGTATATTTATCGTACTGTGGTCTATCAATGTATAGACTTTTGTGGTTCAGTAGAAGAACAAATCAAAAATATACTTTAATTTTAGCAAATGAAAGTAATTAAAATTGGAATATGAAATATTCTGATTTCATGAAAGCTATTTGTAGAACAAATATATTGATGATAAGGTAAACGAACTCACCGACATAATACACATCCAGTCATTAAATCGCAATGTGACTACATGATGACACACACTACATAGTTGCGATGAACACATCACCTATAAAGCATATGTTACATCATGTCTTATAGTTAAAATAGTATTAACAATCTACGTTTGTTATACTTAGGCAATAACTATCAACCCAATCGCTTTACAATGCCAATAATTATTACCCCTTGTGTTTCAATGTACCATTATTCGTCTTCTACTTCGGTCGAGCTAAGTTTTACGTTTTTTGATTTAGCTATGAACTTAATAACTTTCAGGCATGATCAGGTTACATAATGTTTATTTATTTTGAAAGCATATTGCTATCTTTATTTAGTAGCATTTTGTGCTGCATTCAGTTTCGTCTACTACAGCACGCTGTTATGGGCTAAAACAGCTATACATATTTCCCATTTGATTTCGAGTGTTAATCTGATGTACATGAGTTTAATATATAAAAAACACTGTGATGCATTCTCATCCAAAATAACGTTTGTATCAGTTATATACTCACTTGCGTTACTGTGAAATGCTTATTAAACTACGTGTTTCACGTTCCAATCCGTTATTACTACACGTGTTGTTTTCCCTTTATATAATTATGATCATGATAAAGCGTTGCAATGCAAAGACAATTAGCAGAAAACGTTGACACGCAATACAACCGTAATTCTTGTATATACATTGCAGGAACCTCAAAGCAATCTTTCATGATTTTTACTTAATTTATCTAGAAGACAATATAATGGAGCACAAAAGGAACGAAGGTACACTAGGATTGATGTGCTATGTGTTTTCAGTTTCACCAAAAGCAACTGATGACAAAAGAAACAGAAACTAACACTTCTGATTCAATTAAAGTATGTTGGGTAATAAGTGATGGCAAATCAAAACACTGGGGTTCCAACAGGAAGCTCAATACAGCAGGTTGGGTAGTAATTAATGACAACGTAAAACCAAAGGAGCAAGAACTGATGGTGAAACTGTTATGGTCCTATTTAATGGTAACCCTAAAAGAGTCGTGTATTATATGATGCGGAGTGCGAAAAGTCCAAAAATAATTATTGGCAAAGACAGACATGTGCGCTAACTATTGATAGACAGTTCCAAGTGTGGAATACTAATTACTGAGAAATTAAAACAATATGTTTAATACATGATTGCAGATAAACACTGGGCTACAAATTATTGGCATTCAAACACCTTTTAGAGCAATACTTGATAGCGAAATATATTTGTATGATATAATTATTGTTTAGGAAAAGGGTAAGTACAGATTTTCTATCCACGGGTCATCGTGAGGTGACATTGTTATTTACTGACTGGAGGCATATTATTTCGGAAAGTTCATATACCATATCATTTATGTTTGTCTGTTGCATGAATAACATATAAGAAGTCTTGATGTTTCGTACAATAATATTGTACACATTGTTTCTCTTAAAGGAAAATAAAGTTTCTATAATCCTTAATTCAGGGACTACAATTATCGATCACTGAATATAATATAGTACAAAAAATATACAATTCTTTCCAATAAGGGACATGGTCCTACACATATACAAACAGGATGTTCATGCATTTAACCTAAACTATTGGCAAAGTCACAGATACAGGTTACTTGGGGTTGTTTGCTTTAACTCTTTGACACATAATGACCATCGATAAATTGTTTTTCTATCCATTTATGACGTCATTTGTTCAATATATATGTATATCTGTTGTTGCAATATTCTAACTTGCGCAAACATCATAGCATCACGTTAAGAAGGCAGGTATGTTTATTTATGTCTATCTAATTATCTATCAATCTATCTATCTATCTATCTATCTATCTATCTATCTATCTATCTATCTATCTATCTATCTATCTATCTATCTATAAATCTATCTATCTATCTATCTATCTATCTATCTATCTATCTATCTATCTATCTATGAATCGTGCCACTGTACAAAGTCAAGAAGCACATGTTTATTTCAATTGGTGTTTCAATTTTAATATTTGTATTTAAATGTGAATATTTTGAATCTTACTTGAATTCCAGGAGATTGGTGAATATTACTGACAGTGGAGCATATGTGAAACGTATTTAAAAACTTGAAATTCTTTTAATCTCAAGCCGTATCTATACGTGAAATCGTAGTGTTTACCATTATTTGAAACTGAGGGTTTTTGAAGCTTTATATTGGACATATTTATAATATTATAGTTTTTTTTTAATGTGTGAATGTTAGCATAGAGTGGGTCAATTGTAAGTTGAGAGCGTGTGAGAATCTTTGTATTTTTACATCATACATTGTTTCTTTACTAATGAATACATTTTATTCTGTCACACATTGTGTTTAAGTTTTTCATTTAATCCAAAACCGACTCTGTTAAAAATCTGGGAGAATTTTGATAAGTTAAATATTTTCTGAGAAAATCGACAACACAGCAGCTTAAAAATCTCTTTAATTTTGTCTAATTTATACCCTGTAAGGTGAACAAAGTATATAAACCGTTTCTGTTGAGTACAATGTGTCTCACTGTAGCGTGTACCCTTTTTTGTTATAATGCATCTTCTTGCACGATTGTAAAAATGTGTAGTTGTAAAAGCTCATTGAATGATCGATCAAAGAAAAAGTATGTTTAAGTGAAGCATTATGGAAAGAATGTAGATGAATAATTGAGTAAACATAAATATTCATGCGAATTAATCTCTCGCACTCTACTTTTTATTCTCGGTATTTGAAAGCTCGTGCTTCGATAACAATTATTTGTAGCACATACAAATACAAATGATAGGGTAAATAAACTGCCTGAATACTCTAATTAGAGTCAGCTATTTAAAATTTGAACTCACGATAACAGATCGTGATTATTACCACTATACTCTGCAACCATTATAATGTGTTGATATTTTAACTCTCGTTGCTATCATTGTATATAATTGTAAGAAAACAATTCACTGCATATATACAACATTGCAAGCATCATCGATCATCTATTTCATCTATCTCATAGGATTTATTTTGACTATAATTATTAAATGATATTTGTACTGTACCAAAAGATATTGTCACATCCGTTTTCTTCCCTACTATTCATTACTCCTAGCTCGTGTTATTCTTCCAATAAATATCTTCCAACTTCTTAAGCATTGTCACCAACTTATTATTACCCAATTTTTGCTTAATTTACACTCACATATTACTCCATTTTTTTAAATATGCTTAATACGTATTGATCTAGGAATTTAACGTTACTATCAGTTATTATCTCATGATAGACAGTACAAATATTTATTAACCCATATGTTAAACTTTTCTATCATTTATAATCTCACTTGCGTTACTGTGAAATACTTATAAAAACTACGTGTTTCACGTTCCAGTCAGTTATTACTCTACGTGTAGTTTTCCATTTATACAATTATGATCATGCTAAAGCGATGAAATGCAAAGACAATTAGCAGAAAACGTGGACACGGACTACAACCGTATTCTTGTAAGCACTTTGCAGGACCCTCAAAACAATCTTTCATGCTTTTTACTTAATTCATCTAGAGGACAATATAATGGAGCACAAAAGGTACGAAGGTATACTAGATTTAATGTGCTATTTGTTATCAGTTTCACCAATTGCAACAGACGATAAAAGCAACAGGAACAAACACTTCTGATTCAATTAAAGCAAGTTGGGTAATAAGTGATAGCAAATCAAAACACTGGGGTTCCAACAGGAAGCTCAATACAGCAGGTTGGGTAGTAATTAATGGCAAAGTAAAACCAAATGAGCAAGAACTAATGGTGAAACTGATTGAGTACTATTTAATGGTAACACTAAATGAGTCGTGTATTATATGATTCGGAGTGCAACACCTGCAAAAATAATTATTGGCAAAGACAAACATGTGCTCTAACTATTGATAGACAGGTCAAAGTGTGGAGTGCTAATAATACAAAAGTAAAACGATATGGTTGGAATGTGATTTGATATATACACTGGGCTAATAATTAATGCATGATACATCTTTTAGAGTAATACTTGATAGTAAAACATGTTTGAATGATATAAGTATTGTTTATGAAAAGGATCAGAACAGAGTTACTATTCACTGGGTCATCGTGAGGTGACATTGTTATTAACAGACTGGAGGCATATCATTTCGGAAGTTCATATACCATATCAGTTATATGTGTATGTTGCATGCATAACATATAGGAAGTCTTGATGTTTCGTACAATACTATTGTACACATCGTTTCCCTGAAAGGAAAATATAGTTTTTATAATCCTTAATTCAGGGACTACAATTATCGATCACTGAATACAACATAGTACAAAAAATATACAATTCTTTCGTATAGAGGACATGGTCCTACACATATACAAACAGGCAGTTCGTGCATATACCCTGAACTATTGGCAAAGTAACAGATACAGGTTACTTGGGGTTGTTTGCTTTAACTCCTTGGCAAATAAATGAACATCGATAAATTGTTTTTTCATCCATTTATGACGTTATTCGATCAATATATATGTATATCTGTTGTTGCAATATTCTAACTTGCGCCAACATCAGAGCATCACGTTAAGAAGGCAGGTATGTTTATTTATGTCTATCTAATTATCTATCAATCCATCTATCTATCCATCTATCTATCTATCTATCTATCTATATATCTATCTATCTATCTATCTATCTATCTATCTATCTATCTATCTATCTATCTATCTATCTATCTATCCATCCATCCATCCATCCATCCATCCATCTATCTATGAATCGTGCATCTGTACAAAGTCAAGAAGCATATGTTTATTCCATTTGGTGTTTCAATTTTTATATATGTATTTAAATGAGATTATTTTGAATCTTAGTTGAATTCCAACAGACTGGTGAATCTTACTGACAGTGCTGCACATATGAAACGTATTTTAAAACTTTAGATTGTTTTAACCTCAAGCCGTATCTATACCTGAAATCGTTTTGTGTACCATTATTTGAAAGTGTGGTTTTTTTAAGCTTTATATCGG
Organism: Unio delphinus; assembly: GCA_029339505.1. Classification (NCBI taxonomy): domain Eukaryota; kingdom Metazoa; phylum Mollusca; class Bivalvia; order Unionida; family Unionidae; genus Unio; species Unio delphinus. The sequence goes on from JAQISU010000306.1 coordinate 1,959,320, forward strand.
ATATATTTTTAATATTGTAGGTTTAATGTGTGAATGTTAGTATAGAGTGGGTCAATTGTAAGTTGAGAGCGTGTGAGAATCTTTATACTTTTACAACATACATTGTTTCTTTACTAATTAATACATTTTATTCTTTCACACATTGTCTTTTTAAGTTTCGCATTTAATCCAAAACCGACATGGTTACAATTTTAGGAGAATTTTGATCAGTTAAATATTTTCTGAGAACATTGACAACACGGCAGCTTAAGAATCTCTATAATTTTGTCTAACGTGTAACGTGAACTAGGTATATAAACCGTTTCTGTTGAGTACAATGTGTCTCACTGTAGCGTGTTCCCTTTTCTATGTTATAATGCATGTACTTGCACGATTGTGTAAATGTGTCGTTGTAAAAGCTCATTAACTAATCGACGAAAGGAAATGCATGCTTCAGTGAAGCCTTATGGTAAGAATGTAGATGAATAATTGAGTAAACAGAAATGTGAATGACAATTAATCTCTCGCACTCTACCTTTTATTCTCGGTATGTGAAAGCTCGCGCTTCCATAAAAATTATTTTTTGAACATACAATTACAAATGATAGCGTATATAAACTGCCTGACATACTATAATTAGATTCACTTAATTAAAATTTGAACTCTCGATGACAGATCGTGATTATTACCGCTATGCACTACAACCATTATAATGTGTTGATATTTTATCTGTCGTAACAACCATTGTACATAATTGTAAGAAAACAATTCACTGTATATACCCAATATTTCAAGCATCATCGATCATCTATTTCATTTATCTCAGAGGATTTATTTTGCCAATTATTATTAATTGACATTTGTACCGTACCAAAAGTTGTCACATCCGTTTTTTCCCTACTTTTAATTATTGCTAGTTCGTGTTATTCATCCAATAAATATCTTCCTAGTTCTTTAGCATTTTCACTAACTTATTATTACCCTAGTTTTGCTTTAATTTACACTCAAATATTACTCCGGTTTTATTTTATTTTGCTTAGAAGTATTGATCCAGCAATTTAATGTTTCTATCAGTTATTATCTCATAATCGACAGTACAAATATTTATTAACCCATATGTTATACTTTTCAATCAATTAAAAACTCGCTTGCGTTACTGTGAAATACTTATTAACCAACGTATTTCACGTTCCAATCAGTTATTACTCCACGTGTTGTTTTCCATTTATATAATTATGATCATGATAAAGCGATGAAATGCAAAGACAATTAGCAGAAAATGTGGACACGGACTACAACCGTATTCTTATATGTACTTTCCAGGACCCTCAAAACAATCTTTCATGCTTTTTACTTAATTCATCTAGAGGACAATATAATGGAGCACAAAAGGTACGAAGGTACACTAGATTTAATGTGCTATTTGTTATCAGTTTCACCAATTGCAACAGATGATAAAAGCAACAGGAACAAACACTTCTGATTCAATTAAAGCAAGTTGGGTAATAAGTGATGGCAAATCAAAACACTGGGGTTCCAACAGGAAGCTCAATACAGCAGGTTGGGTAGTAATTAATGGCAAAGTAAAACCAAATGAGCAAGAACTGATGGTGAAACTGATTGAGTACTATTTAATGGTAACACTAAATGAGTCGTGTATTATATGATTCGGAGTGCAACACATGCAAAAATAATTATTGACAAAGACTAAAATGTGCTCGAACTATTGATATACAGGTCAAAGTGTGTAGTGGTAATAACTATGAACGTTAAACCGTATGTTTAGTATATGATTGGATATAAACACTGGGGTATTAATTATTGGCATGATACACCTTTAAAAGTAATACTTGATAGGAAAACATGTTTGAATGATATAATTATTGTTTATGAAAAGGATCAGTACAGAGTTACTATTCACTAGGTCATTGTGAGGTGACATTGTTATTAACAGACTGGAGGCATATTATTTCGGAAAGTTCATGTACCATACAATTTATGTTTGTATGTTGCATGCATAACATATAAGAAGTCTTGATGTTTCGTACAATACTATTGTACACATTGTTTCACTTAAAGGAAAATAAAGTTTTTATAATCTTTATTCAGGTACTACAATTATCGATTAATGAATATAACATAGTACGATAAATATACAATTCTTTCGTATAGGGGACATGGTCCTACACATATACGAACAGGTTGTTCTTGCATTTACCCTGAACTATTGGCAAAGTCACAGATACAGGTTACTTGGGGTTGTTTGCTTTAACTCTTTGACAAATAAATCAGCATCGATAAACTGTTTTTCCATCCATTTATAACGTTATTCGATCAATATACATGCATGTCCGCTGTTGCAATATTCTAACTTGCGCCAACATCAGAGCATCACGTTAAGAAGGCAAGTATGTTTACTTATATCCATCTAATGTTCCATCTATCTATCTATCTATCTATCTATCTATCTATCTATCTATCTATCTATCTATCTATCTATCTATCTATCTATCTGTCTGTCTGTCTCTCTGTCTACCTATCTATCTATCTCTTTATCTATCTATCTATCTATCTATCTCTCTATCTATCTATCTATCTATGAATCATGCAACTGTACAAGGTCAAGAAGCATATGTTTATTCCAATTGGTGCTTCAGTTTTTGTATTTGTATTTAAATGAGATTATTTTGAATCTTAGTTGAATTCCAGGAGATTGGTGAATCTTACTGACAGTACAGCACATGTGAAACGTATTATTATTTGAAACTTACATTTTATGAAGCTTTATATTGGATATATTTGTAATACTATAGGTCTATTTTTAATATGTGAATGCTAGTATAGAGTGGATCAATTGTATGTTGAGAGCGTGTGAGAATCATTGTACGTTTCAGTGAAGCATTATGGCAAAAACGTACGTGAACAATTGAGTAAACTGAAATGTGAATGACAATTATTCTTTCGCACTCTACCTTTTATTCTCGGCATGTGGAAGCTCGCTCTTCCATAAAAATTATTTGTAGAACATACAAATACAAATGATAGGAAAACTAAACTGCCTGACATACTATAATTAGTCAGTTAATTAAAATTTGAACCCACGATAACAGATCGTGATTATTTCCACCATACACTTTAACCATTATAATGTGTTGATATTTCAACTGTCGTTGCTATCATTGTACATAATTTGTAGAAAACAATTCACTGTATGTACCCAATATTTGAAGCATCATCGAACATCTATCTCAGAGGATTTATTTTGCCAATAATTATTATTGTAAATGCTGCAATGTCACAGATACAGGTTACTTGGGGTTGTTTGGTTTAACTTTTTAACACCCAATGACCATCGATAAATTGTTTAATCCATCCATTTATGACTTCATTCGTTCAATACATATGTATATCTGTTGTTGCAATAGTCTAACTTGCGCCAACATCAGAGCATCACGTTAAACAGGCAAGTATGTTTATTTATGTCTATCTAATTGTCTATCATTATATCAATATATGTCACAGAATTAGGCGAAAATTGAATTGAATTTTTTTTTCTTCAATTACAAACTAATCTCACCATTTTTCTTGTTTCGTCGTACATGCATTACCTGGGGTGAATAAGTGGTTTTCTCCAAGGTAAGCGGCGTGTAACGATTTGCATGTGCCTGATTTTGAATTACATGAAATCCGGAACATTATTTTTACGTAGTGCACGGTAATCTTGCCGTGATTTTTGCTCACGTATTTGAGAGTATATAAGGCAGAATATTTCTCATAATAATTACGGGACCAAAATTATCTAATCACAGGATAGATAGCTCGTCTTTCAATCTCCAGCTGAAGGGCTGATAGCATCTCTGATAACATCTGATAGCATCTCTGATAGCATCTCTGATAGTGCATTTGATAACATCACTGAGAAAATCTCTGAATTATAGCTGATTTATTGCGGAACATCTCTGATAACATCTGTTATCGTAGCTGAAATTGTTGCTGATATATTGTGCAATCGAATTGAAGTATCTGACTGTCTGTCTGTCTGTCGAACTGTCTGTTCGTCTACATCTGTCGTGACGTGTAAATATCCGGAAAGCTAGAAGTCCGAGTGTCGGAGCTGTCTATAGCTATAAACATCCGGGGCGACATCTAGGGTATTGTGGAACGTTGGTTCTAGTAAATGTTGTATGCTGTATGTACGTATAACTGTGGTGGATCCGTGAAGGGCAAACGGCCTATAAAAGTATTGGTCAACCCTAGGTCTTCGGGGAAACTGGGCGGCGATTCAACTGTGGGTGAATCGTACGGTTATACAGGGTCGAGACACATGTGTGTGTTGCAATTGTAGTACATTTGAATACATTGTTGTATTTACATGGTTATTTCAGAACACAATAGTATTTCAAGGCATTGCATGATTCTCAATAAAAGCTAGCAACTTGAATGAATACCTGTATATGTTCGTGCTAGTTGTCGCAATCCATACGTGCGATAGTATAGTTTGATGTTTGTGTTTATTATCGTGATTTATACTTCCGTTAATATAACTTATGTAAAGGTTCTTTGGATCTTTGTATAGTCAAAGAGATTCCTTTGTATCTGTGTTTTATTTTGTATTAATATTTCATTTGTTCATGTATTCTGAATGGTTGTGAGTGTAATTGTGGGTTGAACGCATGAGTTATTGTGTTGATACATCATTTTTTTTTCATTAATAATTTATTTAATAAATTTACATTATCTTTCACACTTGTGTTTGTGTTGTTCATTTAATCCACCATCCACTCGGTAACAATTCTGGTACAATATCTAGCTATAATTATATATATCTATCTATGTATCTATCTATCTGTCTATCTCTCTATCAAAAGTAAATAACATTTCAAATAACACCAGTCGTCTCAAATTAACTGCATTAGTTTAACTTATCCTTGATTAATTTTGTGCTGTACATAATATGCAAAAGTTTATATCGAGCTAACGAACCGAGAGAGTGAAGCAGCTCCTATGTCAAGCATGCTTCAATCCACCATTTACTGTTCTTATTGCTGACTTTCAAAGTGTTTTGGATTAACATTTTCATTTTGTATATGTTTGATTTTCGACCCGCCAATGGATACCGTGCACGGAAATATCTGTCTCAAAGATACGATATGATGAATGATTTTAACCTGAAAATTCTAAAATTTTCTAAATGGCTAATATCAAATATCACAATATATGATTTTAATTCAGGAATTGATTGAATTAAATACATATTTATAGAAATGAAAATAATACGTTTTGGTTGGATTTTTAAAATGTAGATGAATTAAATTGGTCATAAGTTTGATATTTTCTTTTCGGGGAGCTGTCATAATTATATGTTAATATTATAACAAAATCTAGAATCACTGTGCTTTCCTATACTAATAAAGTGTGAGAAGATTTCATTCATTGTATTTCTGTGGGAGTATTAATGTCACAGCCTGCACCCATTGTGCTTATGACCCGATATTAAAGTCGGAGATCAGTCCGTTTGCTTATATTCGAGAATTAACGTCTTAGAACACATCCGGTGTGTTTCTATCCGAGTATTAAAGATGGAGAAGCCGTCAATGTTTATATCTTAGCAATTAAGTCAAACAAATCATTCAGTGTGTTCCTATCTTAACAATAAAGTCAAACAACGCAGACAGTATGGTCTGGATATTGATAGTAGCATTTGGTGCAGTATTCAGTTTCATCTTTTATAGCACGCAGTCGTGAGCTAAAAAAGCATTACATATTTCCCATTTAATTTTGAGTGTTAACAAGAAGAACATTAGTTTAATATACGACACTGCAGTGCGCCCTCATCCCAAATTGGCCAGTAGCAGCATTTACAAACACAACAAAGTATAAACATGTGTACAATTAATTTATAAACGCGTCTGATGTCAACAAGTATATCGCTGTAGGAATACGGTGTCATTAGTTTGGATTATCATTTTATATCTGAGTTCAGATAATTACTGTTCTCAATGGAAATTCCAGTTTATTGTCTTATGCCTTTTATTACAACTGAGAATGTATTCAATATATATTCCTCAAAGACATCATTGTACTACTGATATATTTTGTGTCTATGTATTAAGTTTGCGAACATCATACTTGTCATGTCTCCTTCTTAGCTCAGATTTGTGTCTGTGTCCAATTAAAAATAAAGCGAATGTACCAAAACATGTTATTAATTACAATTAGAAATTGTTCCTTGAAATTTGTAAGTTATTACATCAGTATGTGTGGTACATGGGATCCAATTACAAAACATTTCGATTATATACGTGTGATGTATGAAGACAAGAGGCATATGAAGAACATTAACTCATTCGAGAATAATGAAGCATCATAAGGGTATATAGTGTATTTCATTGCAAATATCATTGAAAATCATTCCGACCGTTCTATAATTTGGACTTGTGCTAGTTTTCGTAGGTCAATCAGTGATTTAAATACGAAGACATTACGTTCGTTTCCAACGTTCACTTTTCATTTTTGGGAAATAAACTATTTGTTGATTGTTATAAAAATTGCAACGTTTTTCCACTTATTCTTACTTGGATTGACACGATTATAAAATAACTCATATCATTACTCTTTTCGATGCAAATCTTTGCTATTATTTTATAAATTTGATACAGATTAAAATAAACTAGCATATCTTGAAAATGTCATGCAAAGATAAATGTAGTTTAAATTAAACCCAGAAAGGGGTAAAGTGAATACAAAACGAGTTGTTTGAGCCTACCAGACAATTGTGCTAATTTAAAGTGAAACGTATCATATCATGTCGTCAAACTATTTCGCATCAACGAAACATTTTGATATAAGTGCGTTAAGTAAGATACATAATTACAATCTGAATTTGATTGCATAACAAAAGAGTTCACAAGTTACAAATCAATTCAAAAAGAATAAAGTACGACTTTACTTTCGCGTAAACAATGTAAATCCAATATCAAAAAAGGAACGATTGAAAGTATATCACAAAGAGACCACATATATAAAGATACAAATTAAAACATAGGAGAGAGTCAGAGTAAAGTGGGAGAGGAAATATAAGTAAGGAATAAAAACAAGTAAAAAACTAGAAATGCAAATCGAGAAAAGTGAGATACTACATTTAAAAATGGCATGCTTCCTCTTCACAAAACAAGTATAGATTTTATGTTGCCAGAAATAATAGCAAAAAATCCACATTAAAGAATATAAGTATATATGATTTATCTCTTATCAACATGTATTCAGATAATTTGAAATGGCCAAGTTAGTATAGGACGTTATAATCAAATATTGTACTTACTTGCAAAGATTGTAAAATCTGCATTTACGAAACAATGATAACATGGTTAAGCATAGGATGTTTCTCAGATTTATGAGTCATATCCACAATGTTTTCGGAACTTCAAATATAATCATGCTGAATGTGCAAGGAGAAAACCCCCCACTATTTCATAGGTTTTGCACATCAAATTATGCTGATCAAGTATTTGATAATGTAGGACATATAATAGTAGTCAAATAGATCTAGAAGTATATCCACTGCAATGACAACACAGCTCTTGACGAGAAAGGGAGGAAACATTGGTAGATGTTGTTTGTTATGATGTCAATTATTTCTTGACTCACTAAGTTAGACTGTCTAAGAAACAACCTAGTATTTTCACGTCACAATTTGGCCTAACGTTTAAGATTTTTACTGCCATAAGGACTGATCCGAAATCATTATTTCTTCTTAAATTCACATATTGGTGTTAAAAGGACATATTGATTCTGATGTCTCTAATTATTCCTTAGATCATACAGAGAATGGGTTCTGCAAGCTTGCATAATTTATAACAGAGTTTACAATTTTCGTCGCGCTACAATATTTAGATGGTTATAGCATGAATGCAGTAAGTACCCTGAAGGGTTAGGAGAACATCCACAAAGGTTTAGATACTGCAGTAAAAAACTAGATAGTCACGTGCAGAATTTGCATGGAATAAAAAACATCTATTTTTATAGATCCAGCATAGCAAATAACCTGATCAAGATTTTTGCTAATTCTAAAGACTTCTATTAATTTGAGAAAGACAACCGTCCGTCTTTAATAATGTCATGACCAATCCTGACGAAAAATATTCGAAACATTTTATTTTTTGAAACGGTTGTTCTTACATGCTGATGATGATGGTTCCATTGAAGTATGTGTGTATTTGCATAATGACAGTGGAAATTGTAAGTCTGTTATAGTTACAGTCAAGACGCTTGCCTGTGGCAAAACTCCACGCAGCAAACATTATGATTGTATGTTTGTTTCTGAGATCATTTTATAATTGGTTGTTGATGACATACTAGCTAGTTTGGTTTTATGTTGTTCATACTAAGTTAAATGGTTTCAGGCTTACCTATTTAGCATGTTTTTCACGGTGTCTTCGTAGAGATTGCTTGATTAATTATCGTTTCTTCTGCCTTACGCCAGTTGTCTTTCTTGCCAGGTTTTTGCTTTACCTCAATTCGCTGCTCTATTGGCTATATAAATTGTCTTAAAGATGGTAACCTGAGTGTGCAACCATATTCAGCAGCGCGACAACATTTGTACTTTTGTCAGCTGATTGATGCATGTACAGTATACAACCCACCTTTTGCTGCAAATCAGCAGGTATAAGACGACCACAGAGTTGCACCTTCCAACTGATGGATTGGCAAACATTGTAATAGTCGCATTGATCGTTGCATAGCCTCCAGAGTCGATTACTGCGCGGATATTTTCTTGTGAACCGAATCATGCCTCGGATGACACTCCACAGACGTTTGAAACTGATCAAACTTAGAAACAGAACAAAACATTGCTAAAGCACTTTTGTACAATTATTGTTTTTAAAATTAGATATATTTGAAAAGTGTATGGAGTTTCTCAACAAATTATGCATGAACTGTTATTCAACAGTTGCAGACTTATGTCAACATAAAATTCAATAAACGTAAGAGAGATTACGCTCGCTCAACAGCACATTTATACAGATATAGTCTCATTTTACATAGTGATATTTAAGTGTTTATGCTTCCAGAAGTAGTCTCCAGCAGTAGCAAATTTATAGCAAAAGTCTCGCATACATACATGCATGCATACATGCATACATACATACATACATGCATGCATGCATACAGGCATACATACATGCATGCATGCATACATACATACACACAGACATACACACAGACATACACACACATATACACATACATACACATATATACACACATACATATACACAAATACATACATATACACACATACATACATATACACACACACATACATACACACACATACATATACACACACACAAACACACACACACATACACACATACACACATACATACATACATACATACATACATACATACATACATACATACATACATACATGCTTGCATTCATGCATCCATCCATTCATCCAACCTAGCATCCATCCACACACACGCACGTACGCGCACAGACAGACAGACAAACAAAGAGACTTAAACATGTGTAAAACACTACAATTTAACCTAACATTTACATTATTTGTATTTTAGGTCTGAATAATGATGGTCATCTCGATTGTATTAGTGCTACTTGTGCTTCTTCATTTACCAGTAACGGAAGGGGGTCAGTTTACCGCTGGACGTACGAAGTGTCGAGGAAACGAATCTTGCGGACGTCATCAAGGTGCTGATTATATATGGTGCTATATTGATTATAACGACTTATGGGATTATTGCTGCACTACTGATTGCAGACTTGATGTGAACGTCTTGACATGTATATCTGTAAGTCGGTTTCAATATTGTGGAAATGAACGCACACATGATATCCAAGGAAGAGCATGTCTCGAAACATTTCCATGTGGCACGCACCAGAACGGCATAGATTCCAGACCTTTATCTTATTGGTGCTATGTCGATATGAATTTGAACTGGAATTATTGTTGTGCACCTCATAGCAAATGCGAAAAGGGTTCATGGAGTGATCCGTGGTGCTTAATCGGAGTACTTACATTTGACAAAAGCTGGCAGTACTGTCAACCAGCAGAATAAAAATGAGCTTTGCCATGACTGATATACACTCCATACACTCCTGAGATAGTTAAATGCTATGTATATATACGATATCACCAACATGCATTTTTGGAGTAATCATTATGTTTCCGAGTAATTTGTTTAGCTCATCCTACTAGCATACTACTTGTAATTTAATAACAACTTGCTTAATGAATTATTGGACGTTTAATCGATTATCAGTTACAATATCAATTTTTAGCTAAACTTAGTATCATTTCATGTTATGAATTTAATTATTTTAAAAGAAATGAAAGACTGAGTCACGATTGAACACAAAAATATATTTTAGAAATAACATTTTTGGATTAAACATAGGCAACAATTTCCTTGTAATTTAAATTCGAAATAATATCTGAATGGGAATGTATGAGTAATACAGTGAATAAACTTCAATGCAATGCTAATCTGTTTTTAACATGGAGGTTTTCGGGATATCAACGTTTATCAATATGAATGTGCGTGAAATATATAGACATGCATGTTATGCCTTCTAGCAGCTTTTCATAGTGTCATATAAACAACACACACAAAGCAAAGAAAAAAATCCGTTAGATGGACCCTCTTTTTTCAATGTGACCTAGTTCAGCGTGTATACCATCCATACTAATTGTGTAATTTTTATCAGCTATTAATTTCTTTTTTATATATTTAAAATTATTTAATCAAGCATAGGCGTATATATTTAAAAGAAGTCTGTAACATATAAACGTAGGATACCGTGCGAGGAATATTTAAATTTAAATCGTACAATGAATATGTCCCGTTTAAACTCCATGCCTTTAAGAGCATGTTACGTGTGTAGGCTCATTCAATAGTAACAGAAACAAAGTGAAAACAGCAAGCTTTGGAAAATGTAATAAAGGCTTTAGTTTCCTATAATAACAAGGTTCAAATGAGAATAATAGTTTAAAGTTCCACAAGATAAAGTGAAAAAAAATAATATAAGAATAATCAAACCATTAGTCAAATTAATACATTTCCTAATGAACTTGCGTTAAAATCCCAAAGAAATTCAACATGGAAGGCGATGACACATGCTCTGGTCAGAGTCGTACTGATGTGTCAACGGTTCTAAGTTAAATCACAGAAAATAATATACCAGTGTATAAAATTCTTAAATTTTGATAACTGACAGTATCCGTGAATTAATGTATAGGACGAATATAACCAGACAAAAACTCTCTTATAATCCAAATTACTTTTGTAAAAGTTCTAATCTACCTGGTCACAACATAAAACACTGACTTCTCAAATGTTAAGTCAGGAATAGTTATTATTCTTCAACACATCAATACGACCTCGTAGTAAGACATAATGCAAATGTCCAGATGTGGGTCACATGATCATGTTTCTAGAACAAGATATAAGCTTTTTACATACCTATTATCACGTACTCCCGGTATGGAATTGATTTCCCTTTATGAATCTTTACTCTGAGAACGAAGTTAACAAAATAAAAACGTTGCTTAATTTAAGACACTCTGATTACGGAATCATGGTCAGAAACTAGGTCAGCTTTAGATAAAGGTTTATAGTATTAGTGTATACGAAACACTGAACAGACTTTCTGGAAAATGCCAAACCATTATTTAAAATTACATTAAAATAGCATGATATTGAGTAAGAAAATGACAAACAATTAAATTATATATATATTTAGTAAAATATACATAACACTTACTTATTTTAATAGTTGGTGTCTCTCCATCCAGGTAGAAAATATCATCATGTTTTGTGTGTCGTAAATTTGCTAAATATTAAAATACATAAAAGAACTTGGAACATTTTAGTCCTTTTGGAGATTATTGTTTATGGGAATGCATATGGTGATAAACAATGTCGATTAAAATGTGATACTGTACGGAGATCTAAATGTACACCCAGTATAAAACAGTATACTATGTCAAAATGTAAGTGTCCAAACATCTCAGCACAAATTAAAAGAGGTAAATTGACGGTTACGTACATTCGTATATTAACGATCCCGCTCGGTCCCATCCTGCATTCATATATACACATGTTAGCAGATATGCAAATATCTAGCAATAGTTCCTTTTGATCAAATATCCAAGGTATTAGAAACGCAATGTTTCTTTTCACGTTAGTTTATCTTTAAATATACTCTTATTCATACAAGGACATCTATCCGTTTAAGATGTATGCAGTTGCTCTGCAATTTACATTTACACTGACCCATAGTAGACAATTCTCAATGTTCTACACATGCTAATTGCTTCAACAGAAAATTTTCACTGAAATGGTTTTAATATATATTTTTTAATAAAAGTATATTTATTCTCAACACTTACATGCGACTGCGGTTATAAAAGCAAAACTGGCCCGTGTCCTACAGATAACGATGTTATAACTCAGACTGTATGGGTGAATGCTATCTTTTAAAATTAATTTGTCCATAAAACGAACATATAAATGAGTTCAGATTATATAGTTGCTTTGAAATATACCAGCCTTTTTGAGAACAGCCTTGTTGCACTCATTAACCATTGTCGCTCTATTAGCCTGTACGTTGCCTTATTTGCTTTATATCAATATATGCAAACAAGCGGAACCAATCACTGCGAGCGAGAGTAGATGCACTCACCTAATATGAATGACACTACATATTCATATATTAGCGCAACCTTGCTAATGGTCCATTATTGTTAAAGTGAAGGAAGTTATATGCGAGGTCGTGGCAAGTATATTTCTTTTGCTGATTAACCGCCTTGCCTTACGTGGAGTTGGTGAAAGAATGATTATTAACTGCATTTTGTTTCATAAGATATGTTGCATTTATCGTATTGAAAATGTTAAATTAATTTAAAGAAATGCCGCCTAATTTGGTGAAATCTTAAAATGTAAACTTTAAAATAAACCAACCGGTATTAGAATCCGTATATTACATTTTTCCGATTTTCAGACGGCTCGATTTCAACAATGAAAAATTCTGAATGACAACATTCACATTCAAAATAATGTGATACGCTGGAATTTACTATGATTATCCAATAGGCTTGAATGGAATTTATCTCAGTCGACATTTGTAACACTCGTTATATTTATAACATTATATATAAAAAACGTCTAGTAATATTCAAGATTGATCTTTTTTAAGCATGCAATTGCTAATTGTCTTCAGGCAGTAGACATGATTCTATATTGGAAAACAGTATCATATGTTATATATGCAACACATGCATTATCAAATTGCTTAATACAGAAAACTATTATATTAAGCTGATATTAGTCTTGCTCAAAAAGTGTTAACATTAATGGGCCTTACTGGACCTACTTATATGTTCGACTTCCAGGACACTCGTATGCATGTTCTACGGATGATGGCACTCCTCTTTTGAGAAACCGACCGGCATTTTCCAAACATACAATTGCAGGTCCGTAATTATGTGAAAATCAGCAAGCAGTGATATATCGACCTTGATTGTGGAGGCATATATTTCCCTTAAAGCTTACCAAGCACCAACCAAACGCATGAAATCTCTCTTCATCTTGCATTTCCCGTGAAAGTTTGAGCCATGGATGTGATTGGGTCAGCGTCCTTCGGCTAGTTCAGCTGCATGTCGACCATCCTAATTTCTTGCAGTAGTTTGTCATAATTATTGATGGAGTCGAACCGATTGCTAGTATCGCTCTAAATTGTTCAGTCTTCAGTGAGGACCAAATCTTCTGTTTCATGAGGAGCAGCTAAGAAGGTGAATAGACCGAAATTGTTTCAGATAAAACGAAACTATTTCAAGCAAACAAAAATAAGGCTTTCACGAAACCGAAACTATTTAGACAAAAAAAAAAAAAGAAAACAATGAATGGTTTCGGTTTCTCACGCTACATAGACAGTGTTTCACACCCGGCACCGATTGCGTTGTGGAGACAAATTGTCATGCGAAATATTTTAGGATTTCACAAAAAGACTAATTTGTAAAATATGTCCTCGTAAATCAATCAGATTATTGGACTGGTCAGTGAGTTTGAAATTAATTCTAGTTAATGAATAATAATGTCATCGTATATAAATCGAATTAGTTGAATCTTCAATTATTAGAAATCCGGTAGGATCCGTTAGTCCAAATGAATATAAAATATATCCTTGATGGGCTTGATTTTATATTTCTAGATTTATTTGGTTGATTCCTGCGATAGCATCACATACTAAATTTATTGCAATCATCGAGGACATATTCGCATTTTGAGGAACAATATGCCTACCACCACCGTCTGGATCATTATTATGTTTTAGGATAGTTGATTGTTGTGGTGCTATTTTTTTCCATGCGTCTTGAATCCTTTTGAAACAATCATCGATGTCATCATTGAGAGATTTTATTTCATCTCTGAGACATTATATACTGAACATTTAAAGGTAGGGATATCTTTTACACGTATTTTATGTCTCTCTGCAATTTTTACTCTAACATCCCCATATATGGCATCCAATACTCCTTGAATAATTCGCAAATTGACTTCATCCATATCGGCGATAATTTTATTACATATTTCCGTATATTTGATGATTTTATCTCGGTTGGGTGGAATTATACTAATTTTTTCTACGAGTATTTTTTTAAATCTTTCAACATCGTTTTTCATTCTTATAAATTGTCCGGTTACATGTTCTTCATTTATTGGTCAAAAGTTTCCAGTTCTGGTTTCTGTTGTTGCAAAACAAAGTATCAAAATGTTCATCTAATGATGATAAATATGTTAATTCATCAAATGGCTCACTGGGGCGGGGTGGATTGAATGTATATAACGATAAACATGATAATCCTCCATCGTTGAAACATTGTCAGATTTTTGTGGTTCCGATGGTATTTGTAAGGATACTTCTAGATGGGATTTGAGGCCATCCTAGCACGTTTGTTATCGAGCTCTTAAATGTCTACGACGTAACCAGATGAGTTTTTTTCATTCGTGGATGATAGTGTTGGTTCATGAACTGTTATATCGAATTTTGATTGTTTTCCAGTAATGGATTTTATTCTGCGCATAATTCATTTTTGATCTGTTCAATTTGGTAGGACCCAGATGGTAGCGAAACAACATACCAGTCTGAAGTACCAACGGGTTTATTCTTACTCGCAAACACCAGGGAATTATTTGGTTATTGACCATCAAATGGTTGTGATCTAATGCTAGGCCAACTGTGATAAACTCGTAATTTCGCTCGCGCTATTTCCTTAACTGGAATCGCAGTAGGGAAATTCAGACTGAATTCAGGGTTTGTTGAGGTTATTCATATCATCGTGGTTTTCACCCGTGTGGTATTTTCCACTATTCGTTGAAGTATTTCTAGCGATTTTGCCATTATATTTGTGTTGTTTTTCTAATTTCGACATTGCGGAATCATACTCGCGGACCATCGCGAAAAACTCACTATCGGATATTAATGTGTATTCGAGGGAGGACGATATCATCGAAGATAATTGGGAGTACGCGGTTGACACAACATGGAACTTAACTTCGTATTCCTGTAGTTCACGCTGGCTACATGATGATATTTTTTTGATACTATTGAAATTATTCCAGCGATTGTTGTTGCTGCGGTTATTCAAATTGGAACAGATATCGGAGCCACCATTGCCACTGAGAAGAGTATAATACCAGCCACGGTAATTACACCTGATACCGAGTACACGGTAACGTCAACTGCATCATTTCTCCGTCGGTATTGTTTTCAAATTTTGTTGGATATTCCTCGGTGAGTGTTTTGAATTTAGTTTGAAATTTTCTGACCTGATCATAGCGAACTGCTGTGATGTTGCCAATGATGTAATTGTTTTTATTACAACAATTGCTAGCTATTCAATTAAGTTGTTTACTTTAAATCCGCTACAAATTCTACATACCATGTTATTGAAACCCTAACCAAAGTATTATCGGTGGATGTTATTGTGAATCGTTCAGTTGTTCCATTGTCGATGATTGTTGATATTATATTGTTAACCCCAGATGAACTCGTTGATGAACTATTAAATTGAGTCGGTGACACTAGTGTTAATCAATAAATTGCTTTGACGGTAGCTACAATGTCTAATGTGTTATTCTGTTGTGTCTACGCTAATGATCCGTGTTGAATCGTGTATACCGAGTTTACATTTTTCTCATGTGGAATTTTTTTTTGAACTATTGTTATTATATTAGATAAATCATCTTTGATGGCGTCATGAACCTGTTTTATCTCCGCGATTGAATCTGAAAATGATCTATATTCGCGAATAACACCTAATCGCTGATTAATCGCGGTCATTTCATCGAGTTTTGTGATAATACACTTTTAAAGTTTTTACATAGACTAGTAAATTGAACTATATGAGTATCATACTCGGATCGCAATTTTGCCAAATTATCGATAGCAGTGTTACATACATGTTATGCAACTTGGGTTGCGAACGTGGAACACCGAAAAAATTATTTATCGGGGCTTCGATGTTATCAATTATACTCTGTTGTAATCGACTACAATATCATCTAGGGAAACATTACTCGTTTTCAATTTACACTGACGATCTTGAAATACGATTTTTTTATTGTGATCAACACTTGCGAGGTTTAGCATCTCGGATATATCATCTTCGATTATTTGTTTTTACATCACCGTGTGCAGATAGTTCCGTCGTTGTTTTTTTTCAGACTAGAGAGAGATCTTCCCCAAACATCAATCATGTTATTTTATATAATTCCTCTCTATAATGCGATTACTCATATATTCGTGAACGGTTTAATGGGGTGGTTTTCCCGAAGATGAAATAGGCGTCGAGGACATTTAAAACTTCCATGCAGCATATAGGTGGGTCATTCATGTTCTGTCTTGTGTTACGTATATTTGATTTAAGTTATTTATTTCTGTTTTAATTGTTTTTTTGTCAGATTAAAATTTTGACATTTTAAGTTTAAGATTCATTCATTGGCAGATATTTATTTGAAAAGTGGGATGATCTGTACGTTACAAATAAACACCAAATGTTAAAATCATTTCTGACATGACTTCAAAGTTGTAAACAAGCTTTAAAAATGATTGATTGATTCCATGGACATTATGGAGCTTTGCTATAAATATCTTTCTATTTTTAGTAGTTTCATATGGTGTGTACGAGATATTTTGAATATAAATTTGTACTAAATGAATCTAGAAGATCATGTGACCCCTTTCTTGTTTAAGTAAAAACAGGTATATAAATTATGTTTTGGAACGAACTATTTAGTAGAAGTTGGGCTGTTAGAATATTAAGTTGTGTCATTTTGATTTTGTTTAAATTGCCTTGTATTGGAAATTATTTCAATAAGTTTGGATCATTTGTGCTCATTGAATTTCATAAGGCCAGGACTGACTTCATCACGTGACATCGTTTTCCATCTTGGATGCTTCACTAAGGTTCGAACTGGGAATAATTAGGATATTTTATTACCAGGACTTTTCCAATTTCACTAGTGGATAATATTTTGAAATATTTTTGGATTAATTTTGGAATTGATTCTTTAATCCGTAAGTTTTTTTTCTTTTCTGGAAAATATTTATGCTCAACAAATTGTATATTAAGTTTTTACAAGCTTGTTACTTTCACTCTTTCTATGTTACTGTTTATTCGAGCCTAAGCACGTAACATAGAAATTGGCGGCCTTGTCCGATATTGGGATCAATTGGAATTTGGCTAAAAATTGTTTCAGAAACCTTTGTTTTAAAATTTAAATATCCCTAGTTTTTTTATTTTTTTAACAAATCATTAGTGAGATTGACAGGTTTGTATTAGAAGTACATCTAAAGTAGAAATATTTCTTTTTTTATTCTACTCAGGAGCAATTAGATCTTTTCAAAAAGGATGAGTTGATTCAACTTGCCAGAAAATATTATCTTTCGGAAGTCAAGGTTTCTTTAACGAAACAAGATATCAACAAGAGTTTGGTCCAATATTTGGCAAAAAAGAATGTTTTTGAAAAAATTGCTTTGATTTCGGTCAGTAAGTGTGCATTTGACTATGACATTAGAATAAAGAAATTAAAATTAAAATTCAAGATGGAATTAGAGTTGAAAAAGCTAGAATTGAAGGAAACGGAGAAAGAAAGACAATTACAATATGACAAAGAGGAGAAAGAAAGGCAATTAAAATATGATAAAGAGGAGAGAAAAAACCAGATAAGGGAGCAAAAAAGACAATTACAATGCGACAAAGCGGAGAAAGAAAGACAATTTGAATTACAAAAAGAGTAGATGCACATTCTGTGAGAAGAAGAACCAATTGATAAAGAGAGAGAGAGAAGGAAATAAGAGAATATCAATGTAAATTGAAAGAAATAGAGCTGGCAAGTGAAAAACACCTTCATATTTCAAATCCAATTTTACGTTTTGATTTAGCAAGGAATATTAGATTAGTGCCCCCTTTCAGAGATAAAGAAGTAGACAAATAATTCATTTGTTTTGAAAAGTTGCAGAAAATTTAAAATGGCCAATGGAGCATTGGACTAAGTAATTGAAAAGTGTTATCACTGGTAAATGGCTAATGAGATTTACAGTTCACTGTTTGTTCACCAAAGTGGTGACTATGATGTGGTTAAAGAATGCATTCTAAGAGATTATCAGTTAGTCCCTGAGGCTTATTGGCAAACATTCAGAAATTACAAAAAAGAAGCTGGAGGAACTCATGTCGAATTTGCTAGAGAAAAAGAGCAGTTGTTTGATAGATGGTGCTTAGCCAAGAAAGTTGATCAAGATTATTAAAATCTCAAGCAAATGATATTAATTGAAGAGTTCAAAAACTGTGTCCATAGTGACGTTATCTTGATGAGCATAAGATTAAAACCTTGGAGAATGCTGCTCAAGCTGCTGCCGAATATTCTTTTACACATAAAGTTCCTTTTGTTAACAAGATTTCTACTCAACAGTCGTCTGGCAGAAAAGTATATCAGTCTAATACAAGCCTTTTTAAAACTCAAACTAGCACAAATTTCAAAAATCAAACTTCAGAAAAGATTGATTCTAGATCCTTGTCTCTTCCGACGTGTACAATTTGCAAGAAAAAAGGACACTTTATTTCTGATTGCTACAAATTGAAAAATAGGCATCAGAATCAAGACAGGCCTGTTCCAAATGATCTTATTTCTAAGAGGTCAAGGTCACGGTCATGTATTGAAAACAATACATTTGCTCTGTCTGATAAATCCCAGTTTGATTTTAGTATGGAGAATTATAAACCATTCATATCGAAGGGTTCTATATCACTCTTGGGTGATTCAGCCAATCCCACCAACAATAAAAGTTTAAGGGACACGGAGCTTCTCAGAGTCTTTTATTCTCAAGTACTTTGCCTTTTTCTGTGAAGTCTTCTTCTAATTAAAGTGTTCTTATTCAGTTAGTAGATTGCGGCTGTGTTAATATTCCTCTCCACTGTGTAAATTTGTCATCAGACGTAGTATCAGGACCTGTGACAGTCGCAACAGTCTTGGTTTTAACCGCTGAGGGCATTCATTTATTGCTAGGCAATGACTTAGCTGGAGACAAGGTTGTGGTTAATCCGCTTGTAACTGACAAGCCTGATTTGGATCAGAAAGTTGATCCAATTGAAAAAGAATTCAATGATATATTTCAAGCTTGTGCAGTTACCAGAGCTATGGCAAAGAGAGCTCGTGAGAGTGATGTTGATGAAAGCAGTATACGTTTATATGACAACTGTATAGGTCCGGCTTTTGATGAAGCCACTTTTACTCCTTGTTCGCATCAATCAAAAGATATTGATCATAGTGATCATCTTTTAACATCTCATTCTCTTTATTCTAATCATGGTTATAAACGACAGTCACATGTCGTCGAACATAAAAAAGATCCTGAGATCACCTGTTTGTTTCAAAGGGCCATAAGTGACACTGAAGCCACTGAAGTTCCTGTCTGTTTCTTCATTACAAATGGAATTCTTATGAGAAAAAGGCGACCTCTAGAGGTACCTGCTGGTGATAAGTGGTCGGTGAACTATCAAAAAGTAGTTCCAAAACCTTACAGACAGGTAATACTTAACCTGGCCCATGAAACTCCTTTGGCTGGTCATTTAGGGATAAATAAAACTTATCACAAGATCTTGACTCACTTCTATTGGCCAAAATCAAAGGTGATGTTGCCAAATACTGTAGATCTTATCACACGTATCAAATGGTAGGAAAACCCAATCAGAAGATACCTAAGGCTTATCTACAAGCTATTCCTGCCTTTGACGAACTATTTAGAAGAATTATGGTAGATTGTGTAGGTCCATTACCCAAGACAAATCGGAAAACCAATACCTGTTGACCATTATGTGTGCGTCAACAAGGTTTCTAGAGGCAATTCCGTTGAGGAATATAAAATCTAAAACAATAGCAAAAACTTTGATAAAGTTTTTAGTCAGTATGACCTTTTGTCTGATCAAAGTTTAAACTTCATGTCTGGAATTTTCCAAGAAGTTATGTATGAATTGGGCATTCAACAATTCAAATCTTCTGCCTATCATCATGAGATCCAAGGGGCATTAGAAAGATTTCATCAGACTTTGAAAAATATGATCCGATCATATTGTTTTGATACCAATAAAGATTGGGATGAAGGCATTCATTTCGTATTGATTGCTGTTAGAGAATCAGTTCAAACATCTTTAGGTTTTAGTCCCTTTGAACTGGTTTTTGGACACACTGTGCGTAGAACATTGTAGTTATTGAAAGAGAAACTTCTCTCTAATGTAGATATTGAGATCAATCTTTTGATTATGTTTTTATGTTTTTTTCCGGCTTTAGATACAAATTGTCAAGGGCTTGTGAGGTCGCTAGAGCAAATATGCACTCCACTCAATCTAAAATGAAATCAAGACATGATAAAAAAACCGAAGTAAAGGAGTTTTGAGCCCCTTACTTATGCCAAAAAATCCTCTTCAAGCCAAATAGTATGGTACCTATACATCTGACAAGAAAATTAATGACTTAAATTACATAATAAATACTCCTGGGAGGCGCGATTCAAAACAACTATGTCATATAAACATGCTTAAAGAGTTTATTGAAAGAGATAGCCATGTTATACATGTAATTAATATAGTTGTTCCTGTGCCACTCAGTGAAGGAATATCACCTGATTCTACTGGTATTGAAATGATGATTCTTTTGAATTCAAAAATTATGAAAGATCTAGACCAGAAAATTTCACATTTACAAGTGCAAGAAAGAAATGAACTGAAACAGTTATTATTTGAATATGAGCACTTATTTCCAGATGTTCTTTCAAGGACAAAAACAATTTTTCATGACTTAAAATTGTAAATTCCAAACCTGTCAATGAACATCCATACAGGCTGAAACCACTCAAACAGAAATTCTTAAAAAAGGAAATTCAATATTTGTTGGTGAGTAATTTTATCGAGCCCAGTAAAAGTGATTGGAGTTTACGAAGCACACTTGTTCCAAAACCAGATAAAACTTTCCGTATGTGCACTGATTATAGAAAGTTTAACAGTGTGACAAAAACAGATTCATTCCCATTACCAGGAATTGATGATTGTAATGATAAAATCAGGAATGCCAAGTATGTCACCAAATTTGACCTTCTGAAAGGATTTTCGCAGATTCCACTAACGGAAAGAGCAAAGGAAATCTTGGCATTTGTGACCCTAGATGGACTTTACCAATATAAAGTTAAACCAATAGATAAGGTGGCGTTTGTTATTGCAGGAATATAATCCTCACATCCGGTACATCAAGGGAAAAGATAATTTAATTGCAGACGCTCTTTCCCGTTTATAACAATATATTATATCATATACACTGTGTAATTTATACGAATTCTTTTAACCCTCAGATGTAATTGGTTTGTGGTAAAAAGAAACGTTTATCATATAAACCTTTCTTTTTATTTTATGGAGGAAGGTGTTACGATAATTTGATTTAAGTTGTTATTTTCTGTTTTAATTGTTTGTCAGATTCAAATTTTGACATTTTAAATTTAAGATTAATTTATTGGGAGATAATTTTTTAAAAGTGGGATGATCTGTACTTTACAAATAAACACCAGATGTTGAGCTCATTTCTCACATAGCTTCAGAGTTGTAAACATGCTTTTAAAACGATTGGTTGATTCCAAAGACATTATGAAGCTTTGTTATAAATAGCTGAAGAATGAATAGCGCCATGATACCAATATTGACAAAGCCAACTCGGACATTATTTCCATATGGTGTATCTGCTGCAACATTTGCTAAGAGTTCTCCTTCTACTTCAATAAACACTGCAGCGGGTATAAAGTATTAATTTCCGTAGATGGTAGTGGTCCCAGCGATGGTGATTTTGCCATCAATGACGAAGTCAGAGCTTTCTTTCTTCGCCAAACTAACGCTACTAATGTTTCTTAGCGGCGGAATATGCTTTCTCGGCAACATCACCAACGGCGCTAATACCCTTATCACGAATAACATCAATAGCTTTTATTGATAACTGTTTTTGCGATTGGTGCTATATTTGGAGCCATTCTTGCAAAAAACCCTGCAATGGCATTGCCGAGACCATCTCCATAGTACTCTCTATAAACAGGCAGTCGTGAGTTTACTACGTAGACTATGGTTGGTTTATTGTGGTTGTAGTGTATGATTATCATATTTAAACGCTATTTATCTAATCGCGAGGAAATCTTCGATTTCCCACCTTTGGATTTTCAGTCATTTTGGTAACCGTCCTCTAGCTCATCAATAAACTCTCGGTATATACCAATATCCATTATACCACCCTGAAATAGTCGTCTGCAGATATCTGCGGCTTCATTAATTATTTCTGGTGAGTCATTTCCAGCTCGTTTTCCCCCTACGAGAATTTCTAATCGTGATATATCCCCGAGAATACTACTATGACAACGAACAAGACCACTGCCTGAAACTCCGATCGGATATCCACTTTAAAATTTTTCAGCGGTACCAGTTGCGCTCTGACTATCATCATCAGGTGGTGGTTGTTGTTCAGATATGGATATTTTCTTTGAAGATGTTTGTTGTTTTTAAAGTAGTTTTTGTTGTTCTTCTTACATTTTCGTTGTTTTTTAAGTATTTTTCGTTGTTTTTTTCCTCTTTTCGTTATTCTTACTTTTTTCGTTGTTATTCCTCTTCTTCTTGTAGTTCTCGCAACTTTCTGTACGTATAAACCGCATTTCCTCTTCCGCTTCTGTATTCCAAATAGATATTTCAAGATGAATCTTTTTATTATTAATTTGATTTGTTTTTTTCTCTGACTTTATAAAGTATATCATTCCAAGATCCTGGATACGTAATAAATCCACGTTGTTCCGGTTTCAAAAAAATCATTTTTATCTTCGTACAATGTAGCAGCAAAATAATGAAACTCTCTCTCTCTCTCTCTCTCTCTCTCTCACTCTCTCTCTCTCTCTCTCTCTCTCCCTCTCTCTCTCTCTCTCTCTCTCTCTCTCTGTAATGCTATCGATGTGTGCTAAAAATGCAGGAGGAAATCTATCGCGTAATGTGTTCATTTTTTTTCTGGCCATGAGAGCTTTTTGTAGCAGTTTTGATGTTTGTTCGGTTTTCTTTGCTATGTTTTCAAGTACAGGAAGAAGAGCTGTTTTTCCTATCTGTTCTTCAGTAAAATCTCCTATTATATTTTTTTTTATGGTCAATGCGACTTCCTTAGTAGCAGTGGTTACTGGTTTAAATAATTGTTCAGTATCCGTTACAAAGTCGGTTTGAAATAATTGTCTCGTTTGAAGCTTATTTCTAACAGAATCACAAAACGGAATAAATCTCTTTCTTGCAGCCAATCCCTCGCGAGCTAATTTATTTGTTAGGGCTTTACCTACCATTATGAAAAATCCATAGCATTTTCTAATTGTAAACGCAAATTTAAAGATAGCTAAGAGTTTTATTTTTTTTTCTCATAGAAATCGAGGGTGAAAACACCAGGAATTAATTTAGAGAAAATCGATTTTCATTAAATCTTGTCGCCGGATTAGTCCACAAAAGTACAAAATCAATGAAAAACACATCGAAGATTCGACGATCATGTGGGGATAAACCAACAAATGGTGGTGGTTGGCCATGATCGCCGCTCATTATCAACGCTGTATTCTCTAGCAATAACCAATCAATAAATCTTTGTACTACATCTAATGACACTGTGCATATCTCATCCCAAATTATTACTTCGGGAATAAATTTCTCACCCATTCGATCAGAAGTCCATTCTTCGTCTTTCCATAGAAGGAAACTGTGATACGTACAAGCATCCACCTCTCATTGTTTCATCTCTCTTGCTAGTCTGTGGGTCGGTGTTAGCATAATCATGTTTAATTTCCCACGAAAAAATTCAATCGCACGAGTCGTATTTCCTGACCCACCACAGCCGTTCAAGTAAACTGTTTTACGTCTGCTTATTGAATCAGATATCTGCGGTGCATTAGATAGTTCTGATATCTGATTATTTTTCAAGTATTTATTTTTAATCGTAACATCTGCTGACTTGGAAAAATAATATAGCATTTCCCGCTTAATTCTCCATGACCCCCAGCTCTCGTCGGAATTTAAGAATTCAGCCACTGCGATGCTGTGTTTTATTTCTATGTAAAATGAATCAGTGGCGACTCTAACTGCGGTGTCAGGAAATCTATTTATCAATGAAAACAGATTAATAGAAGCAAAACCAAGCATAGACCCCCTCAAATGTGTATTCTGAAGGCTGTATTGATCAATGTAAGTAACAATTGTAACCAATTTGGTTCCATCGGACAAGAAAGCGTCTTTACGATTTATATATATACCCTTTGATATTAGATCCGCAATTACAAAATCGTATTCAACGCTATCTATAATCAAGCGTTTAGAATATCTTGTATTGTCGTATTTGCCACTCTGAGTGAACTTCCTAATTATTCTTCTATCGAGTTTATTAGCTTGTTTAGTTTCAATTTCAAATAGCTGTTTGGACCATTTCATGATATATTCTTCGTCGAGGGATGGGAATTGTCTTTTGTTTTCGCTGATCATACTATCTAGATTAGGTTGTGGTAACCAGACTTCAGTTTGTGCTCGATATGATATAATCGCTTCACTGACAATTAACGATATCAGCATGCTACAATCAATCATATATCGTAATAGCGCTATTGGCATCCAGTGTTTTTCAGATATGTGTCTACCAATCCAAGTATAACAGCACGGATGAAGTCCTGTAGCCAATGATACCACACGAGCGAATCCAGTTAAATCGAAATCAGGCAGTGGAAAGATCGGGCAATGGGCCATTAATCGCAAAACGGGTCATCACATGTATGGGATGTACTCAGCGCATTCTCCGTACCCGAGAAAAACTCCCGGGATAACAAGCAACAATATCATCTGAAATAATATGTTATGGGGTGTATTTTGTATTTCGTTATCCGCCATGACCATACTCAATGCAGCTTGATTTGATGTCTGTGAGAAACACAGCTCCTGTTGGTATCCACGTGTTTGTCTTTCTCGCAAAATGAGCTGCAACCGACGGAATTGTAAAACAGTTCGTTAGTAATTGTTTGTCGTATTCTGTTGAAAAACTACTAGCTAAATTTTTAATCGCATCATGAAGAGGCTCAGTGCGGTATAATTCGCCATTGGGTATTCCAAACTGATCAAATTCGCCCTCCTCGTTTTCAAAACTGTGAAGTAACCACACTGACACAGGATCGTTGATACTAAACTGGTGAATAAAATCAAATAGTTTCTCCTCCAGGGAGAATTCCGGGGAGAACTCCGCGGGTATATATTTTATTGTTCTATCTCGCGGAAATATTGTTACTGCAGATGTCCACGCGTGTTCGTTATGGTCAATAATTTTAATTGGGGCTCCTTTTGATTTATATTTCGATTCGTGAATACTTCACCTGTTACCGTCGTTACAGTTATTGGAAATCTTAATGATCTTTCCAATTTGGTTATATCCTGAATTGTTTATCCGAACTCCTTCACTGTTAGTCCCCATTCATTTATTTTTTTGCGTCTTAGATCAGCCAATTTATTTCCACGCAACGCATTTGTGAAGTGTTCTATTATTCGTTCTGCAACACAATTTATTCTTCACGAATATTTCATTGGTTTTAGTTTTTCAATACTCGGTTTATAATTTAACGGATAGATTCCGTAAAGAACTGCTGTTACAGGATAAGATTTCTCGTAGTATGGTTCCAGTCAGAATTCCTGGTTCGGAATCTCGACTCACAACGACGGTTCTTTTATCCTTCAAGATTGGTTCAAATTTATCTCTGATAATCCAATCCCCTGTTTCTGAACGGATAATGAATTTCACTCTAAAAAAATACCTTTTTCGCCCAAGATGTGAAATTATCACTGCTGCGCTTTCAACATTCATAGTAGCATCAACTCTACCATCAATTCGAAATGTTGACCAACAGTGAGGTGCTCCATCGCGCTTGAATTCATTAAAACAATCGCAGATTTTACCCAACATGGTTCTATCACCTGTTAAATTTTTGGGTGCCCTGGAGAATCTATCGAGATTGAATTTAGCATTTTTCCAAAGCTTAATTTTCTATAATCTCTCGAACTCCTTCATGCTATAATTGAAACAAGTATTTAAATAAGAAATATATTATGTAATGAATCATTGCAAATGGGTCATGATTGGATCGGTAACCCCGTGTAACAAATCATGCAGAAATTAATTATTTGCGTATCATATGCAAAGTTTTCGTATGGGGAGTTATGGGCCCTTACCCTGCCTACGATGTGGGGTAGGGGTTAGAGAAAAATCACAGTTGTGTCTCGGTTGTGGTGGTATGAGATACAGAGAGTTGAAGCGCTATTATGATAAACTGGACAAGAACTCCATCAATGAATCTGACAAAACGATAAGAACACCCCAAGACTAGATTGATAGATTCCAAGTAATAATTCATCCAAATGATGAATTAGACAAAAAATAGTACAGTATATAAATGAACCAAGAGTTTCAACAACACCCCGTGATTGCAAACTATGAGGCGTTCCGTGATGATATTGTCAGACACTGCAGACTGAAGAACCCAGTTGGTGTTGTAAATAATATTGGGTATTTGAGGTTTACCGTTGGGAAGAAGAAATATCTTAATCATCGTTTCGTGTATGAAGTATATAACGGATTGATCAGGGGTGGTTTTGTTATTGATCATATAAATATTATTAAGACTGATAATTCTTTATCGAATCTGCAAGCTATTTCAGATTCGATAAATACGAGCGAGAATACCAAACGAGGAAGAACTGGCATTTGTAAAACAGTTGCAAGGAGATCTGTAAAATCATTTCATACGGCAACTAATGAAGAAATAATATTTCAATCAATGTACGATGCCGGTAGATATTTAAAAATTGTATACCCTCAGTACAATTTGTTGCAGAGGGAATTTATCGATTTTCGATTTCCCAAAAGGCTGGACAAAGGATTCAATTTACGAACATCTAAATTTTATTTATACATATTTTATATAACACCAAGGGAGATAACTCCTACGGGTATGTATCAACCTAGCAAGTAGAGGTAATCTCAATGGGTCTTTTAAAACATCGCGTCATCTGATTTCTGGTTAGCTGTTTATAATTTTTATGATTCTCAACAGGATAATCAATTTTATGTTTTTTGTAAGAAAACGAATCAAATACGCAGTATTTACAAACAATTGTATTCTTCTTTTTTAGTGTTTTTCTCAAGTATTCAGTGTTGCTTCAATGTTGTTAATAATCAGTATCAAGTACATGAAAGGTATGACTATCACATCTCTTCCCGTTTGTCTTCGACTAGGCAATTTTTACTATGTAAGCGAAATTTCTCTTTATACAATGGGTTTTTAAGCGAAGCTCAAGTTACGAAACCCAAAATACACCGTCACACATGGTGTGAATGTTTTTCACTAAAACAGGTTGGTTTTGTAGGTTTTGGTTTTGCGCTTAAGTGTAGGATAGCCCATCATCCCTTGTTGCGCCGTCTCCATTGTATTATACCATCCATTCATTCTATAATCTATTATTGTGCCGTCTCCAATGTATATACCATCCATTCATTTTATGATCTATTGTTGTGCCATCTCCATTGTACATACCATCCATTTATTCTATAATCTATTGTTGTGCTGTCATATCATCCATTCGTTCATTGTATATATATATATATATCCATCCATTCATTGTATATTTATCCATTCATCACGTATATATTACCACGCCATTGACGTCATTCATTATATGTATCCATTCATTGCACAATTGCCATAACACTCGGAAGGAATTGTAATTGTATATATGTATATATGTATGAATTGTAACTGTATATATGTATATATGTAAATGTGCCGTTTTTTCATTATACAATTACCATAACACTCGAACGGAATTATGTTGTGTTATATGTATATATGTATTATAATCGCATAATATCCCCGGACATGCTAAGATGACAAACACCTTATCACGGACAGGGTCCACATATCATCATATATAATCGAATAGTATCTCTGGACGTGATAAGGTGACAAACACCTTATCACGGACAGAGTTCATTTTTGAAAAATATATTAGAAATATGTAATGATTATATAATATGAACTCTGAAAATATCAATGAAATCATACTTAAATTTCAAATTTGAAATCTCAAAAAATACGACTATTAGATGGTTCAAATTGTGATCAAATTATTTCAGATTATCCGGACATCGAATTCGGTGTTTTGAATAACAAATACACGCTACCAAAAAAATACGCACTGATCAAAAGAATCCAGAATTATATCCGTGACTCTCTTGTATTTTGTAATAACGTTAGTGAGTTTGTCCCGTTATTTATCATTGTGGAGCGAATAAGGAGAGAACTGGGCCGGGATTATGAGGTTAAACGAGAGGTCAATTCAAAAATTAGAAATATAAGAGCGCTAATTGAACATGAAAAAAACCTTTCGGATGCCCCTGTTGTATAATTTAACTGTGTGTGTAAAATTCGTACTAAATACTTCACTGTTTGAACAGTAACAGACATTTATAAATACTCCATGGACTGTATTGTATCACAATACCTTGGACAGGTGTGTGCGCTCAACTGGAACAAGACGATTTTAGTCGATAATAGCGGTGAAATTCTATACTAGTTTCTATCAATGAAGCTACTATAAGGAAGTTATTACTAGATTTTTGTTATTGATTTTATTATTTATTTCTAGAGTTTTTATTGATTTTTTTGTCTGTCTCTTAATTATTTGTCTGTTTTTTGATTATTTTCAGTGATTTTTGAATGTTTTTGGTGCATTTTATCCTGTTTTTGTTACATTTTATGCTATTTTTGAGGGCAAACACCCCCGAAATTCAATTAGAGAAAATCAAATTTTCAATGAGATTTTCATCAACCAGTGTAACAAAAACGGCCAAAAAGCGATATAAAGTGGCCAAAAGTGGCGAAAAGTGGCCAAACGTGGCCAACAATCACGATTTTTTCAGTTAGGTAAAAAAGAACTGAATTCATTTAGAGAAAATCGATTTTCAATGAAAGTTTCATCAATGGTGACTAAAAGACCTGGTTGACTGCTTATGGTTACTGTCACTACATCGTCCATTAATTGGAAATTGCTTTACTGTTTCAATAATGGTAAATGAAGCAATAACGACTAGACTGGCTCGTGAGAAACTAGCTGCTATTAAGAAGTTCCTCCCTGTTGGTGACTCTGTCAGAAATAAACTACAAACTAGACAGAATTTACAGACTGATTTTTCTGCAGGATCTGAAGAGTTGTTTAAACCGATAATCACGGCAACGAAGGGGGTAATACCAGCCACTGAGCCAGCAATATACGGAGATATCCCCGAGGAAGAAAAAGGAAAACAAACACCTCTTCCTCCTGTACTTAAACAAATTGCACAACAAACTGGGCAAAAATACCTGGTGATACACAACAAAAACAACAGGGTGTTAAAAAAACGATCGTGGATATATTTACCGAAAGCGCTATAAAACGAATAAGACAAGAGAAGTATGACGATTTCAGTGGTTTTGCTGCTAACAGCTATAGTTCGCAATAGGAGTTTTTCGCAGACGAGGATAAAGATTATACAATATCACCCGATGACTGGACTAATGCATTGCATACAATAAATACTGAGGGTGTAGATAAAAGGATGAAGGAGTATATAACCTTTAAAAGACAGTTTAATTACTATAAAAAACAAGAACGACAAAAAGAAAGAAAACGCAAAACATCAACCTCAATGGGATGATGATGATAATCCTTTCAGGCATTTACAATATGATGATGATGCACAGGGTGCAACCGGGGAGGGTTTTTCTGGGAGTGGGATATCAGGTAGTGGTCAAGTTAGTTGTTCTGCCAATATTCGCATCGATATAGCACGATTAGAAGTACTCATCGGACGGAAACTTGCCGGAAATAACTCACCGGAAATAATTAATGAAGCAGCTGATATCTGAAGGAGGTTATTTCATGGCTGTATCATGAATATTGAAACATATCGAGATTTCATTGACGAGTTAACCGAGCATCATAGTTATCACAGTGACTGATAATCCTTTGGATTTTTCATTTTATAAGTATCATTTAAATAAGAATGATCATACACTACAACCACGATAAACCAACCAGCGTCTACGTAGTAAACTCACGATTGCCTGGTTATAAAGGGTACTATGGTGATGGTATCGGTGATACAATTGCAGGGTTATTTGCAATAATGGCTCCAAAAGTAACGCCGCTAGCAAAACAATTATCGATGAAAGCCATTGATGTTATTCGTGATAAGGGTATTAGTGCTGTTGGAGATGTTGCCGGGAAAGCTTTTTTAGCCGCGAAGGATAAACGAAAAGCGTTAGATCGACGGAGAAGGAAACCACTAGCGTGTTTAGGACCACTACAATCTACAGAGGCGATGCCTGCAAATATTAGTAAAGTAATAAATAACGCAGCAGATCAAATATTACCATCATTGACAACTTCGTTGACAACTCCATCATTGACAGCCAGCAGCCAAGATGATATCGCAAATATGATAGCGGGAAGTGGCTTAAAAAAGAGCACGACGGGGTCGTCAACGACGACAAATGAAAATCAAAAGATTTTCCAATCATGATTTAGATCAACGAATGTATAATACTATGTTCAAACGGTCATCTGATACAGCGTTTAATATGGACGCCCCAGTGCTCAAGGATGATTTCCGTACGTGATTATCAATACTATTCCTATCATGCAGTACAACCTGATCTTCATTCAAGAATTGAACTTCAATTCCATGATACAAGTAAATACTTTCTACCGTGTGAAGCGTTCATCGAAGTAGGAGAGCTTTTACGATCAAACTATACAGCATATCCACTTGATGCTCAAGTCAGTTTTGTTAAAAATGGTATCATGGCGCTATTTGAAAGTGCAAGATATCGCATTGATGGAAGAGAGATTGAATCGATAGAACGTGAAGTTGATGTTGCCACAACAATAATAGGGTTAGCAAGATATTCCGACGATTATACAAGATCGGCAGGCAATTCTATGATGTTTGCAAAGGATGGCAAGGATACTACTGGAAAAAATACCGTTTTTTTCAGACAACCAAAGGATTGTGCTGCTGACCTTGCTAATAATCATGAAGTCGAGTATATGATTATAAACCATGATCCCAACTACATCCTAGGAGCTACAACATGTATGTCAATGTTGCGTGGGGCGCGTAGATTATTTTCATGCCCGATCCCACTACATCATATATTTGGATTATGCAGAAATGTCCGAAAGTTATCTTTGGAGCGAAGCATACCGTAGCACTCGTGCGAAAGGGTACTGACCATAAAACAATTTGGAGGATTCCAGCGAATCCGGCTCCAGCACATGTAGATGATGATGCCGGTAAAGTCGTTTAAACAAAACTATCATTGTGGATGCCAGTAATAACTCCATCAATCACAGCAGAAGAACGATTACTATCATTTATGGAACAAGGAGGAAAGTCATTGTTGAGTTGGCTAACAGTAACCATGGATACTAAACGGGATAGCGCTGATGGTACATTCACATGGAATCTGGCATCAAAACAAGTTGTTTCATCTCATATATTTATTGCGTTACAGGATACAACGCGTTTAGACAAACAAACACGTAGCCATAAGATATTTGATCAACTTGGGTGTAAAGAAGTCTCAAAGAGAATAAACGGCCAACAGGAACCATCCGAGGATATACAACTTGATTACGATCACTACCATATTGAACGAGTTTATCATCGTCTGTTGTCATATATGGGACGCGATCAATATGTTGATACCGGTCTAAAAATATCACAAGATGATTTTAGAGCTCTTTATCCGATTAATTACCTTTCACTGGAACATCTTGATATAACAAGACAATCCGTCGTTGATATACACATTAGAGCTCGTGTTACGCGTCCGACTAATGCAGCGGGTGTTGTCCTTATCCCGAATTATAGAGCGGTTGCTGTCATTCTCAGCGATAAATCAATGCTACTCGAAGGTGTTGGTGGCAAAATGATAGTAGTAGATGCACCAGTGGAAAATATGTAACAAATTGATCAATCTGTTATTGTATAATGTCATATGGTCATATTAGTGTTACGTTGACTCCTGGTCAACTCTAGAAATTGCATTTAGAATCGGCTAATAAATGTGGAACCACAATAAGGCTGAAACCCAATCAGATGACTGGTGGTCAGAATAAATTGTCACTGACAACTCGTCAGATAAAACATTTCAATGATAAAAAAGGAGTTCAGATCACTCTCTCTGCAGCTGCGATCAAAAACATGATAAAGTCAGGTGATATATTCCCGTTGTTAGCCACGATTCCAGCTTTGATTGCGGCAGCGGCCCCAGCGGTGGCTAAAGCTGCGGCGTTTGGAGCCGTTGCAACCGCGGCAGGAATGGCACTAAAGGAAGCTACCGGGCGGGGGTATATACAAGGGAAAGGGTCTAAGACTACCAGGAACCCCGTATTCATGGTACAAAGGAAGCGGCCTGAGACTAGGACCGGTTTACTAGTTCCAATGTCAAATTTCGATTTACTCGATGCTACTACAAAACTTGCGATACAAAACTTCAGAGGTGTCTTTATGAAAGATCAGTTACCGGCAAAACCAAACAGCGTTGAACCTTTATCATTAATCTCAATAACAGCACCTGACCTGGAACCCACTGGGTTGCGTTCGCGATTGATCCACCTGTAATCGTTTATTTCGATTCATACGGGCTAGCGCCGCCTAAAGAATTTATTAATTATATAAACCGCTTAAACACTCCTCGCTGGTACTCAACACTACCAACACCACAAATGAATGACCCACCAGTATGCGGCAACGAAGTATTGAATGTCCTTGACGCAATTTCAACATCTGGAAAACCACCTCATCGAGTCGTACTCGAATACACAAGAAATCGCTTTTTAGAGAGAGAACGATTTTTACAATAACATGATTGATATCTGGTGAAGGCCTTTTTCACCGCTGAAGAAACCTAGTGCTGATGGCACTGCAACCGGTGATGCAAAAAAATACTCGCAGGTGAAATAGCTGAGATGTTGAACCTAGCAAGCGTTGATCCCAATGAAATAGTTGTATTTCAAGATATTCAGGGTAAATTTAAAACTTGTAATGTTTACCTTGATGATATTTTAGTTAAACAACGAGACGCAACAGAAGATACTATCTCCGTATTTTCCAATCAGGGTAAACTCAAACCGGGTGTCCTCATATCAACACTCACAGATAAAATATTAACACTCGAGAACACGGCGAGTTTATTGAAATAACTCAACGATAAGTATGATGATCATATAAATATATTTAATAAATTTACCGATTTACAACAATCCATCTTGGACAATATTGATAAAGCCGTAGTAGAATTTTTTGGTAATCCATCAGTGACCACACCGAAGCTCGCAGAGATAAAACAATTATACGTTGGAACTAGCAGCACTTCAATCCAAATATGAAGAACATGTAAACCAGTTTTCAACTTTTCGTAAAAATATCGTAGATAAATTTCTTGGAACCGAGCTAGATAAAATTGACATAAAATTCCCTGATATTAAAAAATCAATCGACGAGACGAAAATTTTCATCAAAACAATTAAAAATGATGCAAAGAGAATGATATAAATCATTGAAAAAAAAACATTCCTCATGAGAAAACCAACAACTTAGTATACATTATTCAACTCGGATCGCTTGTGTGGACAACATCATTCACTAACACGCTAAGTATCACCACGACCGTCAAGGGTATTTATCGAATAACAGTAGTGACACCGATTCAATTTATTATATCATCATCGAGTTCAGCTGGAGTCAACAACACGATATCAACGATCATCGACAAGGATACTTCTGAACAGTTCACGATAGAATCCGCTGATTATAATCTGGCTAGGGTTTCAGTAACATGGTAAATAAAATGTCATCATTGGCCACGCCACAACAATACCGCTATAATCAAGTCAGGGAATTTCAAACTAAACTCAAAACACTCACTGAGGAGTACCAAACAGAAATAAAGAAATATCGACAAACAACCACCGCAGTTGATGTTACCGCATACTCGGTGAGTGGTGTAATCACCGGAGCCGGTATAATAAGCTCCTCGGTGACAATGATTGCTCCGATAGGTTCCAATTTGCATATCAGCGATGACAACAATCGCGGGAATAATTTCGATAATAACAAAAAAAAATATCATCATGCAGCCAGCGTAAACTGCAAGATTATGTAATCAAGTTCCATATTGTATCAACCGCGTATTCGCAGTTATCCGATAGCGAGTTTTCAGTGATGGTACGTATTTATGATTCCGCGATATCAAAATTAGAGCAGGGTAATAACAATAATAACAATGAAAAAACCGCAAGAACTACTTCAACGAATAGCGGCAAACACAACCCCGGTGAAAACAAGCATGATTTCAATAACCTCAACCAATCCATAATTCAGTATGAATTTCCCTACTCCGATTCCCGTTAAGGAAATAGCGCTAGTGAAACTACGAGTGTATCACAGTTGGCCTAATATTAGATCGGTAGCATTTGGTGGTCAACAACCGAATTATTCCTTGGTATTAGCGAATAAGAATACACCAGACGGGACTCCAGACAGAAACGTTGTTTCGCTACCTTCTGGGTCATACCAAATCGAACAAGTCAATGCCGAATTTGAGCGTAGAATAAAATCCATTACTGGGGAAGAATCGAAAATAGCTATAACGGTTCACAAGCCGACGCTATCATCTTCTATTGAGATAAATTCACTCAGTTATGTCGTAGATATCTACCAGAGCTCTGTAATAACAATACTGGGTTGGCCTGAAATGCCACCTCAGGCATCTTATCAAAAATACCCGAACCCAACAAATCTGATTATGTCACAAATAAACAATCATATTATGAAATCAACCCATCATATCGAAGTTATTTACTTGATATAAAGAATACACAAATAACTGATAGATTTACATTTCTTGATAACAATACCATGCAATGGGAATTTGGTTTTGAGAAAACTCCTGATTCATCGACTGCAATTGTATTCATTTTAAAAAATATAATTAACTATTTTAAAGAGATTAATCAATTACATAGAATACAACTAGAACGACTACAATGGAACTTCCAAAAGCATCTCTCTGATATAACAAAACCACGTAATGAGATCATAAAATATGTTGAGATATTAAATCAACTTGTATCTGACATGAATATATCAACAAACGAATAAGTCAAACAATAATTAATGATACAAACGGGGATAAACAAAAATTCCTAACTGGTTACAATATAACAGGCCGATTTACCCGATTTCAAGTTTCCTGGGTATAACGCAAATGAACTAAACAAATATGTTAACGATTTTATTCAAGAAGACTTTTCTATGATACTCGCCAAATGGAAACAACAAACAACAATCCTCAAGTATAATAATGACCCAGAAGGCGGTGGCAGACATATAGCTCCTCAAAATGTGAATACATCCTCGGTGATTGCATTGAATTTAGTATGTGATGTTATTAAATAAATCTCAAGCGATCAAATCAAGCTCAGCAGTAATATGTTATATTCATTTGCGCCAACAGCTCCTCCAGGGTTTTTAATAATTGAGGATCCAACTAATCCAGTCTATATGAGATGTCATAACGATTAGTTAACCAGAATTAATTTCAAACGAACTGACCAATCCAATAATCTGATTGATCTATGAGGTGAGGTTTTACAAATTAGTATGTTTGTGAAATCATAAATTGCTAGCAATTTCAACAGGAATTGTTAACCCCATAGCAGCAGAGGGGGCGCTACAACAAATCTGCATCTAGGTTGGTAAGATGTTTTTGTTTCGTTTGTCGTAAGAGGCCTTTGCTTAACAAATATTTGCCTAAAACGTTTGTCCGATTCGCACCCTCTGCTGCTAAGGGTCTAATAAGTTATAGAAGCATGTTGGTTAAAATCCATGAGGGTTTTAACGAATTCAAGCGCGATGGAACATCTAACTGTTGTTCAACATTTCGAATTGATGGTGGCGTTGATGCTACCATGAGCGACGAAAAAGCATCAGTAATAATCTCGCATCTAATCCATAGAAAGTATTTTTTTAGAGTGAAATTCATTATCCGTTCAGAAACATGAAATTGGATTATACGCGACAAATTCGAAACCATCTTGATTGATAAAAAAAAGAACTGTCACTGTGAGTCAGGATTCCAAACCAGGAACGTTGACTGGAATTGACAAACAGTATTACGAGAGATACTATCCTGCAACCGCGGTTGTCTATGGAATTTATCCAATTAATGACAAACCGAGTATTGAGAAACTAAAGCCCATGAAACTGTAACCATTGACTTCGTCAAGAATAAAATGTTTAGCAAAACGAATAGTAGAGCATTTTACAAATGCATTGCGTGGAAACAAATTAACGGATCTAAGACGCCAACAAATAAACGACAGGGGATTACCAGTTAGGAAGAGAGGAACAACAATTCAAGATGTAGCTGACCTAAACGGATACTAACATTTCCAATAACCGTAGCAGGCGAGATAATATATGAACCGAAATAAAAATCGAGAGGATCTCCAATCAAAAATATTGACCATAATGCACACGCGTGGACGTCCGCAATAATAACATTTCTGCGTGATAGAACTATAAAATATATATCCGTGGAATTCTCGGAGAGCTGGAATTTATTTGATTTTATTTGTCAGTCAAGTAAAAACGTTCCTACGTCAGTGTGTTTATTTCAGAGTTTTGAAAACGAAGAGGGTAAATTCGATCAATTTTGAAAACCCAATGGCGAATTATATCGTACTGAAGCCCTCCATGACGAAATGAGAAAACTGGCTAGTGATTTTTCAACGGAACTCGACGAACAATTACTAACAAACTGTTTTACAATTCCGTCGGATGCAGCTCATTTCACGAGAAAGAGAAATCTATGGAAACGAACAAGAGCCGCATTTCTCTCAGATGTCGAAGCCAGTTGTGTTGATTATTACCATGGCGGATTATGGAATACAAAATATGACCCTGTAAACATCATTTTGGTTGATATGATTGCGTGTTATCCGGGGAGTTTTCTTGGGTACGGAGAGTGTTCTGAGTACTTTAAAAGATTTGGACATCCCACACAAGAAATGACCCGTGTTGCGATTAATGGACTACTTCGCGATTTTGATTTAACCGGATTAGCTCGTGTGGTATCATTTGAATTGGCTAAAGGACTTCATCCGTGCTATTATATTATATTTGATAGACATATCTCTGAAAAACACTGTATGCCAATAGTATTATTACGGTATATGATTGATTATAAAATACTGATTTCGCTGATTGTCAGCGAAGCAACTATATCATATCAAAAACAAACTGAAGTCTGTTTACCAGAACCCGATAGTATAGATTGTATAATCAGCGAAAACAAACAAAATATTTCCTAATCTCGACGAAGAATATATCGTTAGGTGGCCCAAGGAAATCATTAAAGTTAGAAATAAACACGCCAAAGATCTCGGTAGAAGAATAATTGGTAAATTCACTTGGGATGGAATATACGACAATAAACTACATTCTTCAAGATTAATTATAGATGATGTTGAATACGATTTTATAATCGCAGATGTAACATCTCAGGGTATATATGTCAGTCGTAAAGACGCTTTCTTGTCAGATGAAACCAAATTCAGTGCAATTGTTACTTACACAGATGGAGAAAATCCTCAATATATATACTTAAGGGCGTGTATGCTGGCTTAGGCTTCCATTAATTTACTTTCGATGATAAATATATTTCCTAAATCAGCAGTTAGACTCGCCACTGATTCATTTTATATAAACGTAAAACATAAAGAAGCAGTGGCTGAATTTACAAATTCAGACGAGTGTTGGGGATCATAGAGAATTCAAAAAGAAATACTGCCTGATTACTTCAAATCAGCAGATGTTTTAATTGAAAACAATTACTTGAAAACTAATCAGATATCAGAACTAATGCACCTTAACTATCCAATCTAATATGTAGATATAGAACCAGTTACCTAAACGGCTGTGGTGGGTCAGGGAAGACGACTCGTGAAATTGAATGATTTCGAGAGAAATCAAACATGACTGTGCTAACACCCACACATAGACTTGCAAGAGAGATGAAACAGCGAGGATATAATGTTTGCACTCATCAAAGTTTTTTTCGATGGAATGGTGAGGAATGGGCTTCTGATCGAATGGGCGAGAAATATATTCCTGAAATCCTCATTTGGTATGAGATATGCACAGTATCGTTAGATGCATAACAAAAGTTTATAAATTGGTTATTGCTAGCGAATACAAAAGTGATAATCTGTTGCAACCTTGTTCGACTACCACCATCTGTCGGTTTATATCCACATAATTGGCTGAAGAATTTTGTAGAGTGTTATGAAGAAAAAAGAACTGATCATAGATCACTTGATAATGAATTACGTGAGTTTAAAAAAATAATCAGATTACAACCGGATAGAATCCAGAGTGAAATAGCGCGTGAAATAATTTCAGAAACCCCATTAAATGATTTCTGGGAAGCGTGGAGACCAAACGATTTGATAGTGGCAAGTAGAAAGATAATCAGACACACACGTCAGATGAAGTTATTTAACACGCTTAAAGAAAAATTCGCAACACTTCCAGTGCCGCTATGTTATATACCCAAGGATACATGAAGACAAAATATCGAAGTTGATATTTCAGGCCGGACATAGTCAGGGACTGAGAAGCAGAT
Organism: Unio delphinus; assembly: GCA_029339505.1. Lineage (NCBI taxonomy): Eukaryota > Metazoa > Mollusca > Bivalvia > Unionida > Unionidae > Unio > Unio delphinus. Next base: position 1,998,692 of record JAQISU010000306.1, read on the forward strand.
TCCCGGGTTCAATGATATTGTGTTGGTTGATATCAATGTTGTCGAAGATGCATTGCGTGCTAAAAAATCTAAAATGGAAGCTAGGATACGCATCGTCTATAATTCTTCGCAGGGATTGACTATATCAGATACAATTGTTTAGATCGTAGAAAATCGCATCGAGTGGTCGAATTTAGTTTATCTTGCAGTGTCCAGAGTACGAAGAATAAATCAATTTCGAACAATTTTTTAGATGATAATGACATCACAATCAGTAATATTGTCAGCGTTTACATAATCAGAGAAAAACTCACTGGTTATAAACAAAAGGATAAAAAAAATAAACGAGAATTTGACTTTGTTGCTGAATTTATAATTACACAGAAACAACAACAGAATAATCACTGCGCGAGTTGTAATTGTATAATGTGTTGATTTTGGTCGGATAAAGATTCTCGCCAATTTACCGAAAACAGATAAGACAGCAGCATTGGTCATACCAGAGATTATGTGATGTTAACTTGTCTTGAGTGTAACAGACGAAGTGGTGCTAGTTAAGACCACGCGGTGGTAATTGAGTATCTTCCAGTATCACTTGTAATTGTTCACGAGTAATACCAGATGAGGAGCAGTTGAATCCAATCTATAGAATGGCGGTCTACCTGTGGATCTCGTTATACCGGACATTTTTTGTGCAGTAGCACTCCAAATAGGTTCAGTAGCTCTTTTATTACCACCTTCTAGCTGTCTTGGTTCATATAAATATCTAACAGTGACATTGCCGAGTATTGGTTGTTTTGAAAAATCATTTTGCGGTTTTTGTAATGGTATATATTTCTTTTTAATCGCATTGTTAGGTTTCATGTTGATTGTTCGAGTAATCTCATTATTTAGCGCGGTAATTACGCCTGGTAATCTCTTGACCCATTCGCGAGATCGTTTATCCTGAAGAAATCCCTTCTGGTATTGATATCCAAATAACCGCTCAGCAAGTGTCCGATTAAATCGTTCAACAATTGACTGATCACGATGCAGTGCAATATGTCCTCGTCTGATGGTGACATCTTGCTGCTTCATGGTTGATACCACTGCACCCTGAAATTCCTTGCCAGGATCAACTTTTATTAGATTGGGCCACTTTAGAGGACCTCATCGATTCATCCTTTCAAACGCAGAAGCCACCTCAGTTGACGATTTTGTCTTTAATGGCTCTGCTTGTTTGTATCTACTCGCAATATCAGCTATGGTTAGCGCATTCTTGTAAACACCATCATGCGGCATAAATAATATATCAGCCTGATGAACCTCATTAGTGGCGCTGACATCAAAATGTAAGAAGATAATTACTTTAGGCGGTGGTATATAAATTTGCCATATCGCCTGTTTGGATAACCAATCCGCTGCTGTAGTATTTGTCACCTTTGCGGCGTTAGTGAGTTTACTCATTGCTGATTTACCCCTCTAATTAGTTTCCACGATGTTATTAATCCCCATCACCCAGCATTAATTTACTTTTCATAGCCGATTATATCAACTATAAAGACAATTTTTCTTTGAAGGATTTATAAGTGATAGTATTCACCGCATGAATCAATTTCACATCTGCGATATGTTTTAGTTGCAGATAATGATTTTATAAGCAACACCATGAGTATCACACGCCTTATCAATAGCGTGTATTGGCTTTTGACCGGGTCATGGCTGGTTTTGATTATCAAGTCAAATATCGAATCAGGTTCCTGGTCCGCAATAACTATACCCTGGAAGATGTTTTTCCCCTGGATAATTTGCCCATGGTGTTCCTGGCAATTTTACTAACTTGGCTGCAAGATCACCTCCTCGTTTTTTTTTAAAATTTTTAGAAACAAATCAACATATATTTTTTACCACATTGTACACACTTACCAGCACGTGCTGATCTCTTAGTTTTAGTTGTAATTGTTGTCAAGTCATTTGTGCTAGTACACTTCTTACATTTCACACAATATAGATCCATAATTTATTTATAATAACTTGAATGTAATTGAATTGTCGGCGACAAAAACACGAGAACCTGTTAAACATTATTCAGCGATACCAAATTCTGTTCGTTTGATTATAATCGGACTATCTGTAAGTCGCAAGATACAACTACTACTTAATTTGATAACGAGATGCATGAAATGGGATAAACTGTATTTAGTAGCCCCGAGTGTAGACGATCAGCGATGTTACGAGGTGTTACATGATTTTAACGAGAAAGCGAAATCGGAAATCGATGAAGATATTATTGGATGTATTACCGATATTAAAACCTTAGTTGTATATGATGATGTGATGCAAGACAGTTAAAAGATTCCAGATAGGATATTTTCCAGAAGTAGGCATAAAAATACTGATGTGACATATGTCACTCAACGATACACACATATACCAAAAGTGATCAGAGATAACTGCACTATTAGTGTTGTATTTAATGGTGTTGGCACACATACGCTACGAACATTCATCAGACCTGGTGCAGCGGAGATATGGATTATAATCTCTTTAGAAATTTCTTTAGTCATGCTCAGTCAATTCCACATGGATTTGTAACGATCAATTTGCATGACCCTAGATCAAGATATCGTATCGGACTTGATCAAATATTTGGTTGAAACAATTCCTCTCCGCTGCACAATCGGCCCCGGGTCTGAGACACTGTCTCCGTAGCGTAAGAAACCGAAACCATTCATCGTTCTCTTTTTTCGTTTGTCTAAAATAGTTTCGGTTTCGTAGAAGCCTTATTTTTGTTTGCTTGAAATAGTTTCGGTGTGTCTGAAATAGTTTTTGTCTGTTCACCCTCTTTGCTGATCTCATTTGGAATAGGAAAGATTCTGCTTTCATGTACGCTATTGTAGAACAGACAAATATTAATTATAGGGTAAAATAACTCACCTACAGAATAAACACCCTATCTTTAAATCACAATGTGATCACACGATGACTGTGGCGTTGCTCGACTCAAAATTAAATTAGAACCATGTGTTATCAAGTAAGTAGGACAAGCCACTGTTTATTGTTGCACATGACCGCAGGCTAATACCATTCCTTACGTAAGTTGCCATAGTTAAGAGAGGAAGCTGACCAAAAGCCCGTCAGAAGTTTAATTAGCACCCTTGGACTGGAAGGATGTTTTATACATCAAAGAAGCTGGCAGAAGGAGTGGGCGTGCCTTATCTTCTGGATACGCTGACTGACCGCCAGATTGAATACGTCGAGTGGATTAGGGCCCCAGCGCTACCCAATCAGAATCGAGGAAGGGGTGGGACCCTGATTTATTTTAAAATATAATATATTTAACCGGCCGGTTACCTTTAGTTTTCCGATTAACCGTTAAGGAGGATTGTCAGTAAAGAATTGGAACTCCGTAGCCATACGTTAATTGGCGGCAAACGCTTAGAACCGAACTCTAAGTATAGCTTCTAAAAAGGAAGCTTCGGGGGACAGACTAGTGAGTGGTCCCAGTGTCTCCGTTATAAACGGAAGGAAGAGAAGGAAGAGGTAAATCTGAAGAGGAAGTTTCGGGGATAGACCAGGAAAAGTGTCCCCAATTGTTGTGATAAAGGAAGGAAGGAAAGTGAAGGGAGGAGAGAAATCGGGAGAGGTGAAATTCAGGAAGAGCGGAAGGATAGGATGATAGATGAGTACAACCAAAGGCCAGGTGGAAAATCGAACTCACACTGAAAATCATAAGATGAAATAGGCTATAACTTAGAGGACAAGTGATTATGTGACATTTCACTTTATAGGTTTCATTAAATTGTTATTGTTGAATTTCATCTTCGTGTTCTATATATATATATATATATATATATATATATATATATATATAACTGGGGGCTCAGAGCCGTATACCTATTTGGTCTTTAATCTAAATTTAAATTCACGAGCCAGGTGGAACTTCTATAATATTTTAATTAATATTTTGGAAGTACCCCACCCCAACCTTTGCAGAACGCTACAGTGGGCGCTTTCGTCCGGGATTTGAATTAGACATAAATATTAGTTTAAAGACCTAAAGTTTATTTGTTAGGGGTATTAATGAACAGCGTGAAACAGTTGTGAGTTATTTTCCATCCTGTGTATTTTGAATTTTTATGATTTTCTCATCTTATGTTTGTTATATTTGATATTTGCATGCTTTGTAGATCTTTAATTACCTGCAGTAATTGTGAAGCGGATATCGAACAAACATCTTACCTGAACGGAATTAGTTGCTATCGACAGGTAAGTATTTAAACTTGTATTACAAGTAGCTGTGTATTGTTAGAATATTGAGACAAGGTATCACTTTACATTAGTTATAATGGCCACCGAAAGGCAAATGATAAAGGAATATCGAGCTATGGGGTCGGAAGATCTTGGATACGAGGGAGATCGCTTGGCTGCATTTATCGAAGGAAGAATCAAAGAATGGAAGGCAGAGAAAGCGCTGACAAAGGAAGCAGCGGAGAGAGAAAGAGAGAGAGAAAAAGAACTAGAGCTAGCCAAGATAACAGCGGACCAGGAGCTAGCCAAGATAACAGCGGACCAGGAGCTAGCCAAGATAACAGCGGACCAAGAGAAAGCCAGACTCGCCCACACTCTGGAGATGGAAAAGGTGAGAGTTGAAGCTAGGACCAACGGACGGGACGACGCCAGTACAAGCTCTGGACCGACCGGCCGACCATTCATCGACCACCGGATGGTCCAGATCAACATGCCACGCTTCAATGACAGGGAGGAGGCTATTGACGATTTTCTCGTGCAGTTCGAGAAACTCGCACACGCTCATAAGGTCCCTGAACAGCACTGGGCCATAAATGTCTCAGCCTTTTTGCAAGGTGCAGCTCGGGAAGTCTACCACGGCTTAGCTGCAGAAGAGGCTGATGACTGCAATGCCCTCAAGAAGGCCCTTCTCTGCCATTATCGGCTGACCGCCGAGACTTACCGGAAACTTTTTCGGGACTCGGCGAAAAAGGTAACCGAGACCCATTCTCAATTCCACAACCGTGTTCGAAGTTTATTTGAGAAGTGGATAAAAATGGCTGAAGTCGAACGTTCGTACGAGGGGCTACGCGAGGTTATACTCAAAGAACATGTCCTGAGTACTTACCGTCGCGAGTTGACAGTCTTCCTAGCAGAGAGGGAGCACCGTACGCTCGAAGAGATCGCTAACATGGCGGAGCGATATGAACAGGCGCACTCGAAGAGTGGAGGTTCCGGGGCGCGGATCGACCCCGACCCTCTGAGTCGCGTCGTATGGGGGAGGTTGAACCGGCTGTCCACAACCGTCAGGGTGACGGGAAGGTAGAAGGGACACCAGCAGGGAGGGATGCCACCTATCGACCTGGACAGGCCTCACCCACGAAACCAGGACTTGCAAGTCGGCGAGGGCCGCCGACGTGTTTTAACTGCAAGCGCCTGGGGCATTTTGCCAGGGACTGTCCCAAGGGCAGGCAGACCCAGATGAATGTCGTTGCTAGGAAGGAGTGCGTGCCGGAAGCGAGTCGCAACCCAGCCAACCTTGCGGCCGCAACTGTCAATGGTGAAGGTGCCACCATCTTGTATGACACTGGGTGCAGCGTCCCCGCGCTTGTCGACAAGAAGTATGTCAAGCCGGAGGACTATACAGGGGAGGTAATAGAAGTTCAGTACGCGAACTGCACGCGTGACTCATTACCAGTAGCTGTCATTGACCTCGATTCACCATACGTGAAGGGGAAGATTGCAGCTGCTTGCTTGGAGGGACTATCACATGACGTCATATTGGGATGCCGTTATGTGTTACCCCAGCCGAACCCCGAAACCTGTACACCTATGCCAGTGAGTGCTGTTGAGACCAGGGCCATGAGTCGACAGCCGAAATAGAAGCCGATCCAAGTTACCTCGACACCGGTTAGTAATGTTCTTTCAGCTGAGTTGAGGAAGCTGCAACAGGAGGACGCAACTCTGGCGCAGTTGCATAAACACGCAGAAGCAGGAACAGAGAAAGAAACTCCGAATGGCGCGGTGAAGTTCGTGTACAAGAAGGGAATCTTGTATCGCCACGCCAGGAAAGGTAGCGAACAGTTTAAGCAAGTTGTCGTGCCGAAAGAGAAGCGAGGCGAAGTATTAAAACTCGCGCACGAGAGTCTCATGGGAGGGCACATGGGAATTGCTAAGACACGTGACCGTCTGGTTAAAGAGTTTTACTGGCCAGGGGTCCAGGGAGACGTTAAACGGTTCTGTCTCTCCTGTGACAAATGCCAGAGAATGGCACCGAAAACGGATCATCGACCCATTCCCTTGGGGAGTACGCCCCTTATCGATGAACCATTTAGACGTGTCGCCATGGATTTAATCGGACCGATAAAACCAGCGTCTGCGCACGGAAATCGGTATATTTTAACGGTCGTCGATTATGCTACACGCTATCCGGAGGCCGTAGCATTGCGTAACATTGACACGGAAACCGTCGCGGAAGCTCTGTTTGTGATCTGGTCAAGAGTCGGAGTGCCCGACGAGATCTTGACCGATCAAGGGACACAATTCATGAGTCGTGTGATGGCGGAGGTGAATCGTCTCATGTCAATTAAGCACCTCACGACTACACCGTATCACCCCCAATGTAACGGATTGGTCGAACGGTTTAATGGGACTCTAAAGCACACGCTCAAGAAATTGTGTGAAGGCCGCCCCAAGGATTTGGACCGGTATATTCCTGCCATGCTTTTCGCATACCGGGAAGTACCACAAGCGAGTTTGGGGTTCTCTCCCTTTGAACTCTTGTACGGGAGGACCGTACGCGGCCCAATCGCCGTACTGAGACAGCTGTGGACAGACGACCATGCTGTAGAGGAAGTACGCACTACCTACCAGTACGTCGCGGACTTGCGCAACAAACTGGAAGAGGTTTGTTCTCTCGCGCAAGATAATCTCAAACGAGCTAAGGCGCATCAGGCGAAAAATTACAATAAGCGCGCAAAACCACGTCAGTTTGAGGTAGGGGATAAGGTGTTGTTGTTGTTGCCCCAGGAACACAACAAGTTGCAAGTTTCCTGGAGGGGTCGATACGTCGTCACCGAGAAGGTCGGAGGTCAAACCTACCGGATACGGCTACCGACGAAAGAGAAATTGTACCATGCCAACTTGCTCAAGAGGTACCGGGAAAGGGAGACCGTAAGCGATTTTGTTGTCGCCACAATAGTCACCGAGGATGCCGAAGGCGATCCGGAAGGTGCCAACACTGTCCCGAGCTGTCCATTAACGAGGGTCGAGACTCGGTCGGACGTGGAGTGTGACCCCATGTTAACTGGAGGCCAGCGGGACGAGATAGAGACCCTGCTGGCCGGGTATTCCGACGTGTTAACAGAAAAACCCGGGAGGACGGCGCTTGTCGAGTTCGGGTTAAAGATGGTGGACGACCGACCAGTGCAGCGGAAACCCTACCCCTTACCCCACGCGAAACGACAAGTTGTAAGGGAGGAAATTGAGCAGATGATTGCTCTGGGAGTAATCGAGCCTACCGACTCTCCGTACAGCTCACCAGTAGTCCTAGTGCAGAAGAAGGACGGCACTCATCGGTTCTGCGTCGACTACCGGAAGCTGAATCAGGTGACAGAATTTCAAGTCGAAATGTTACCTGAATCGGAACATATCTTCGCTTCGGTCTCAAAAGCGAAATATTTTTCCAAGCTGGATTTGTCCAAGGGGTATTGGCTGATTCCGGTAAGGAAAGAGGATAGGGCAAAGCTCGCTTTTGCTACTCCCGACGGGACCTACCAATGGTTAGTCATGCCGTTCGGGGTACAGAACGCGCCCAGCGTCTTTACTAGGATGATGCGGCAGTTGTTGGAGCCCTTACGCGATAGGGGTTTCTACAACTTCATGGACGACCTCTTGTTGGCCACAGAGACGTGGAGTAAACACCTCACTCTATTAGCCGACGTGTTGGAACGGCTACGTCAGACGGGATTAACAGCTCGCCCTTCCAAATGTCACCTTGGGTTCCGGACCTTGGATTACTTAGGACATACCCACAGCCAAGGCACACTGTTCCCAGAGAAGTCAAAGGTAGAGCAGCTGAAAAACGCCGCACGGCCCACCACGAAAACTGAGGTTAGGTCATTTCTGGGATTAGCCGGGTATTACCGGAGGTATGTGCCCAATTTCAGCGCGATTGCGGGGCCGCTGTCCGACCTAACAAAGAAACGGACCCCGAGTAAGATTATTTGGACAGATGCGTGTGAGCACGCTTTCCAAACACTGAAGGCTAGGCTTACATCCGACGCCGTTGTTCGTCTACCGGATTTGGATAAGGAATTCGTTCTTCGCACCGATGCATGCGACACAGGACTGGGAGCAGTACTGCTACAAGAGCATGACAAAACGCTTTTCCCTGTCGCATACGGCAGTCGGAAGTTGTCTGCTGCCGAGAAGAATTACTCCGTATCGGAGAGGGAATGTCTCGGAATCGTGTTCGGCATATCACGGTTCGAGCGATACCTATATGGACGGAAGTTCATATTGGAGACCGACCATCAACCACTCGCCTACCTCGCGCAGGCGAAATTATCGAATGGACGTTTGATGCGATGGTCGCTGTTCTTACAGCAGTACCAAATGCACATCAGATACGTGAAAGGTACAGAGAACGTAGGCGCTGATTTCATGAGCAGAAGCGCTGAAATTTAATAATCACTCTGTATATATATATTCATGTTTTATTCGTGTAGTGCCACGATGATTTTGTTTTATTCGTGTATTTTCACGATGATTTTAGTTAATCGTATTGTAAAGCCTTTGCATTTGGAGTAATTTTGAGGGAATAAAATCCCGATTTTATTCTCAAGCGTGGGGGAATGTGGCGTTGCCCGACTCAAAATTAAATTAGAACCATGTGTTATCAAGTAAGTCGGACAAGCCACTGTTTATTGTTGCACATGACCGCAGGCTAACACCATCCCTTACGTAAGTCGCCATAGTTAAGAGAGGAAGCTGACCAAAAGCCCGTCAGAAGTTTAATTAGCACCCTTGGACTGGAAGGATGTTTTATACATCAAAGAAGCTGGCAGAAGGAGTGGGCGTGCCTTATCTTCTGGATACGCTGACTGACCGCCAGATTGAATACGTCGAGTGGATAGGGCCCCAGCGCTACCCAATCAGAATCGAGGAAGGGGTGGGACCCTGATTTATTTTAAAATATACTATCTTTAACCGGCAGGCTAGCTTTAGTTTTCCGATTACCCGTTAAGGAGGATTGTCAGTAAAGAATTGGAACTCCGTAGCCATACGTTAATTGGCGGAAAACGCTTAGAACCGAACTCTAAGTATAGCTTCTAAAAAGGAAGCTTCGGGGGACAGACTAGTGAGTGGTCCCAGTGTCTCCGTTATAAACGGAAGGAAGAGAAGGAAGAGGTAAATCTGAAGAGGAAGTTTCGGGGATAGACCAGGAAAAGTGTCCCCAATTGTTGTGATAAAGGAAGGAAGGAAAGTGAAGGGAGGAGAGAAATCGGGAGAGGTGAAATTCAGGAAGAGCGGAAGGATAGGATAATAGATGAGTACAACCAAAGGCCAGGTGGAAAATCGAACTCACACTGAAAATCATAAGATGAAAAAGGCTATCACTTAGAGGACAAGTGATTATGTGACATTTCACTTTATAGGTTTCATTAAATTGTTATTGTTGAATTTCATCTTCGTGTTATATAACTGGGGGCTCAGAGCCGTAAACCTATTTGGTCTTTAATCTAAATTTAAATTCACGAGCCAGGTGGAACTTCTATAATATTTTAATTAATATTTTGGAAGTACCCCACCCCAACCTTTGCAGAACGCTACAATGACACACCATAAATAGTAGCGTTGAATCTGTCTCCTATAAACCATATGCTACCTTATATCCTATAGTTAAAACAGTATTAACAATCTCATTGATTTATCTGGTAAGATTCCATTTAATTTACTAAGTAAAAACCTATTAAACAAATCGCTTTACGATGCCAATAAATATTACCATGCGTGTTTCAATGTACCATTACGTATAGTTATTGTCTAATTTTATTTTTGCTGTTTCAATATATATTAACTTTATTGACTTAAGTTGTCACGATATTTATTAAACTGCGTATGTTGTTTTTGTTGTTTTTTGCATATAAATTTTACTCCACCTAATTTTAATTTGCCTATAAATATTACTGAAAGTGTCATAATTTGATTGTATATTTATCGTACTGTGGTCTATCAATGTATAGACTTTTGTGGTTCAGTAGAAGAACAAATCAAAAATATACTTTGATTTTAGCAAATCATAGTAATTAAAACTGGAATATGATATATTCTGATTTCATGAATGCTATTTGTAGAACAAATGTATTGATGAAAGGGTAAACGAATTCACCGACATAATACACATCCAGTCATTAAATCACAATGTGACTACATGATGACACACTCTACATAGTAGCGATGAACCTATCACCTATAAAGCATATGTTACCGCATGTCTTATAGTAAAAAGAGTATTAACAATCTACATGCGTTATAATTAGGCAATAACTGTCAACCCAATCGCTTTACAATGCCAATAATTATTACCCTTGTGTTTCAATGTACTATTATTCGTCTTCTACTTCGGTCGAGCTAAGTTTTACGTTTTTTTAATTTAGCTATGAACTTAATTACTTTCAGGCATGATCAGGTTACATAATGTTTATTTATTTTGAAAGCATATTGTTATCTTTATTTAGTAGCATTTTGTGCTGCATTCAGTTTAGTCTACTACAGCACGCTGTTATGGGCTAAAACAGCTATACATATTTCCCATTTGATTTCGAGTGTTAATCTGATGTACATGAGTTTAATATATAAAAAACACTGTGATGCATTCTCATCCAAAATAACGTTTGTATCAGTTATATACTCACTTGCGTTACTGTGAAATGCTTATTAAACTACGTGTTTCACGTTCCTATCCGTTATTACTACACGTGTTGTTTTCCATTTATATAATTATGATCATGATAAATGCAAAGACAATTAGCAGAAAACGTGGACACGCAATACAACCGTAATTCTTGTATATACATTGCAGGAACCTCAAAGCAATCTTTCATGCTTTTTACTTAATTTATCTAGAAGACAATATAATGGAGCACAAGAGGAACGAAGGTACACTAGGATTAATGTGCTATGTGTCATCAGTTTCACCAAAAGTAACTGATGACAAAAGAAACAGAAACTAACACTTCTGATTCAATTAAAGTAAGTTGGGTAATAAGTGATGGCAAATGAAAACACTGGGGTTCCAACAGGAAGCTCAATACAGCAGGGTGGGTAGTAATTAATGGCAACGTAAAACCAAAGGAGCAAGAACTGATGGTGAAACTGTTATGGTCCTATTTAATGGTAACTTGAAAAGAGTCGTGTATTAGATGATGCGGAGTGCGAAAAGTCCAACAATAATTACTAGCAAAGACAAACATGTGCTCTAACTATTGATAGACAGTTTCAAGTTTGTAATACTAATAACTGAGAAATTAAAACAATATGGTTAATACATGATTGCATATAAACACTGGGGTACTATTTATTGGCATTCAAAAATCTTTTAGAGCAATACTTGATAGCAAAATATCTTTGTATGATATAATTATTGTTTACGAAAAGGGTAAGTACAGAGTTTCTATACACGGGGTCATCGTGAGGTGACATTGTTATTTACTGACTGGAAGCATATTATTTCGGAAAGTTCATAAACCATATCATTTACGTTTGTATGTTGCATGCATAACATATAAGAAGTCTTGATGTTTCGTAAAAATAATATTGCACACATTGTTTCCCTAAAAGGAAAATAAAATTTCTATAATCCTTAATTCAGGGATTACAATTATCGATCACTGAATATAACATAGTACAAAAAAATATACAATTGTTTCGTATAAGGGACATGGTCCTACACATATACAAACAGGTTGTTCTTGCATTTACCCTGAACTATTGGCAAAGTCACAGATACAGGTTACTTGGGGTTGTTTGCTCTTAAACTTTGACACCTAATGACCATCGATAAATTGTTTTTCCATCCATTTATGACGTCATGTGTTCAATATATATTTTTATCTGTTGTTGCAATATTCTAACTTGCGCAAACATCTAAACATCACGTTAAGAAAGCAAGTATATTTTGTTATGTCCATCTAATTTTCTTTCTATCTATCTATCTATCTATCTATCTATCTATCTATCTATCTATCTATCTATCTATCTATCTATCTATCTATCTATCTATCTATCTATCTATCTATCTATCTATGAATCGTGCCTCTGTACAAAGTCAAGAAGCATATGTTTTTTCCAATTGGTTTTTCAATTTTGATATTTGTATTTAAATGAGAATATTTTGAATCTTACTTGAATTCCAGGAGATTGGTGAATATTACTGACAGTGGAGCACATGTGAAACGTATTAAAATACTTGAAATTCCTTTAATCTCAAGCCGTATCTATACGTGAAATTGTTGTGTGTACCATTGTTTGAAACTGAGGATTTTTGAAGCAGCAACAGAGAGGGCGAAGAGACCAACTTTTACAAGCCTCAATTTAGCAAACTGAGACTTTCTCAAAATTGCTTAATAGGCCTCAATTTAGCAAACTGAGGCTTCCTTGAAAATATTATAATTAAATTTTTTTAATAATTTGAGCAAAACAATAAAAATAAATTTATGAAAAATTTAAGTAAAAAAAAATGACGCCGACATCTTCGATGTTGTAGTTGGCGTTCACCCACGCTGCTGCTATACGTTAACTGAATATCTCGTCCGAGGGTCTGATAAATTTATCGTCACAAATCCGTGTGGGATTGTCTGAGCGCGGCTAAAGAAATTTCTAAATTGATTATGATCCATATCGCCACCGCACCAAGTTTGCCAAATATTTCTCAACGTATGAGTATCAACTCCGTTAAACACGCATATCATATTGCAGTTATCTCTGATCACTTTAGGAATTTGTGTGTAACGTTGAGTGACATATATCACATCTGTGTTTTTATGACGTCCTCGTGAAAATATTCTAGCAGGATTCGTTTGAGTATCTAACATAACATCGTCGTATAAGACTAAATTGTTAATACTTCCGTCGATGGAGTCAATGTTAGGTGCCTCTTCGATATCGGTTATAAACTCAATAACATCATCGCCGTTAATTTCTAGCGCGGCTTCGTTAAAATCCTTTAACACTTCATAACATCGCTGATCATCTACACTCGGAGCAATCAAATACAATTTGTCCCATTTCAACCATCTCGTTATCAAATTAAGTAGCAGTTGTGTCTTGCCGATTCCAGATGGTCCGATTATAATCACGCGAATAGAATTTGGTAACATTGCATGGTGTTTAATTGGTTCTCGTCGTATCGTAGCTGAATAATCAATTACATACATGCTGTTATATATAAATTATGGATCTATGTTGTGTTAAATGTAAGACGCGTACTGGCAGAAATGACTTGACAACGATTACAACGAAAAATAATCGATCAGCGCTTTCTGGTAAATGCGTACAATGTAGTACGAAGAAATTTGAATTTGTTTCCCTTGGTAAACCCAAGGAACTTTTTTAAAAAACGAGGAGGTGATATTGCAGCCAAGTTAGTGAAACTTCCAGGAACACCGTGGGCAAAATACTCAGGAGAAAAGCACCTTCCAGGGTATAGTTATTGTGGACCGGGAACAAGACTCGATATCAGACTCGATGACCAAAACCAACCTCGACGTGGTGAAGAACCAATAAACGCCATTGATAAGGCGTGTCATGTTCATGATGTTGCTTATAAAGGCAGCAATCTTCAACATAGACATCTCGCGGATGTGAAATTAATTCATGCGTTGAATGCTATTCCTAATAAATCATTCAAAGAAAAATTGGCTTCGTGGTTGACAAAATCCTCTATGAAAGGTAAATTGATGTTAGGCGCTGGTAATTAATAACAACATGGAATCTATTTATTCTTCTCCGAGGAGATACTGGAGAGGCAAGGCAGCAATCAGTAAACTCGCTAGTGCAGCAGCGGTGAAAAAAACCACTGCGGCGGATTGGTTATTTAAACAGGCTATATGGCAAATTTATCTACCACCGATTAAAAAAATTAATTACACGCATTTTGATGTTACAACACCTAATGAAGTTCATCAAGCTGATATATTATTTCTGCCGCATGACAACGGTTACAAATACGCGTTAACCGTAGTTGATATTGCGAGTCGATACAAACAAGCAGAGCCGCTAAGGACAAAATCATCTACTGAAGTAGCTTCTGCATTTGAAAGGATTTATCGACGAGGTCCACTACGCTGGCCAAATCTGTTACAAGTTGATCCTGGCAAGGAATTTCAAGGCGCTGTTTTATCAACGATGAAACATCTTAATGTCATCATACGACGAGGACATACTGCACTACATCGCGATCAGGCAATTGTTGAACGATTTAATCGGACGCTTGCTGAGCGGTTATTTGGATATCAATACGCGAAAGAATTCATCCAAGAAAAGCGATCCCGTGAATGGGTTAAGAGATTACCAGGTGTAGTTACCGCAATCAATAATGAGTAGAGACCGACCGAATTTCGGTTTCGGTTTCGGTTTCGGGGCCGAAAGTTCCCATATGACCACTTTCGGCGTAGTTTCGGTTTCGGCCGAAAGTGATTTAAGCTTTCGGTCGACTACCAGAACGTCAAGAGACAAACTGTCACTCTGCTTATGCAGCGGCACATGTAGGACACACGGTACTAATTCAACTCCAATGGTAAACATATGGAAACACTGTCATATTCAAAATTCAATAACTTAACATTTCTGGATGCTGATGATCAGACCTATATTTTTCCATGCACAACTAACCTTGATGTAAGTTTTTAAATGTAGAAAAACATAGGAACCGCGGCATGTTGTTGACATAAATTGGCAGGAAGCACATGTTATTGATTCTGCCCCAAATGAATCAGGTGCTACTTTCATTATTGACTACTAATAGGTGAAGCCTCTAAATTTACTTCAATTGCATCCATAGAATTTTGTCTATATTTTTTTTAAATTACAGATAGGATAAGCTCTCAAAAAATATTTTTAGTAAAATTTTAATTTTCATTATTAACCAATTATGGACCACCAAAGCCGTATATACTCTCACCCATTTTTAGACTGGTTCACAGCTCTTCCGTATAATTAGTACCGTGTGTCCTGTAATGCTGTTAGTCTGTAAACGTCTATAACACGTAATCCGTATAAAAATTGTAAATCATCGTTAAAGAATGTCGAAGAATGCGGTGTGGAAGTATTTCACAAAAGCTGAGGCAGATGCAAGTAAGGCAATGTGCAAAGAATGTAGCAAACTGTTTTCATTAGGCAGCGATAAACCAAAACTTCAAACAGTTTCAGGCTTGAAAGGACATCTGGCCAGCTGCCACAAGGAGCTTCATGGCACGTACTTGAAGATGGCCATAAATGACGAAGCAGAGCGTGCCGCAAAGAAAAAGAAGATAGAAGAGACAGTGATGAAACATGCACTACCGAATTTTGTCCAGCCCTCGTTGACGTCAATGATTGAGAACAGAATTATCTGGCCTGAAGACCATGTATCTGTTCAGCGAATTGATAAGTGCATCATGGACATAATCATTGTCGACATGTTGCCCTATTTAATTGTTGAAGGTGATGGATTCAAAAGATTGAACATTGGTGATCCACTGAGCACTCGTCGTTATAACGTCTAAAGCGAGAAATATTACAGAACAACGCTTATGCCTGCCACATATGACAAAGTCGTGAAACACGTCGCAAATCTACTGCAAGAGGCTACATGGATTTCGTTTACAACAGATGGATGGAGCAATCCAACGAAATCATGCTCATTGCTGAGCTTCACGGCTCATTTCATTCATGCAGATGTGCGGCGTAAAGTTATCTTGAGTGCGATGGTGCTGGAACAAGACCATGATGGAAATTATCTTGCATCGAAACTTCTGGAAGCCATTGCGAAATGGGGGATAGCCGAGAAGATTCACATTGGAGTAAGAGACAATGCCGCGAACATGAAAAGTGCAATGAGACTAGCAGGCGTCACTGATATTGGCTGCGTGTCCCATACTTTACAGTTGGTTCTGCATGATGCACTGTTTACGCAAACATCAGTACAAGTTGTCATCAAAAAAGCTCGTAAGATTGTTGCCCACTTTAAGCATAGTGAGCAGGCTTGCCGTCATCTCATGGAACATCAATTCACGATGAAAGTCCCATCACACTCGTTACTGCAGGACGTTGAGACGAGATGGAATAGCACCTATCTTATGCTGGAGCGTCTGGTCGAACAGAGCAAGGCAATTAATCTGTTTAGCGTAGAGCGAGGCGGCATTGACAGCCTCTCGAACGCAGAATGGGAACTGGCTGGAAGAATTGTGAAACTTCTAAAACCATTCTACACATCAACGTTGGACATTTGTGCTGACGAATCATGCATTTCATTGGTTTTCCCGCTCGTCTTTAATCTGAATAACATGCTAAAAACTACTACAGAAGCAGATCAGGGCCTGAAGCAGATGAAAGCGTCGCTGCGTGATGCAATGTATCGTCGATTCTCTTATATTGGTTCCTCAGCACTCTTTCTTGCTGCCACGCTGATTGATCCACGCTTCAAGGATATTTACTTCAGCGAGCAAGAGAAAACGGTAGCAACGAAAGTAGTTCTGGATTTTTTACGTTCGGTTCAAGAATATGCTACGAGTAATGTCAGAACGCCAGCCGCAGCTTCATCAACTGACAGCGTTGAGTCCAAACCTGAGAACAGCGAGGCGTCCGATGCCGAAGAGGAGGTGGATCTGTGGGCTGCGCATGACAGTCAGTCTTCTAATATCGATCTATCAGAAACTAATGACAGTCGAAGTCAAAACAATGACATGCCGCTGTACGAACAACAGTTAAATAGTTACCTCAAGGAGCCACGTCTGCCTCGAATGACGGATATATATGCGTATTGGCATTGCAGTCAATACCCACTTCTGGAATCCGCTGCTCGCAAGTACTTGTCTGCACCACCCACCAGCGTGGCAAGTGAGCAGTTGTTCAGTGCAGCAGGGCAGCTGTATGCCAACCGACGCAGCAACCTACTGGGCGAAAATGCAGAAAAACTTTTGTTTCTGAACTACAACATTCGTTTGTTTGGATTCAACTACTAACCAATGAACGCTGAACGAACAGCTATTTAACAACTGTTACTGCAAGACTGCAAGTGTAGGCTCGTATTGATTATTTCTGGATTACGAAAAACTTGAGTATTAAAGTTTTATTGATAAAGTTTATTTTTTTTATTGCATCTTTGACTTAGTTTCACAACATAGCTTTTAAATCTTTTGCTGGGTTATACATCTTTCGGTTTCGGCTTCGGTTTCGGCCGAAAGCTCATCTTTAACTTTCGGTTTGGTTTCGGTTTCGGCCGAAGCCTGAAAATCACATTCGGTCGGCCTCTAATAATGAGATTACTAGAACAATCAACATGAAACCTAACAACGCTATTAAAAAGAAGTATATACCCGTACAACCACAAAAAGATTTTAAAGAACCAATTCTTGGTAATAATGTCACTGTAAGGTACTTATACGAACCAGGAGAGCTTGAGGGTGTAAAAAAAGAGCTACTGATCGTATTTGGAGCGTCACTACGCATAAGATATCCGGTATAACACGATCTACGAGTAGAAACATTAGTGTTTCCAACGCTATCGTTTCTAGACCAGCAATCTATAAGCTAGATTCAACTGCTCCTCAGCGAGGATTTACTCGACAACAACTACAGGTAATTCCCGAGGATACTCAATTACCACCACGTGGTCTTAACTAGCACCCGATGCCAGAGGCATTCTGCTGGCACCTCTGCGTATGTTGCACTCAAGACAAGTCAGCATAACGTTATCGTTGGTGTGACCATTACTACTATTCTTTCTTTCTACGGTAAATTGGTGAGGATCCTTATCCGACCAACTCCAACGCATTATACAATTACAGCTCGCGCAGTGATTATTCTGTTGCTGATTCAGCGAAATTATTAAATCAGCATCAATGTCAAATTTTCTATTATTTTTTTAATCCTGTTGTTTATAACCAGAGAGTTTTTTTCTGATTATATCCTTGCCGTTGTCAGCGCTTATAGTAGTGTCATTATCGTCAACAACAATTCTTCGAAGCTGATTTATTCTTCGTACTCTGGATACTGCGAGATAAACTAAATTCGACCACTCAATGCGATTATCTACCATCCAAACAATTGTATCTGTGATAGTTAATCCCTGTGAAGAGTGTATTGTTGCTGCATAACCTAACGTCCACGGGGATTTATCAGCACGCAATGCATCTTCGACGACGCTGATATCAACCAGCACAATATCATTTAACACTAAATTCTGCTTTTCACGCCCTGACTCGGTCAGGCCTGGAATATCAACTTCTATATTTTGTCGCCATATATCCGAGGGTCTATAACACAACGGTACTGGAAGTGTTGCAAATTTACATTTATGCAATTCAAATAACGTTATCTGAAGTGCGTCTCTGACTATTTTTCTACTCGCGATTATCAAATCATCTGGCTTCCATGTTTCCCAAATATCATTCATGGGAGTTTCTGAAATTATTTCACGCGCTATTTCACATTGGATTCTATCCGGTTGTAATCTAATTAGCGCTTTGAATTCTCGTAATTGTTCATCAAGTGATCTATAATCAGTGTTAATTTCTTCATAATAATCTACAAAACCCTTTAGCCATTCATGTGGAGATCCGCCAACAAATGGCGGTGGTTGACCGTGATCCCCGCACATGACGACTTTTGTAGTTTTCAATAACAACCATTCAAGAAATGTCTGTAATACACTCAACGATACAGTGCATATTTCATCCCATATTATGATTTCAGGAATGAATTTATCGCCCATTCGATCAGGAGTCCATGTATCGCCTTTCCATCGAAAGAAGCTGTGATAAGTACAGGCTTTTACTCCCTGCGCTATCATCTCTCTGGCGAGTCTGTGAGTTGGTGTTAACACAATCATGGTTGACCGACGAAATAATTCAATTGCACGAGTTGTCTTTCCTGACCCAAAACAACCGTTTAAATAAACTGTCTTGTATCTACATACGGGATCAGATACGGGTGGTGCATTAGAAAATTTTGATTGAATTTCAATACTGTTACAACAAAGATATTTATCGTCGTTGGCAACGTCTGCGGATTTACAATACTCGTGTAGTTTCCTTTTTAAATCGCCAACGTCCCCAATTTTCCTCGGGATCTGTGAATGCCGCTACATCCGATCTGTATTTCTCGTGTATATACATCGAATCAGTAGCTACTCTAACCGCGGTATCTGGAAATCTATTTATCATCGAAAATAGATTAATACAAGCATAGGCTAGCATAGAACTTCTCAAATGTGTATACTGGGGACTACATCAATCACAGTAGGTAACAACCGTTCCTGATTTCTCACCATTGGATAGAAAAACATCCCTACAGGATACAAGTTTTCCATGTTTCGTTAAATCCGCTATGATAAAGTAGTATTCTGCATTGTCTTTGATCAACCTCGAAGAGTATTTTGCATTGTCATATCTTCCACCATGGGTAAATTCACCGATTATTCTTCGTCCGAAATCTTTGGCTTGTTCTCTTTTAATTTCAAATAACTCCTTAGACCAATTCATGATTTGTTCTTCATTTAAAATCATCGATTTTCCATCTGGAAATTGTTTTCGCTGTTCGCTAATTATTCTATCTAGATCGGGTCGTGGTAGCCAAACTTCTTTCTGAGCTCGATAGGATATAATAGCTTCACCGATAATCAACGATATTAGCATCTTACAATCGATCATATATCTCAATAGCACTATAGGCATCCACGCCTTTTCAGATAGGTGTCTACCAAGCCAAACATAACTACACGAATGTAACCCTGCAGCGAATTCGAATGATATCACACGAGCGAATCCGGTTAAATCAAAATCAGGCAATGGCCCATTAATCGCAACACGAGTCATTTCATGCGTGGGGTGTCCAAATCGTTTAAAATGCTCAGAGCATTCTCCATACCCGAGAAAACTTCCAGGATAACACGCGGATATATCAATTGAAATCATACCATCACGTGAGTATTTTGTATTCCACAATCCTCCATGACCAAATCGACGCAACTCAATTTGACGTCCTCGAGAAAATCACTTCGTGTTGGACGCCATGAGTTTTTTTCTCTTGCGAAGTGAGCTACCACTGATGGAATAGTAAAACTATCCGTGAGTAGTTTTTCATGGAAACTCTCCGGTGAAAAATCATTAGCTATTTTTCTCATTCTGTTATCTAAATCTTCAACGCGATATAATTCACCATTTGGTCTTACAAATTGATCAAATCCTGATTCGGAACCAGCACTATTAAGTAACCACACTGACACGGGATCATCTTTACACAACGCAACAATAGCATCGAATAATTTCTCTTCATAGAAAACATCCCCGGAAAATTCCCGGGGGATATATCTTAGGATTCGTTCTCGTGGAAATACATTTACTGCATGTGTCCACGCGTATTTGTTATGATCAATAATTTCAATTGGAGCTCCTCGCGATTGATATTTCGGTTCGTATAATACTTCTCCGGTTATCGTCGCTACCGATATTGGAAATTTTAATGATGCTTCTAATTTGGTTATATCTTGAATTGTTGCCCCCCGCTGTTTCACTGTCAGTTCCCATTCGGTTATTTTCTTCCGTCGTTGTTCAGTTAATTTGTTTCCCCGGGATGCATTCGTGAAGTGTTCCATTATCCGTGTTGCTACACAATTTAACGTTGAATCACCTTGTGATTTCGACGATGTTTTCATGCGTGCTAGTTTTGCAATACTTGGTTTATCATTCACCGGGTATATTCCCTAAACAACTGCTGTTACAGGGTAAGATCTCTCGTAGCATGGTTTGTCAATTCCAGTTAGAATTCCTGGTTTGGAATCTCTACCCACAATGACAAATTTTTATCTTTGAGAATTGGTTCAAATTTATCCCTGATAATCCATTCACCTTCGTCTATGATAATGAATTTTATTCTGAAAAAATACCTCCTACCGCCAAGGTGTGAAATTATCTCAGCTGCCCTTGGTATCGTTCATGGTGGCGTCTATTACGGGTACATTGACATCTTCATCGATAATTCGAAATGTCGACCAACAGTGTGCTGCACCGTCTCGGTAGAATTCATTAAAACACTCTCTGATTTTACCCAGTATATATCTATCATCGATTAGATGTTTTCGTATATCAGAGACTCTATCGAGATTAAATCTAGCATTTTTCCAAGGCTTAATTTTCGATAATCTCTGAAACTCCTTCATATCGAGAATAAAACTAGCATTTTCCCAAGGCGAAATTTTTGATAATCTCTTGAACTCCTTCATGCTATCGTCGTTTAGACGTTTTGGTTTAACAGAGACTCTATCGAGATTAAATCGAGGATTAATTTTTGATAATCTCTTGAACTCCTTCATGCTATCGTCGTTTAGACGTTTTGGTTTAACAGAGACTCTATCGAGATTAAATCGAGGATTAATTTTAGATAATCTCTTGAACTCCTTCATGCTATCATTTTTCAAAGGCCTAATTTTCGATAATCTCTTGAATTTCTTCATATTATAATTAAAACAAGTAATAAAAAGTTTTTTATATAATGAATCATTGTAAATGGCTTACGATTGGATCAAAGACTCCATGTAACAAATCATGCAGAAATGAATTATGCGGGTATCATATGCAAAGCGTGAGAAACGGTTCAAAAGGTCCTCTCCCATGCATCCATTGTGGAGTAGGTGTTAGAGGCAATTCACAATTATGTATCAATTGCGGGGGTAGGCGTTATAGAGAGTTGAAGCGTTATTATGACAAGCGAAGAATAAAAAATCCTGACTCTGTCAACGACAACGTCAATGGCAAAATCATAAAAACTGCCCAGGACTACATAGAAAGATTTCCCAATGTTATATCTCAACCAAAAAATGAATTAGACAAATAAAAGTATATTGTATACAAATGAGCAAAGAATTTCAACGACATCCTGTTATTGCAAACTATGAAGCTTCACGTGATGGGGTTGTTAGACACTGTAGACTCAAGAAGTCGATTAGGTGGGATAATGGCATGGGATATTTTGTGTTTGGTGCTGGAAAGAAGAAATATTATTGTCATAGATTCATATTCGAGGTGTTTAATGGATTGATCAAGGATGGTCTTGTTATTGATCACATTGATTCCGATCCCAAGAATAACAAATTGAACAACCTTCAAGCTATTTCACAACGTGAAAACACAAAAGGAGGCGGGACTGGGAAATACACGAAAAATGTTAGACCTGTAAAGTCGTTTAATACTGAAAATAACACAGAGACAGTATTTCAGTTAATAACCGAAGCCGGTAGATATTTCGATATTTATCCGTCTTCTATTCAATGCGTTGCAGAGAATATCACCAGAACCACTTTTTCAAAACGTTTTAGTAAAAAAATTCGATTTGTTTATGTGAATTAACGGAGATAACTCGCTGGTACAACGCGTCTGACAAATCACCAATGACAGACTTATCGTTGAAACACTGTTGTTGTTTGGTAGTTTTTGATTGGTTGTTATAATTTTCATGAATAATCAATTATCCGTTTCGTAAATTACTTTGCAATTTCAAGGAAACAAAATCATCATAGCGTTTACAAATAATCATATTATTTTTTTTAGTGTTTATTACAAGACCTCACTATTAATTCTACGTTGTCAATAATCAGAATTATAGACAAAAAGGAATTACAATCGCACATCGTTCTATCTAACTTCGTTGTAATGAGTGGTTATAAACAACCTGGTCTGTTATATATTTGGGCTTTAGCGAAATTCAAGTGCAAACTCAAATCACACCGTCACACGTGGTGTGAATGTTATTATTGATATTCGAACCGGGTTGGATTTTGTGGTTTGGTTTTTGCGCTTGAATGTAGAATAGCCCGCGTCATCCATTGTCATTGAATCAATTCATTGTAAATACCATAATATAATCTATTGTTGTACCGTCGTCATCCATTGTCATTGAATCAATTCATTGTAAATACCATAATATAATCTATTGTTGTACCGTCGTCATCCATTGTCATTGAATAAATTCATTGTAAATACCATAATATAATCTATTGTTGTACCGTCGTCATCCATTGTCATTGAATCAATTCATTGTAAATACCATAATATAATCTATTGTTGTGCCGTCGTCATTCATCATTGTAAATACCATAATATAATCTATTGTTGTACCGTCGTATACAACCGCCTACACACTAGATCATGGGGTTGATGTGCCGTCCTATGTGTATTACAACCGCCATACAAACTAGATCATTGGGGCTGATGTGCCGTCCTATGTGTATAATACAACCGCCAACCACACTAGATCATTGGGGTTGATGTGCCGTCGTCATTCATTGTATATAACCATACTCACTTATAATCGCATTAAGCTTCTGGACATGCTAAGATGACCAACACCTTAGCGGGTCCAGAATTCATTTTGTGGAATTTTTCATTCATAATTAAACAAATATACCTTTCATATATATGAATTCTGAAAATATCGGATGTATTATTGTTGAACTTAGTAAATTACAGGATAAAAATATTCAACTATGTTCAGGTTTAAATTGTGATCAAATAATGACCGATTTCACGGATATAGAATTTGCACAGCATAATGGAAAATATGTCCTATCGAAGCAGTATTATTTTATCAAGCGCTTACAAAAACTTATTCTTGAGAGTTTAGTTAATACTGAAGACGTTAATGTGTTTGTACCATTAGGTAGCATCGTAGAACATATACGAAAACAATTAAGTTCTGAATACGAACAAAGAAAACTTATAAATTCGAAGGTGAGACAGATAAAAACTCTAATCGAGCAAGCTGAGTCCTACCCTTAGAGAGCCCCTTGTTGTATATAACTTCCGTGTACAGGAATGGGCCCATTCATGTGAGTTTAGTCAACAATGACACAATTCACACGGTATTGTAAATGAAAAATTCATAGTAATTTTCAACGTAGTATTTTTTTTTTACTCGATGAATTGCGATGATTGCTTTTGCAATTCCACAAATGGAAATTGTCTGCAATTTAACAATAGTGATACTCTTTCAATATGGTAGGACAATCACTGACCACACGTAACGCAAAACAGCGACTGAGCGATATTATTAAACTATTACAAATTCGTGATCGTATACGTGAAAAACTTCAACAGCGGCAGTTACTTCAGACTGATTTTTCTACTGATACACAGGAACTCTTTAAGCCGATTGTTGCTGCAACTACAGATGTGAAAACAGCTACTGAACGAGCTATTTACGGAGATGTCCTTGAGGAGGGGAAACGAGTAGAGATACCTCTTCTTGGTGAACTTGAAAAAATAGCAATCGAAACTGGACAAACAAAACAGGCTATACAAAAACTTTCAGGTGATATGGCAACTCAGATGGAAATACAACGACAATATGGTATTGATGTTAATGATGAATCTCGAAAAGATTTCCCTGAAGATTCAAGAAGAACAGTAGAGGGTTTATGCGGGAGATTTAACGAGAAGGGGATAGCAGCAATTGATAAGACTGATCCAGCAGAAATTCCTGTGTTTGTTGTTAGGAATTATGAAAACAGAAAAAAAATGTTGAAACCAGAGCAACATGGATATATCAAAAATATGCAACACTGGGCTGATGTGATTTACAAAATCAAAACTGAAAAAAGTCAAATTAAACCAAAAGAAGATACATCATACATTGAATACATGAAAATAGTGGGTGACGTATTCAATCATTATGAAGAACTAAAACAACAACAAAAACCACAAAAATTGCAGCGGCGGAAACAATCTTTGAAGAAAATGTCCTACTCACCTAAAAAATCAAAACCCAATCCAGGCATAGATACACAAGGTGCAATTGGTGACGATGCAGAGTATGGAGATGAGGAATCTCCCCCCGTTGAGACGTTTGGGAGTGGGATATCAGCGAAATTGCCTGAAATTTCATGTCCTGGCAATATTCTTGGTGATATAGCACGATTAGAAATACTTGTAGGGGGAAAACGAGCTGGGAATAACTCACCAGAAATAATCAATGAAGCTGCTGATATCTTGGAGATTATTTCAAGGTGGTATCATGGATATTGCAACATATCGAGATTTTATTGAAGAGTTAGTAGAACACGTTGATGGTCACCACAGTGACTGAAAATCCCTTGGATGTTTCGTCATCACGATTAGATAAATATCAATTGAATAGAGAATGATCATACACTACAACCATGATAAACCATCTAACGTCTACGTGGTAAACTCACGATTGCCAAAACACCGAGCATACTATGGAGATGGTCTCGGTAATACTATAATCGGATTATTTTCAAGAATGGCTCCAAAAGTAGCGCCGCTAGCAAAACAACTATCAATGAAAGCCATTGATGTTATCAAGGATAAGGGTATTAGCGCTGTTGGTGATCTTGCCGGGAAGGCGTTTTCAGCCGCGAAGGATAAAATAACAGCGCTAGTTCCACGGGGGAAATCTTCCAGATTTTCAAAGAAACCATTGCCGTTACCATCTACTGCGGTTATGCCTGCAAGTGTTAGTAAAATAATAAATAACGCAGTAGATGAAAAACTACAGTCGTTGATGACCGCCCAGGATAATAACACAGCAACTATGATAGCGGGACGTGGTCTTTGAAATTCAAGGAATTTCTACAAACGTCAAAGACGTCGATGAAAATTGCTTGCAATTTATAAAAAAAATAATTATTATAATAAATGAAAAATCTGCGATTTTCAATTCTGTATTTTTCACTGGTTTTCACTGAATTTTGGGTGCTTTTTGATGATTTTTTGACTGATTTTTGATGATTTCCGTGAGAATTAGAAGAAATTCGTGAAAATGGTCG
Organism: Unio delphinus; assembly: GCA_029339505.1. Lineage (NCBI taxonomy): Eukaryota > Metazoa > Mollusca > Bivalvia > Unionida > Unionidae > Unio > Unio delphinus. The sequence goes on from JAQISU010000306.1 coordinate 2,024,703, forward strand.
AATTTGCATGGAATTTTCTATAGGAAAAAGCTGTTAGGAATTTGTTTTGTTGTTTTCGAAGCAAAAATGATCAAAAATGATCAAAAAATCAACAATAAAATCACAAAAAAATGTGATTTCACGATGAAAAATCAGAAAAGACAGGAAATATTCCGTGAAAATCTCTTTGAGATTTTTCGGGTCAAGTGGTCGAATTTGCATGGGATTTTCCATAGGGAAAAGCTGTTAGGAATTATTTTAAAATAATTGAAAATCTTTAGATTTTCACCTTCAATTTAGACAAGCGGATATATAATAAAAAATGTTCAAACAGAACCCTAATAGTGCATTTGACATGGACGCCCCAGTACTCAAGGATGATTCTGTACGCGATTATCAATTTTTCGCCTATCACGCAGTACAACCTGATCTTAGAGCACGAATTGAACTTCAAGTTCATGATACCAGTAAATACTTTTTGCCTTGTGAGGCCTTTATTGAAGTCGAAGGTGAAATCGTAACAAACGATGCTGTTAATAATGATCCACCAAATGCAAATGACCCAACTATCCGAGTTGGTTTTGTTAACAATGGCATCATGGCGTTATTTGAAAGTGCTAGATATCTCATTGATGGAAGAGAAATCGAATCTATTGAACGCGAGTTTGATATTGCTACGGGAATAATCGGGTTAGCGAGATATTCTGATACTATACTAGATCAGCAGGTCCGTCTATGATGTTCGCGAAGGATATTACTGATAACGCTGAGCACGTCCAATATTCTAGAGTAAAGGCAACACGAGATACTGCAGTTGTCGACCCAGGAGCAGGATATGTAAGTCCAGCTGGTAATTTTGATGTCATAAATAATATTCCCGGTTACAACTTAGGATTTGCAACACGAGTAGCAACGTTACAGGGACAGCGTCGACGATTTTCATGTGCGATTCCATTGCATCATATATTTGGATTTTGTAGAAACGTCAGAAAAGTTATTTATGGAGCAAAGCATACGGTAGCATTAGTGAGAAAAGGTACTGACGATAACGCAATCTGGCGCACTGGCGGCGCTCCCAGTAAAGTCGTTTTATCAAACTATCACTGTGGATGCCAGTGTTGACTCCGTCGTTGTCAATAGAACCACGGTTACTATCATTCATGGATCGGGGGGGGGGAAGACATTGTTGAGTTGGTTGACAACATTCACAGATACCATGGATTATAATATTGATGGTACACTTACATGGCATCTAACATCGAAACAGGGTATTTCAACTCCACGTCACATATTTGTTGCGCTACAGAATACTGCCCGATTAAATAATCAAGAACGTTCCCATATGATATTTGATCAAATTGGGTGTAATGAAGAATCGCTGAGAATAAACGGTCAGCAAGAACCATCAGAGGATATACAACTAAATTACACAGAAAATCATATTGCACGAGTTTATCATAACCTGTTGTCGTATATGGGACGCGATCAAAATGTTGATACTGGTCTACAAATATCACAGTTGGATTTTAAAAGTCTGTATCCGATTTATTACTTTTCGTTGGAACATCTTGACTTGATGAGACAGTCCGTTGTTGATATACATTTCCGAGCTCGTGTAACCCGTCCTGGTGGTATTGCTAATTATAGAGCGGTTGCTGTTATTCTCAGTGATAAATCAATGCTACTCGAAGGTGTTGGTGGACGAATTAGAGTGGTAGATGCACCATTGGAAAATCTGTAATTGATTTTCCATTGAATCACTTACGATTTAGAATCAATCTGTTTTTGTATAATGTCGTATAGCAATATCAATGTCACGTTGACACCTGGTCAGTTAAAAAATTTACAATCCAAATCAGCTAAGCAATGTGGAACCACAATAACGCTGACACCTAATCAAATGAATGGCGGGGCAAATAAACTATCGCTGACGAAAACTCAAGTTAATCATTTTAATAAAGCGCTTAAAGAAAAAAAAGGAGTTCAGATTACTCTTTCTACGAGCGGTATTAAAAACATGGAAAAGACTGGTGGTATATTCCCGCTGTTATGGTTGATTCCAGGGTTGATTGCCGCAGCGGCCCCAGCGGTAGCTAAAGCGGCAGCGTTAGGGGCTATTGGTACCGCGGCAGGAATGGCACTAAAAAAAGCAACGGGAAAGGGGTATAAAAGAAGGGGAAAGGTCTAAGACTACCAGGAACTCCACACACGTGGTACAAGGGATCGGGTCTAAGAATCCCAGGAACGATTTACTAGTGAAAAATCTTCCAATGTCCAATTTTGATTTAATTGATGCTGCTAAAAAACTCGCGATTAAAAACTTCAGAGGTGTTTTTATGAAAGATCAGTTACCGGCACAACCAAATAATGCTGAAACCGGTATTATTAATCTAGATAACAGCGATGGACCTGGAACCCACTGGGTTGCATACGCGATTGATCCACGTGGGATCATTTATTTTGACTCAATATGGACTAGCGCCTCCGAAGGAATTTAACCGCTATATAAACAACTTAAAAATACCCCGTTGGTATTCCACGTTACCAACACAAACGATGATTGACCCACCCATATGTGGCAATGAAGTATTAAACGTACTTGATGCTCTTTCACGGGAATCTTTGATTCCTCAATCAAAGATGAAATTGCAAAGTAATTTACAATCAAAACCACCCCATGTAGTAGTGAATGAGTATACTAGCAGTCGTTGGATTGAAAATCTTTAAGATTGAAAATCTTTGATTTTAACAGAGAAAAGATTTCTATGATAACAATGATTGATATTTGGGGCGCTGAAGAAACCGGATACTGATGGAGTTGAAATCAAAGAGGTTAAAAATCTAATCGAAGATGAAATAGCCGAAACGTTGAACCTGGCAAGTGTTGATCCTGGTGAAATAGTTGTATTTGGCGATCGTCAGGGTAAATTGAAAACTAGTAATATCTCCCTCGATGATATTTTAGTTAAACGACGAGACGCAGCAGAGGATACTATCTCGTTATTTTCCGATCAGGGTAAACTCAAACCAGGTGTACTATTTTCAACGATCACGGATAAATTAACAACACTCGATAACACGGCGAAATCTTTGAAATCGCTCAATGATAAGTATGATGATCATATAGTTGTATTTGACCAGTTTACTACAATACAAAGAAATATAATTCACAAAATTGATAAACCCATACTAGAATTTTTGGGAAATCCACCAGTAACCACACCAAAACTCACCTCGATAAAAGATTCTATGTTAGAACTAGCAACTCTTCAATCCGAATATGAAAAACACGTGAAACAGTTTTCAATGTTTCGTAAAAACATCATTGATAAATTGATTGGAACCCCATTTGATAAAATTGAAATAACCCTTCCTGATATTAAAAAATCCATCGATGATCCAAAAACATTCAACAACGCAATAAAGGATGATACAACGAGGATGATAGGTGTTATTGAAAAAAAAATTCCTCATAAGAAAATAAATAATATCGTATACACTATTCAACACGATTCATTTGCGTGGACTCCCACAAACAACATTTTACGCGTAACCGCAGCCGTCAAGGGTATTTATCGATTAACAATAGTATCACCGACACAATTCAATATATCATCAAGTAGTTCATCTGGAGTCAATAATACAATATCAACGATCATCGACAAGGATGTATCTGAACAGTTCACGATAACGACCACAGATAGAAATCTAGCCAGGGTTTCAGTAACGTGGTACGTAGAATTCGTAGTGGATTTAAGTAAATAATTAAACTGAAAACGCTAGCAATTTGAAATTAATTGAAAACGCTAACGCTGTTAAAATAAGATGACAATCCCTTCAGTGTATCAGTATCGCTATGATCAGGTCAGAGAATTTCAAACTAAACTCAGCTCGCGCTGTGAGGAGTATCAAATAATAAAAAAAATACCAATGGAGCATAACCGCGGTTGATATCACCGTGTATTCGGTGTCGGGTGTAATCACTGCTGCTGAAATAATACTATCTTCGGTTACAATGATTGCTCCGGTCGTAGTTCCAATAGCTATTTCTGCGGTGGCTACAATCGCGGGTATATTAACCGGGATCACAAAAAAACTATCATCGTGTAGCCAGAGTAAACTACACGACTATGTAATTAAATTTCACGTTGCATCTACCGGTTACTCGCAATTGTCCTCGTTGATATCATCGTCACTCGATGACACAACAATATCAGATAGCGAATTCTCAGAGATGGCTCAATTGTATAAATCAACAATGCTGCAATTAGAGCGGAATAATAATAATAACAATGACATCACAAGAATTACTTCAACAAATAGTAGAAAATACAACACCGGTGAAAACAAACATGATATCAATAACCTCAACGCGTCCTGAATTCATTGTGAATTTCCCGATCCCCGTTCCCGTGAAAGAGATAGCGCTAGCAAAACTACGAGTGTATCATAGCTGGCCCAATATCAGATCTGTAGCATTTGGTGGTCAACAACCAAATAAGTCCTTGGTGTTCGCGTGGAAAAGTCGCGAAGACGGAACCCCAGACTGGAACGTTGTCTCGTTGTCAACGGGGTCATATCAAATCGAACAAATCAATAACGAATTACAACGAAGAATAAAATCTATCACTGGAAAAGAATCAAAAATCGCTATAACGATTCACGAGCCGACGTTATCATCTGCGATCGAGATTAATTCCCCTGGGTATGTCGTAGATATTTATCAGAGTTCTATAAGATCAGTGTTAGGATGGCCTGAATTACCACCTAGACGAGAAATCGTTATACCAGATGAACCCGTAAAGGGCGATTATATCACCGACAGGATAAAACCCATCAATGAAGTGAAAAGTTATCAAGATTATTCTCCCAAGTTTATGAAATCCGGCGTTTATGGTGAATTTATTCACCCTGGTTTAATCGAAGAAAATTTAACAGCGATGAATAATGATTTTTCATTATTGTTAATATCCCTTAAATCCGGCTCTCTCACCCAAGATGCATTTATTAGTGTAGTACAAACAGGTAACAAAATCATCAACGATATGGAAACATTTCATACGCAAATTATTAAAGAAGGCGGTTTTAAATTATTGTCAATATGGGAAAAACCCGGAGACAGCGTAGAAGATATCCCAAAAATTAAAATTCCTGGGTATAACCCCGACAAATTAAAAAAATCTCTCAGTGATGCCATCGATATTGGGTTCAAAAAAATCCACGATGATTGGAAAAAAATATCACGACAACAAATAACAATCCTCATATATAACAACAACCCAGATGATGGTGGTAGACATATCGCTCCTCAAAATGTAAATATATCCTCGGTGATAGCGCTAAAGTTGGTTTGTGATGTTATTGAAGGCAGCTATCAAATAAATCTTGAACAATCAAATCAAGCTCAGCAGGGATATATTTTATAATCATTTGCGCCTAAAGCTCTTCCAGGATTTCTAATAATTGAAGACCCAACTAATCCAGTCTTTATGCGATGTCATAATGATTCTTTAACGAGAATTAATTTCAAACTCACTGACCAATCTAATAATTTGATTGATATGCGAGGTGAAGTTTTACAAATTAGTCTGTTTGTGAAATCATAAGTGATTTTCATTGTAAAAAAATTGTTTACGTATAGCATCAGCGTGGGTGAACGCCAACTACAACATCGAAGATGTCGGCGTCATTTTTTTTTTTACTGAAATTTTTCATAAATTTATTTTTATTTTTTCCTCAAATTATTAAAAAAAATTAATTATAATATTTTCAAGGAAGCCTCAGTTTGCTAAATTGAGGCCTATTAAGCAATTTTGAGAAAGTCTCAGTTTGCTAAATTGAGGCTTGTAAAAGTTGCTCTCATCGCCCTCTCTGCTGCTGAAGCTTTATATCGGATATATTTATAATACTATAGGTTTATTTTTTAATGTGTGAATGTTAGTATAGAGTGGATCAATTGTATGTTGAGAGCGTTTGAGAATCTTTGTACTTTTACATCATACATTGTTTCTTTAGTAATTAATACATTTTATTCTTTCACACATTGTGTTTACGTTTTTCATTTAATCCAAAACCGACTCGGTTAAAATTCTGGGAGAATTTTGATAAGTTAAATATTTTCTGAGAAAGTTGACAACACGGCAGCTTAATAATCTCTTTAAGTTTGTCTAATTTATACCCTGTAACGTGAACAAGGTATATAAACCGTTTCTGTTGAGTACAATGTGTCTCATTGTAGCGTGTACCCTTTATTATGTTATAATGCATCTTCATGCACGATTGTGTAAATGTGTAGTTGTAAAAGCTCATTAAATGATCGATCAAAGAAAAAGTATGTTTAAGTGAAGCATTATGGAAAGAATGTAGATGAATAATTGAGTAAACATAAATATTAATGACAGTTAATCTCTCGCACTCTACTTTTTATTCTCGGTATGTGAAAGCTCGTGCTTCCATAACAATTATTTGTAGAACATACAAATACAAATGATAGGGTAAATAAACTGCCTGAATACTCTAATTAGAGTCAGTTATTTAAAATTTTAACTCACGATAACAGATCGTGATTATTATCACTATACTCTTCAACCATTATAATGTGTTGATATTTTAACTGTCGTTGATATCATTGTACATAATTGTTAGAAAAACAATTCACTGTATATATACAATATTGCAAGCATCATCGACCATCTATTTCATCTATCTCATAGGATTTATTTTGCCAATAATTATTAACTGACATTTGTACTGTACCAAAAGTTATTGCCACATCCGTTTTCTTTCCCTGCTATTCATTATTCCTAGCTCGTGTTATTCTTCCAATAAATATCTTCCAATTTCTTTTGCATTGTCACCAGCTTAGTATTACCCCATTTTAGCTTTAATTTACACTCACATATTACTCCGTTTTTTTAAATATGCTTAATACGTATTCATCCAGGAACTTAACGTTTCTATCAGTTATTATCTCATGATCGACAGTACAAATATTTATTAACCAATATGTTATACTTTTCTATCTGTTATTATCTCACTTGCGTTACTGTGAAATACTTATTAAACTACGTGTTTCACGTTCCAATCAGTTATTGCTCCACGTGTTGTTTTCCAATTATACAATTATGATCATGATAAAGCGATGCAATGCAAAGACAATTAGCAGAAAACATGGACACGGACTACAACCGTATTCTTGTATGCACTTTGCAGGACCCTCAAAACAATCTTTCATGCTTTTTACTTAATTCATCTAGAGGACAATATAATGGAGCACAAAAGGTACGAAGGTACACTAGACTTAATGTGCTATTTGTTATCAGTTTCACCAATTGCAACAGACGATAAAAGCAACAGGAACTTACAATTCTCATTCAATTAAAGCAAGTTGGGTAATAAGTGATGGCAAATCAAAACACTAGGGTTCCAGCAGGAAGCTCATTACTGCAGGTTGGGTTGTAATTAATGGCAAAGTAAAACCAAATGAGCAAGAACTGGTAACATTAAATGAGTCGCGTATTATATGATTCGGAGTGCAACACCTGCAAAAATAATTATTGGCAAAGAAACACATGTGCTGTAATTATTGACAGACAGGTCAAAGTGTGGATTGCTCATAATAAGAAAGTAAAACAATATGGTTGGAATGTGATTTGATATATAAACTGGGGTATTAATTAATGCATGATACACCTTTTAGAGTAATACGTGATAGAAAAACATGTTTGAATGATATAAGTATTGTTTATGAAAAGGATCGGTACAGAGTTACTATTCACTGGGTCATCGTGAGGTGACATTGTTATTAACAGACTGGAGGCATATTATTTCGGAAGTTCATATACCATATCATTTATGTTTGTATGTTGTATGCATAACATATAAGAAGTCTTAATGTTTTGTGCAATACTATTGTACACATTGTTTCACTAAATGGAAAATATAGTTTTTATAAACCTAAATTTAGGGGCTACAATTATCGATCACTGAATATAACATATTACAAAAAATATACAATTCTTTCGTATAGGGGACATGGTCCTACACATATACAAACAGGTTGTTCTTGCATTTACCCTGAACTATTGGCAACGTAACAGAGACAGGTTTCTTAGGGTTGTTTGCTTTAACTATTTGACAAATAAATGAGCTTCAATAAATAGTTTTTCCATCTATTTATGACGTTATTCGATCAATATACATGTATATCTGTTGTTGCAATATTCTAACATGTGCCAACATCAGAGCATCACGTTAAGAAGTATGTTTATTTATGTCTATCTAATGTTCTATCTATCTATCTATCTATCTATCTATCTATCTATCTATCTATCTATCTATCTATCTATCTATCTATCTATCTATCTATCTGTCTGTCTGTCTATCTGTCTATCTATCTATCTATCTATCTATCTATATATCTGTCTGTCTCTCTGTCTATCTATCTATCTATCTATCTATCTATCTATATATCTATATATCTATCTATCTATTTATCTATCTATCTATCTATCTATCTATCTATCTATCTATCTATCTATCTATCTATCTATCTATCTATGAATCGCGCCACTGTACAAGGTCAAGAAGCATATATTTATTCCAATTGGTGTTTCAATTTTTGTATTTGTATTTAAATGAGATTATTTTGAATCTTAGTTGAATTACAGGAGATTGGTGAATCTTATTGACAGTGCAGCACATGTGAAACGCATTTAAAAACTTTAGATTGTTTTAATATCAAGCCGTATCTATACCCGAAATCGTAGTGTGTACCATTATTTGAAACTTACGTTTTATGAAGCTTTATATTGGATATATTTATAATAATATAGGTCTATTTTTAATATGTGAATGCTAGTATAGAGTGGATCAATTGTATGTTGAGAGCGTGTGAGAATCGTTGTACTTTTCAGTGAAGCATTATGGCAAAAATGTACGTGAACAATTGAGTAAACTGAAATGTGAATGACAATTAATCTCTCGCACTCTTCCTTTTATTCTTGTCATGTGAAAGCTCGTGCTTCCATAAAAATTATTTGTAGAACATACAAATACAAATGATAGGGAAAATAAACTGCCTGACATACTATAATTAGTCAGTTAATTAAAATTGGAACCCACTATAACAGATCGTGATTATTACCACTATACACTTCAACCATTATAATGTGTTTATATTTTAAACTGTCATTATTATCATTGCACATAATTTGTAGAAAACAATTCACTGTATGTACCCAATATTTGAAGCATCATCGATCATCTATCTCAGAGGATTTATTTTGACAATAATTATTATTGTAAATGCTGCAACGTCACAGATAGAGGTTACTTGGGGTTGTTTGGTTTAACTTTTTGACACCCAAGGACCATCGATAAATTGTTTTATCCATCCATTTACGACTAAATTCGTTCAACATATATGCATATCTGTTGTTGCAATAGTCTAACTTGCGCCAACCTCAGAGCATCGCGTTAAACAGGCAAGTATGTTTATTTATGTCTATCTAATTGTCTATCATTCTATCAATATATCTATCTATAATTATATATATCTATCTATGTATCTATCTATCTGTCTATCTCTCTATCCAAAGTAAATAGCATTTCAAATAACAACAGTCGTTTGAAATTAACTGCATTAGTTTAACTAATCCTTGATTAATTTTGTTCTGTACATAATATGCAAAAGTTTATATCGAGCGAACGAACCGAGAGAGTGAAGCAGCTCCTATGTCAAGCATGCTTCAATCCACCTTTTACTGTTCTTATTGCTGACTTTTAAAGTGTTTTGGATTAACATTTTCATTTTGTATATGTTTGCTTTTCGAACCCGTCAATGGATACCGTGCACGGAAACATTTGTCTCAAAGACAGGATATGATGAATGATTTCAACATGAAAATTCTAAAATTTTCTAAGTGACTAATATCAAATATCATATTATATGATTTTAATTCAGGAATTGATTGAATTAAATACATATTTATAGAAATGCAAATAATATGTTTTGGTTGGATTTTTAAAAGGTAGATGGATTAAATTGGTCATAAGTTTGATATTTTGTTTTCGGTTTGCTGTCATGATTATATGTTAATATTATAACAAAATCTAGAATCACTGTGCTTTCCTATACTAACAAAATGTGAGAAGATTTCATTCATTGTATTTCTGTGGGAGTTTTAATGTCACAGCCCGCAAACAGTGTATTTATGACCCGATATTAAAGTCGAAGATCAGTCCGTTTGCTTATATTCGAGAATTAACGGCTTAGAACACATTCGGTGTGTTTATTTCCGAGTAGTAAAGATGGAGAAGCCGTCAATGTTTAAATCTTAGCAATTAAGTCAAACAAATCATTCAGTGTGTTCCTATCTTAACAATAAAGTCAAACAATGCAGATAGTATGGTCTGGATATTGATAGTAGCATTTGGTGCAGTATTCAGTTTCGTTTTTTATAGCACGCAGTCGTGAGCTAAAAAAGCATTACATATTTCCCATTTGATTTTGAGTGTTAACAAGAAGAACATTAGTTTAATATACGACACTGCAGTGCGCCCTCATCCAAAATTGGCCAGTAACAGCATTTACAAACACAACAAATTATAAACATGTGTACAATTAATTTATAAATTCGTCTGATGTCAACAAGTATATCCCTGTAGGAATACGGTGATATCAGTTTGGATTATCATTGTATAACTGAGTTCAGATAATTACTGTTCTCAATGGAAATTCCAGTTCATTGTCTTATGCCTTTTATTACAACTGAGAATGTATTCAATATATATTCCCCAAAGTCATCATTGTACTACTGATATATTTTGTGTCCATGTATTAAGTTTGTGAACATCATACTTGTCATGTCTCCTTCTTAGCTCAGATTTGTGTCTGTGTCCAATTAAAAATAAAGCGAATGTACCAAAACATGTTATTAATTACAATTAGAAATTGTTCCTTGAAATTTGTAAGTTGTTACATTAGTATGTGTGGTACATGGGATCCAATTACAAAACATTTTCGATTATATAAGTATGATATATGAAGACAAGAGGCATATGAAGAACATTAACTCATTCGAGAATAATGAACCATCATAAGGGTATATAGTGTATTTTATTCCAAAATATCATTGAAAATCATTCTGACCGTTCTATAATTTGGAATTGTGCTAGTTTTGGTAGGTCAATCAGTGATTTAAATACGAAGATAATACGTTCGTTTCCAACGTTCACTTTTCATTTTTGGGAAATAAACTATTTGTTGATTGTTATAAAAATTGCAACTTTTTTTCCACTTATTCTTACTTGGATTGACACGATTATAAAATAACTCGTATCATAACTCTTTTTGATGCAAATCTTTGCTGTTATTTTATACATTTGATACAGGTTAAAATAAACTAGCATATCTTGAAAATGTCATGCAAAGAGAGATGTGGATTAAATTAAACCCAGAAAGGGGTAAAGTGAATACAAAACGAGTTGTTTGAGCCTACCAGACAATTGTGCTAATTTAAAGTGAAACGTATCATATCATGTCGTCAAACTCTTTCGCATCAACGAAACATTTTGATATAAGTGCGTTAAGTAAGATACATAATTACAATCTGAATTTGATTGCATAACAAAAGAGTTCACAAGTTACAAATCAATTAATAAAGAATAAAGTACGACTTTACTTTCGCGTAAACAATGTAAATCCAATATTAAAAAAGGAACGATTGAAAGTATATCACAAAGAGACCACATATATGAAGATACAAATTAAAACATAGGAGAGAGTCAGAGTAAAGTGGGAGAGGAAATATTCGTAGGGAGTAAAAACAAGTAAAAACCTAGAAATGCAAATCGAGAAAAGTGAGATACTACATTTAGAAAGGGCATGCTTCCTCTTCACAAAACAAGTTAAGATTTTATGTTGCCAGAAATAATAGCAAAAATCCACATTAAAGAATATAAGTATATATGATTTATCTCTTATAAACATGTATTGAGATAATTTGAAATGGCCAAGTTAGTATTGGACGTTATAATCAAATATTGTACTTACTTGCAAAGATCGTAAAATCTGCATTTACGAAACAATGATAACATGGTTAAGCATAGGATGTTAAGATTTATGAGTCATATCCACAATGTTTTCGGAATTTCAAATATAATCATGCTGAATGTGCAAGGAGAAAACCCCCCACTATTTCATAGGTCTTGCACATCAAATTTTGCTGATCAAGTATTTGATTATGTAGGACATATAATAGCAGTTTAATAGATCTAGAAGTATATCCACTGCAATGACAACACAGCTCTTGACGAGAAAGGGAGAAACATTGGTAGATGTTGTTCGTTATGATATCAATTATTCCTTGACTCACTAAGTTAGACTGTCTAAGAAACAAACTATTATTTTCAAGTCACAATTTGGCCTAATGTTGAAGATTTTCACCGCCATAAGGACTGATCAGAAATCATTATTTCTTCTTAAATTCACATATTGTTGTTGAAAGGACATATGGGTTCTTCAAGCTTGCATAATTTATAACAGAGTGTACAATTTTCGTCGCGCTACAATATTTAGATGGTTATATCATGCATGCAGTAAGTACCCTGAAGGGTTAGGAGAATCCACAAAGGTTCAGATACTGCAGTAAAAGAACTAGATAGGCACGTGCAGAATTTGCATGGAATAAAAAAACATCTATTTTTATAGATCCAGCATAGCAAATAAGCTGATCACGATTTTTCTAATTCTAAAGACTTCTATTAATTTGAGAAAGACAAACGTCCGTCTTTAGTAATGTCATGACCAATCCTGACGAAAATATTCGAAACATTTTATTTTTTAAAACGGTTGTTCTTACATGCTGATGATGATGGTTCTATTGAAGAATGTGTATATTTGTATAATGACAGTGGAAATTGTAAGTCTGTTATAGTTACAGTCAAGACGCTTGCCTGTGGCAAAATTTCACGCAGCAAACATTATGATTGTCTGATTGTTTCTGAGATCATTTTATAATTGGTTTTTGATGACATACTAGCTAGTTTGGTTTTATGTTGTTCATTCTAGATTAAATGGTTTCAGGCTGAGCTATTTAGCATGTTTTTCACGGTGTCTTCGTAGAGATTGCTTGATTAATTATCGTTTTTCTGCCTTACGCCACTTGTCGTTCTTGCCAGTTTTTTTTTGCTTTACCTCATTAGTTGCTCTATAGGCTATATACATTGTCTCGAAGATGGTAACCTGAGTGTGCAACCATATTCAGCAGCGTGATAGCATTTGTACTTTTGTCAGCTGACTGATGCGTGTACGGTTTACAACCCACCTTTTGCTGCAGATCAGCCGGTATAAGACGAACACAGAGTTGCACCTTCAAATTTATGGATTGGCAAACATTGTAATAGTCGCATTGATTACTGCAAAGCCTCCGGAGTCGATTACTGCGCGGATATTTTCTTGTGAACCGAATCATTCCTGGCACGACACTCCGCAGACGTTTCAAACTGACCAAACTTAAAAAAAGAGCAAATCATTGCAAAATCACTTTTGTACAGTTATTGTTGTTAAAAATAAGATATATTTGAAAAGTGTAAGGAGTTTCTTAACAAATTATGCAGGTACTGTTTTAATAAAAATGAGCTTTACCATGACGGATCTACACTCCATACACTCCCGAGATAGTTAAATGCTATGTATATAAGATATCACCAACATGCATTTTTGGAGTAATCATTGTGTTTCCGAATAATGTTTTAGGTCATCCTGCAAGAAGACTACTTGTAATTTAATAACTACTGGTTTAATGAATTATTGGACGTTTAAGCGTTTATCAGTTACAATATTAATTTTTAGCTAAACTTAGTATCCTTTCATGTTATGGATTTAATTATTTTAAAAGAGATGAAAGTCAAATTCATGCCGCATTCCAAAATGTAACATCATATATGGTTGATGCATATTTCATTGATATACAAAACGAAATCATGAAATTTCCCAATAAAGCAAATTATTAAGCTTTATATTCCTGTATAATTAATTCTTTTTTTGAAAACGCAATCATAGTTTATTCAACTTTACACTCCATTGATCTATGTTTTAGAATTAAATGAATGTCGATATCCAAACTATAAAATAAATGTGATATCCCAAACCCACGTTTCTTATTCGAGAAGCACGAATACATTAGGACATTTGTAATTTTTTATCATAACATAATTACTGGCGATGATGATGAAGTGAATAAGGGTAATCGCAAGAAAATGACAAACATGTGTTGGATTAATTACTATACTACACATGATAATAGCAATAACAACGATTTATGAGACATGTTGATTATGATGTACTGCAACGTCTACTGTTACAACAACAAACATGTTTAGTACTACTATTACTACTACTACTACTATTACTACTAGTACTGCTACTAATGATAATAATGATAATATTAATAATAATAATAATAATAATATTAATAATAATAATAATAATAATAATAATAATAATGTTCTGCACTGTCATTAAGATTCATAAATCTCTTGGAATTCAACTAATATTCAAAATGATTTCATGTAAATACAAATATAACAAATGAATAAACAGTTAAAATCAATATATGTTTATTCACCATTGTACAGTTGCACCATTCATACATCGATAAACCGCACAGTTCAATCACATTCGTTGGGTTGGCCCACACACTTGTATCGGCCGCTCGCACCCTTCATGGATCCGCTACATATACAGTCAGTCAGTACGTATACACGTACAGACAACATACAACACCATAGTATTAGATACGTCTACAGTCGTGGCCCCACCACGTGTACAGACATATGTACATACATATAGAAATCTAGATACCTCTACTCGTTAGCTAAACTCATCAGTCTCTTTACATCCGTTAGACTAGTTAGTCTCTTAGCCTCTTTAGTCTCGTAACCTCGTAAGCTACAATAAAACCAAACTGGTAATAATAATGAGTTCTGGAAAATACTAATACATTCAACTCTTAATAACAACTTGAATTCAAATTTCACAACGTTTCAAATCTAAAATAAATGAATCATTACACGTTGTGATAATACAAACTCAATCAACGTCCAATATCAAATAAAATATAAATTTAACTCTCACCCGTATTGCATATATAAATACCACGTGTGCTCGTCTCGACAGATCCAAAGTGACCAGTCTCGGTTATATCTTAATCTTGTTTAAATTGATATGACAGTGAGTAATATTCAGGGTAAAGTATCAGTGCATATCGTGATTATAATGTCCGTAGCGGCAAGTGGTTCAGAGCGGCGAAACATATGATGGTCTGGGAAACCACTTATTTATCCTCGATAGCGTTGGACACATGCCCAACACAAATAATCAAATATTTCTCAGGCAAACCAAAAGGTTTCTTTTCTTTCTAATTCTGTGAGAAACTGAGTGAAGGTAATATGAAGATAGATATTGTGTTCTAAAACGTATATTAAAATTAGTCTGAAAATCATTTATCTGGTGACTGTGGTAGTTTTACGTTATGAATCACGCACAATCATTCACCCTATGTGAGTGGCTTTATACATAATACATACTGTTTTGATCATTTAATTAAAATGGTTAGTTTGTATTTTTAAGGCTGTGTTTTTGTTCTCATATATTAAACTGGGTTTAATTATGTTAATGAATGGTATAAGATTATCAATATAAGGTTAAAAACTGCATTAACATATAATATGCACTAAATCAATTGATTTTACGTTTCATCAAGATACCTTCATCTTTTGAATGGTCACATTAAAAAGTATTGGTATTATGAAAACAAAGTATTTAAATGTCAAGCATTGATTTATATGATTGAATATCTCACGATGAAAAAGAAATAAACTTCGTCTCTTTATTTTTCGTTAACGATTGCGCAGTTCAATCGAACGTACTATGATAGTTACGCAGAAGGGATGCAATGATGTCCATTTTATGCCGATTATTTGCCCCATTTGACATATACAAGTAGCTTTAAATTGTGATGCTATATAAGATATCATGGTAACCAAATTTACATAGAATGGGCATTATGCAAGCATATAGTAATCTAATTATATTCTGAACTATTTATAAGTAATTAGACCTGGATACTGTTTTCACAAATAGTGGGTATTTTGTTTGCTACAATTACCGTTCTAAACAATTTGTAAATGATTCAAAGTTCGGTTATATTTGTCCCCACCTATGCAGACAGCAACATATATATGCAAGGCATCACATATAGGGGAATGTGAAAATACTTCTTTGTAACAGGGATATGATTGAACGTTCAATTGTTTAAAAATGATGTTATTGTCGGAACAGACAGGTGATCTTTCAATCTCAGGCTGGTATGCATGTTGGTTTTTAAATGTTGAAATACATTACTTTTGAACTATATTTTTATCAGCATTTTCACAATTAAGCTCTTTGCATAATCTTAAGTAATACAGTTTGCCGAGTGTCTCATACACCTAGCTATTTGACGACTTATATGAATAAAACATATTGTGTACAAAGATCTGAAGCAAACAATACCCAACAGTTATTGTCAGAAACGTTATGCAAATTGGACTAAAGCCCAGGTGTATGTCATGAGCAATAAGCACAAATACTATCCAAACTAACCTTTATAAACATCTACAGACTATACATACAACAATACAAATATAACCTAGGTCAGTAGAACAAGATGCGAAATAACGTTTTCAGTCACACTCATAACAAACACAAACAACAGTAGGAGGGTTTACTTGCACTATACCCATAAACATACTTATATATTATTACGCAACAATGTATACCTGGTTAAGCTTTCGATGATGACATCTGTTTTCAATTATGTTGACAATGTTCGTTTTAGACAGGTTTTAAACCTAGCACTAATTTTATAACTGCACTAAAAGTAAAACGAATTAGGCGCAATGGAGTTCCATTTAACTAATTATTTTTTTTTTCATTCTTAGATTTAGATTTACAAATTAAGTTTAGAAAAATCACAATGAGAAGAATAAGATACAAGATAATTACTATATTGGAACTAGGCCTAAAACTAACATGAACGAATCGTAATGCATTTTACAAACATGCAAACACTTAATTTATTAATAATCCCAGTTGTTGGAAACTTTAAGTGAAATGCACTTTGTGCACCTTATGTTTAATTTGGCATATTAACTTGGCAAAGCTCGGTGCACTAATTATTGGCATGAAACACCTTTTAGAGTAATACGTGATAGGAAAACATGTTTGAATGATATAATTATTGTTTATGAAAAGGATAAGTACAGAGTTACTATTCACGGGGTCATCGTGAGGTGGCATTGATATTTACTGACTGGAGGAATATTATTTCGGAAAGTTCATATACCATATCAGTTATGTTTGTATGTTGCATGCTTAACATATAAGAAGTCTTGATGTTTCGTACAATAATAATGTACGAATTGTTTCCCTTAAAGGAAAATAAAGGTTTTATAAACCTTAATTCAGGGACTACAATTATCGATCAAAGAATATAACATAGTACGATAAATACACAATTATTTCGTATAGGGGACATGGCCCCACACATATAAATACAGGTTGTTCTTGCATTTACCCTGAGCTATTGGCAAAGTCACATATAGAGGTTACTTGGGGTTGTTTGGTTTAACTGTTTGACACCTAACGACCATCGATAAATTGTTTTGCCATCCATTTATGACGTTATTCGTCATATATATATATATATATCTGTTGTTGCAATATTCTAAGTTGCGCCAAAATCAGAGCATCACGTTAAGAAGGCAAGTATGTTTATTTATGTCTATCGAATTTTCTATCTATCTATCTATCTATATATTTATCTATCATTCTATCTATCTATCTATATATTTATCTATCATTCTATATATCTATCTATATATCTATGTATCTATCTATCTATCAGCAGCAGAGAGCGTGAACAGACCAAGTTTTCAAGCAAAAATAAGGCTTCTACGGAGACCGAAACTATTTCAGACAAACCAAATTTATTTCAGACAAACCGAAACTATTTCAGAGAGGGTAAACAGACCGAGTTTTCAAGCAAAAATAAGGCTTCTACGGAGACCGAAACTATTTCAGACAAACCGAAACTATTTCAGAGAGGGTGAACAGACAAAGTTTTCAAGCAAAAAAAAGCCTTCCGCGTAGACTTAATTTTTAATTAAAGGGTTGCATGTGGTTTTCCATTTTACAAAAAGAAAGAGGGTGAACAGACCAACTTCTTTTTAGTAATTGAGGCTTCCCAAGGGTAAAAGAAATGACGCTATTGTCATTGGTGTTCACACTCTCTGCTGCTACGCGTTAACAATTTTTTTACGATGAAAATCACTTATGATTGAAAATCGCTACGACTTTACAAACAGACTAATTTGCAAAACTTCACCTCGCAGATCAATTAAATTATTAGATTGGTCAGTGAGTTTGAAATTAATTCTCGTAAAAGAATTATTATGACATCGCATAAAGACTAGATTAACTGGGTTTTCAATAATTAGAGACCCTGGAAATTAATATAGAATATATCCCTGCTGAGCTTGATTTGATCGCTCGAGATTTATTTGATAGCTTCCTTCGATAACGTCACATGCTAAATTCAGCGCGATCACCGAGGATATATTCACATTTAGAGGAGCGATATGTCTCCCACCGCCATCTGGGTCGTTATCAAATGCCAGAATATTTGCTTGTCGTCGTGATAATCTCTTCCAATCATCGTGGATTTTCTTAAACCCGATATCGATGGCGTCACTGAGAGATTTTTTTAATTCGTCGGGGTTATACCCGGGAATTTTAAATTTTTGGAAATCTTTTTCTAAAGTCTCTCCGGGCTTTCTCCGTTCTATAAAAATTGCAAGAGGAGCTCCTTCTTTGATAAGTCGCGCATGAAATTTTTCCATATCGGAGATAATTTTATTACCTGTTTGTACTACGCTGACAAATTCATCTTGGGTGAGAGAGCCGGATTTAAGGGATAACAACAGCGATGAAAGATCACTGCCCATCGCCGAGAAATTTTCTTCGATTACAACAGTGTTGGCTCTCGTACCGATATTTGTGCCATGTTCTACAAACCTGTCGGAGAATCCCTGATAACTTTTCAATGGATTATCGGGTTTTATCACGTCGGTGATATAATCAGATTTTACAGGTTCTGGTATATTAACGGTTTCTTTTTGGGGAGGTGGTAATTCAGGCCATCCTAAAACTGATCTGATTGAACTCTGATAAATATCCACGGAATATTCCGGTGAATTAATCTCAATCGCAGATGATAACGTTGGTCCATGAACTGTTATAGCAATTTTTGATTCTTTTCCAGTGAGAGATTTTATTATACGCTGAAATTCAGCATTAATTTGCTCAATTTTAATTGTATTACCTGTTTGTACTACGCTGACAAATTCATCTTGGGAATTTTAATTTGCTCCAGTCTGGAGTTCCGTCTTCACGATTTTTCCACGCGAATACTAGACTGTTATTTGGTTGCTGTCCACTAAATGTTTTCGATCTGATATTGGGCCAGCTATGATACACTCGTAGTTTTGCCAGCGCGATCTCGCTCACTGGAACGGGGGTTGGGAAATTTACACTGAATTCAGGACGCGTTGAGGTTATTGATATCATACTAGTTAGCATCGGAGTTGTGTTTTTCACTATCTGTTGAAGCAGTTCCTGCGACGACATTGTTATTATTATTATCTCGCTCTAATTTCAGCATTGTCGATTTATACAATTGAGCCATCGTTGAGAATTCGCTATCTGATATTGTTGTGTCATCCAACGACGACGATATCAACGAGGACAATTGCGAGTATGCGGTAGATGCAATGTGAAATTTAATTTCATAGTCGTGTAGTTTACTCTGGCTACACGATGATAGTTTTTTTGTGATCCCGGTTAATATACCCGCGATTGTAGCCACCGCGGAAATAGCGATTGGAACTACGACCGGAGCAATCATTGTAACCGAAGATAGTATTATTCCAGCAGCAGTGATTACGCCCGACACTGAATACACGGTGATATCAACCGCGGTTATTCTTCGTCGGTATTTTTTTATTTTTATTTGATACTCCTCACAGCGCGAGCTGAGTTTAGTTTGAAACTCTCTGACCTGATCATAGCGATACTGGTACACTGACGGAATTGTCATCTTATTTTAGCAGCGTTAGCGTTTTCAATTGATTTGAAACCACTAGTGGTTTTATTACTAGCGTTTTCAGTTGTGAAATCCGAAGGATTTTCCTTTCAGTTTTATTATTTACTTAAATCCGCTACGAATTCTACATACCACGTTATTGAAACCCTAACCAAATTTGTATCAGTAGATGTTATCGTGAACTTTTCAATTGTATCCTTGTCGATGATAGTTGAAATCGTATTGTTGACCCCGGATGAACTCGATGATGATATATTAAATTGAGTCGGTGATACAATTGTTAATCGATAAATACCCTTGACGGTTGCAGTGATATCTAATTTGTTGTTTGTAGGTGTCCACGCAAATGATCCGTGTTGAATTGTGTATACTACGTTATTAGTTTTCTCATGAGGAATTTTTGCCTTTTCAATGATTGTTATCATCCTCGGAAAATCAGTTTTTATATCTTTGATGAAGTTTTTCGTCTCATCAATAAACGCTTTAATTTCAGCGATAGATGGTGTAACCACAATCGGAGACCCAAAGAACTTATGAACGACATTTTTACGAAAATTATTATAATTTTTCAAATGATCGTCAAATTCTTTATTGTATTCAGTGAATTTATCTGTAATAGTCGAGAAGAGTACACCCGGTTTGAGTTTACCCTGATCGGAAAATAACTCGATAGTATTTTCGATTGCGTTTCGTTGTTTATCCAAAATATCATCCAACGACACATTACTAGTTTTCAATTTACCCTGATCGGAAAATAACGCGATAGTATTCTCGATTGCGTTTTGTTGTTTAACCAAAATATCATCCAACGACACATCACTAGTTTTCAATTTACCCTGATCGGAAAATAACGCGAGAGTATTTTCGATTGCGTTTCGTTGTTTAACCAGAATATCATTCAACGACACATCACTAGTTTTCAATTTACCCTGACTATCTTGAAATACAACTACTTCGTTCGGTTCAACACTTGTTAAACTTAACGTCTCAGCTATTTCATCTTCGATTAGTTTTTTTATTTCCTTGATAGAATCAGGGGTTGCAACGCCATCGGGTTTAGGTTTCAGAGGTCTCCCCCAAATATCAATCATATTATTGTAAAACTCTTTCTCTCTCTAAAAAGCGATTGCTGGTGTATTCATTCACGACAACATGTGGTGGTTTCCCCCTTGGGTTACCCAAGGAGTTAGAAATAGCATCAAGAACATTTAATACTTCGCTGCCGCATATTGGTGGATCAATCATCGTTTGTGTTGGTAGCGTAGAATACCAAGTCTTCATTGGAAAGGTTTTTATATAACGCATAAACTCTTTTGGCGGTGCTAATCCATATGAATCAAAATAGACAATCCCACGTGGATCAATAGCGTATGCAACCCAGTGGGTTCCAGGTCCATCACTGTTATCAAGATTAATAATACCGGTTTCAACGTGATTAGGTTGTGCCGGTAACTGATCTTTCATAAAAACACCTCTGAAGTTTTTAATCGCGAGTTTTTTAGCAGCATCAATTAAATCAAAATTGGACATTGGAAGATTTTTCACTAGTGAACCGGTCCTAGTCTCAGGCCGCTTCCGCTGTACCATGAATACGGGGTTCCTGGTAGTCTTAGACCTTTCCCCTTTTTTATAACCCTTTCCCGTTGCCTTTTTTAGTGCCATTCCTGCCGCGGTACCAATAGCCCCTAACGCTGCCGCTTTAGCTACCGCTGATGCCGCTGCGGCAATCAATCCTGGAATTAACCCTAACAGCGGGAATATACCACCTGTCTTTTCCATGTTTTTAATAGCCCTCGCAGAAAGAGTAACCTGAACTCCTTTTTTTTCTTTAAGCGCGCTATTAAAATGTTTCACTTGAGTTTTCGTCAGTGATAGTTTATTCGCTCCGCCATTCATTTGATTAGGTTTCAGCGTTATTGTGGTTTCACATTGCTTAGCTGATTTGGATTGTAATTTTTTTAGCTGACCAGGTGTCAACGTGACATTGATATTACTATACGACATTATACAAAATAGATTGATTCTAAATCGCAGAGAGAGAGATGGAAAATCAATTACGAAGTAATCAATTACAGATTTTCCACTGGTGCATCTACCACTCTCATTCGTCCACCAACACCTTCGAGTATCATTGATTTATCACTGAGAATGACAGCAACCGCTCTGTAAGCACCAGCACCAGCAGGACGGGTTACACGAGCTCGGAAGTGTATATCAACGACGGACTGTCTCATCAAGTCAAGATGTTCCAATGAAAAGTAATAAATCGGATACAGATTTTTAAAACCCAACTGTGATATTTGTAGACCAGTATCAACATTTTGATCGCGTCCCATATACGACAACAGGTTATGATAAGCTCGTGCAATATGATTTTCTGTGTAATTTAGTTGTATATCCTCTGATGGTTCTTGTTGTCCGTTTATTTTCAGTGAGACTTCATTACACCCAATTTGATCAAATATCATATGGGAACGTTCTTGATTATTTAATCGCGCAATATACTGTAACGCAACAAATATGTGACGTGGAGCTGAAATACCCTGTTTCGATGCTAGATGCCATGTAAGTGTACCATCAATATTATAATCCATGGTATCTGTGGACGTTGACAACCAACTCAACAATCTCTTTCCTCCCTGATCCATAAATGATAACAATCGTGGTTCTGTTGACAACGACGGAGTCAACACCGGCATCCACAGTATTATTTTTGATAAAACGACTTTACCATCGGCAACGCCAGCACTGCGCCAGATTGCATTATTATCATCACCTCTTCGTACTAGTGCTACCGTATGCTTTGCTCCATAGATAACTTTTCTGACGTTTCTACAAAATCCAAATATGTGATGCAACGGAATTGCACATGAAAACCGTCGACGCTGTCCCTGTAACATTGCTACTCGTGTTGCAAATCGTAGGTTGTAATTGGGATTAAGTTCTTTGAGAACTTCAAAGGCAGCAGCTGGTCTTTCTCGACGTTCTGGATTAGCTGCTTCTAGTTGATCTGCGACTGATGTGTCTCGCGGTGTTAACACTTTAACATACTGAAAGTGATCAGCGTTATCAGTAATATCCTTCGCGAACATCATAGACGGACCTGCTGATCTAGTATAGTCATCAGAATATCTCGCTAACCCGATTATTCCCGTTGCAATATCAACTTCACGTTCAATAGATTCGATTTCTCTTCCATCAATGAGATATCCAGCACTTTCAAATAACGCCATGATGCCGTTGTTAACAAAACCAACTCGGGTAGTTTGGTTATTAGGATATGGTGGATCATTATGTTCAGCATCGTTTGTTACGAGTTCACCTTCGACTTCAATAAAGGCTTCACAAGGCAAAAAGTATTTACTGGTATCATGAACTTGAAGTTCAATTCTTCCCGGAAGATTAGGTTGTGATGCGTGATAGGCAAAAAATTGATAATCGCGTACAGAATTATCCTTGAGTACTGGGGCGTCCATGTCAAATGCAGGATCAGGATCTGGTTTGAACATTTTTTATTATATACCCGCTGGTCTAAATTGAAGGCTAAATCATTTATGATTTTCATCGACGTCTTTGACTTTTGTAGAAATTCCTTGAATTTCCAAGACCACTTCCCGCTATCATATTTGCTGTTATGTTATCTTGGGCGGTGAACGATGATGAAATCAACGACTGTAGTTTTTCATCTACTGCGTTATTTATTATTTTACTAACCTGCGCAGGCATAACCGCAGTAGATGGTAACGGCAGTGATTTCTTTGATTTTCCACGTCGAACTAGCGCTGTTAGTTTATCCTTCGCGGCTGAAAACGCCCTTCCGGCAAGATTACCAACAGCACTAATACCCTTATCTTTGATAACATCAATGGCTTTCATTGATAGTTGTTTTGCTAGCGGCGCTACTTTTGGAGCCATTCCTGAAAATAATCCCATTATAGTATTACCGAGACCATCTCCATAATACGCTCTGTATTTTGGCAATCGTGAGTTCACTACGTAGACGTTAGTTGGTTTATCATGGTTGTAGTGTCTGATCATTCTCTATTCAATTGCTATTTATCTAATCGCTATGATAACTGTCCACTAACTCTTCAATCTTCAATAAAGTCTCGATATGTTGCAATATCCATTATACCACCTTGAAATAATCGCCTACAAATATCAGCAGCTTCATTAATTATTTCTGGTGAGTTATTTCCAGCTCGTTTTCCTCCTACGAGTACTTCTAATCGTGCTATATCACCAAGAATATTACCAGGGCAGAAACTCGAAGAGTTTCCAACGCTAGACTGAAAATCCATAGGATTTTTTCCAACTAAACCACTACCTGATTTTTCAGTGATACCAGTTGCACCTTCAGTTGAGGTGGGTTGGTGTATAAAAGGTCCAATTTGGGGTGGTGGGTTTTTTATTCGAGATACCAACTTTTCAATTTTTTCAAATCCTGTATCATTATGTGGTAGTGTAGACTTTTCAATTCTTGCTAAATACATTTTTGTTTCCAATCACTCTTAGAGATGTCTTCAAACCCACTATTCATATACTGTTGTCGCTGACCTTTTGGATATCCGTCGACGATAAATTGAGCAAATTGTTCATCAGTCATAGATTTTTTACTAATAAGATTTATCACATCATTTTTAAATATTATTTTCGGATTAAGATCTCTTCGTGCTGTTTTACTTTCTTGTTCTTGAAATTCTTCTTGAAATTCTTCTTGAAATTCTTCAGGTGGTGGGATAATATCAACATCATCTAATCGTTCAACTTCTTCCTGAAGTTCTCTTTGTTGTTGTTCTTGTTGTTCTTGTTGTCTTGCAGTGGTTATTATATCACCAGGAAGTGTTTGTAATGATTTTTTTGTTTGTTTAGTTCGTCTTGCTATTTTCTCTAACACGGGGAGAAGAGGTCTATCTACTCGTTCCCCTTGTTCAGGGATATCTCCGTATATAGCTCGTTCAGTAGCTTTTTTCACATCTGTAGTTGCAGCAACAATAGGCTTAAAGAGTTCCTGTGTATCAGTAGAAAAATCAGTCTGTGTTAACTGCCGCTGCTGAAGCTTTTCGCGTAATCGATTACGAATTGGTAATAATTTAGTTAGATCGATCAGTCTCTGTTTTGTGTTACGTGTGGTCGGCGATTGTCCTACCATTATTGAAAGAGTATCACTATTGTTAAATTGTTTTACAATTTCCACCAAGTAAAAAAAAATACTACGTTGAAAATTACTATGAATGAAATTGCAAAGCGACTAAAACTCACATGAATGGGCTCATTCATGTACACGGAAGTTATATACAACAAGGGGCTCTCTACGGGTAGGACTCAGCTTGCTCCATTAACGTTTTTAATTGTCTCACCTTGCAATTGATAAGTTTTCTGCTTTCATATTCTAAACTTAATTGCTTACGAATATGTTCAACGATGTTACATAGTGGTACAAACACGTTAACGTCTTCATGATAAACCAAACTGTCACGAATAAGTTTCTGTACGCGCTTAATTAAAAAATATTTCTTAGCGAGTACATATTTTCCATTCTGTTCTGCAAATTGAATATCCTCGAAATCGGTCATGATTTGATCACAATCTAACCCTGAACATAATTTTACATTTTGATCTTTAAGTTTATTGATTTCAACAATAACACATTTGAGATTTTCAGAATTCATATATCTGAAAGGGTTATTTATCTAACTGAAATCACAAAATGAATTCTGGACACGCTAAGGTGTTGGTCATCTTAGCATATCCAGAAGCTAAATGCGTATGATTATATACAATGAATGACGACGGCACATCAACCCCAATGATCTAGTGTGGTTGGCGGTTGTTGCATATAGGACGGCACACAATTACACATCACCGTTTTGAACCCCCTTGGTGTTTATACATCAAGCGGCGCTCAACGGTTACATATAATCACGAAGCGTATTCCCCACGAGTAGATTCTAACTCATCAAATAATGGGTTTGACCTACAAGAGGATACGTTTGATGCGTGGACGCACAGACAACACACAACAATAGATTATGGTATTTACAATGCAATGAATGACGACGGCACACAACAATAGATTATAGGCGATTATGGTATTTACAATGAATTGATTCAAAGACAATAGATGACGACGGCACAACAGGTACACAATGAATGAATTGATTCAATGACATTGGATGACGACGGCACAACAGGTACACAATGAATGAATTGATTCAATGACAATGGATGATGCGGGCTATTCTACACTCAAGTGCAAACCCAAATTACAAAAATCCAATTTGGTTTGAATGTCAATAATAACAATCAAACCACGTGAGACGTTGTGATTTGATTTGCACTTGAGTTTCGGCTAAAGCCCAAATATAATACAGACCAGGTAGTATATAAGCATTCATTACAGCGAAGTTAGATAGAATGGTGTCTGCTTGTAATTATTTGTTATGTTTAGCAGCGATGATTCACAACGTTGAAGTAACGAATAGTACTTGAAAAACCAACTAAAAAAAAGAATATTATTATTTGTAAACGCTATGATGATTTTGTTTCGAGGTCTGAAAAGATTTCAGAAACAGATAATTGATTATTCATGATAATTATAACAACCAATCAAACACCACCAAAACAACAGTGTTTCAACGATAACTCTGTCATTGATAATTTGTCACACGCGCTTTACTAGCGAGTTATTCCCCTTAAACATAAACAAATCTAATTTTTTTACAAAAACGTTTTGAAAAAGCGGTTTTGGTTATATTCTTTGCAACGCATTGAATAGAAAACGGATAAATATCGAAATATCTACCGGCTGAAGTAATAGACGGAAATATTATTTCCTCGTTGTCAACGCTAATTTATTTTACTGGTCTAGCATTTTTCGAGTATTTTCCAGTCCCACCTCGTTTGGTATTTTCACGTTGTGTAATAGCCTGAAGATTCGATAAAGAATTATTAGTCTTAATGCGATCAATATGATCAATAACAAGACCATCCTTGATCAATCCGTTAAATACTTCATAGACGAAACGGTGATTATGATGTATTTTCCCTCCAGCAGTAAACATCAAATATCCTTGATTACTCAGAAAACCAACCGGATTCTTGAGTCTACAGTTTCTAACAACACCATCACGAGAAGCTTCATAGTTTTCAATAACAGGATGTCTTTGACATTCTTGGCTCATTTTTATACTATATACTTCTATTTGTCTAATTCATTATTTGGCTGAGAAATAATATTGAGAAATCTTTCACTGTAGTCTTGGGCATTTTTTATGATTTTGCCATTGTCATTGACGTTGTCAGGATTTTTGATTCTTCGCTTGTTATAATAACGCTTTAATTCTCTATAACGCCTACCCCCACACTCGATGCGTAATTGCGAATTGCCTCTAACACCCACCCCACAATGGATGCATGGGAGAGGACCTTTTGAACCGTTTCTAACGCTTTGCATATGATACCCACATAATTCATTTCTGCATGATTTGTTACACGGAGTCTTTGATCCAATCATAAGCCATTTGCAATGATTCATTATATAAAAAACTTTTTATTTAAATACTTGTTTTAATTATAATATGAAGAAATTCAAGAGATTATCGAAAATTACGCCTTTGAAAAATGACAGCATGAAAGAGTTCAAGAGATTATCTAAAATTAATCCTCGATTTAATCTCGATAGAGTCTCTGTTAAACCAAAAAAACGGCTAAAGGACGATAGCATGAAGGAGTTCAAGAGATTATTGAAAATTAAGCCTGGATTTAATCGGGATAGAGTCTCAAACCAAAAAAACGGCTAAACGACAATAACATGAAAGAGTTCAAGAGATTATCTAAAATTTCGCCTTGGGAAAATACTAGTTTTAATCTCGATATGAAGGAGTTTCAGAGATTATCGAAAATTTCACCTTGGAAAAATGCTAATTTCAATCTAGATAGAATCTCTGATATACAAAAACATCTAATCGATGATAGAACCATGTTGAGTAAAATCAGAGAGTGTTTTAATGAATTCTACCGAGACGGTGCAGAACACTGTTGGTCGACATTTCGAATTATCGATGAAGATGTCAATGTACCCGTAATAGATTCTACCATGAACGATACAAGAGCAGCTGAGATAATCTCAAAATTTGGTGGGCCAAGCAATTCCCAGCTTAGGTATTTTTTCAGAATAAAATTCATTATCGAAGTCAGCGGCGAATGGGTTATCAGAGATAAATTTGATCCAATTCTCAAGGATAAAAAAACTGTCATTGTGAGTAGAGATTCCAAACCAGGAATTCTAACTGGAATTGACAAACCATACTACGAGAGATCTTACCCTGTAACAGCAGTTGTTTATGGGTTATATCCGTTAAATGATAAGCCAAGTATTGCAAAACTAGCACCTATGAAACTATCGTCGTCATTGACTTCGTCAACACTCAATTGTGTAGCAACACGTTTAATGGAACACTTCACAAATGCATCCAGAGGAAATAAACTAACTGATCTACGACGTAGGAAAATAACCGAATGGGAACTGACAGTGAAACAGCACGGTGCAAAGATTTCCGATATAGCTAAATTAGAAGCATCATTAAAATTCCCAATATCAGTAACGACAATAACCGGAGAAGTATTATACGAACCGAAATATCAATCGCTAGGAGCGCCAATTGAAATTATTGATCATAACGAACACGCGTGGACACCTGCAGTAACAATATTTCCACGAGAACGAATGGTGAGATATATACCCCCGGAATTTTCCGGGGAATTTTACGGGGATGTTTTCTATGAAGAGAAATTATTCGATGCTATTCACGCGTTGTGTAAAGATGATCCCGTGTCAGTGTGGTTACTTAGCAGTGATGGTTACGAATCAGGATTTGATCAATTCGTAAGACCAAATGGTGAATTATATCGTATTGAAGATTTAGATAACAGAATGAGAAAAATCGCTAATGATTTTTCACCGGAGAGTTTCCATGAAAAACTACTCATGGATAGTTTTACTATTCCATCAGTGGTAGCTCACTTCGCAAGAGAGAAAAACCCATGGCGTCCAACACGAAATGATTTTCTCGAACACGTTAAATTGAGTTGCGTCAAATTTAGTCATGGAGGACTGTGGAATACGAAATACGCACGTGATGGTATGATTTCAACTGATATATCCGCGTGTTATCCTGGAAGTTTTCTCGGGTATGGAGAATGCTCTGAGTATTTTAAACGATTTGGACACCCCACGCATGAAATGACTCGTGTTGCGATTAATGGTCGTTTGCCTGATTTTGATTTAACCGGATTCGCTCGTGTGATATCATTTGAACTCGTTACAGGGTTACATCCGTGTAGTTATCTTTGGCTTGGTAGACACCTATCTGAAAAGGCGTGGATGCCAATTGTATTACTACGATATATGATTGATTGTAAGATGTTACAATCGTTGATTGTCGGTGAAGCTATCATATGTTATCGAGCTCAGAAGGAAGTTTGGTTACCACAACCCGATTTAGATAGAATAATACGCGAACAGCGAAAACAATTTCCAGAAGAACAGCAGCAGAGAGGGTGAACCCTACAATCACTTTTTAAGCAAATAATTTTAAGCTTCCTTTTACCAAATAGAGCCTTGGATCAGATGGTTATATTCTAAGCAAAATATTTAAAGCCTCCTTTTGCCAAATGGAGCCTTAACGATTTTAGGGCCTTAATTGTCAAACTGAGTCTTCCCAAGGGTAAAAAAAAAGACGCTGTTGTCATTGGCGTTCACCCCGTTGCTGCTATGAAAATCCTTCGGAATTCGTTAACAATTTTTGAAATTGCAAATGAAAATTCAAGGAATGTTTCTTTACGACTTTACAAACAGACTAGTTTGCAAAACTTCACCTCGCAGATCAATCAAATTATTAGATTGGTCAGTGAGTTTGAAATTAATTCTCGTTAAAGAATTATTATGACATCGCATAAAGACTGGATTAACTGGGTTTTCAATAATTAGAAACCCTCGAGGAGCCGTTGGTGCAATTGAATATAGAATATATCCCTGTTGAGCTTGATTTGATCGATCGAGATTTATTTGATAGCTTCCTTCGATAACATCACATGTTAAATTTAGCGCAATCACCGAGGATATATTCACATTTTGAGGAGCGATATGTCTACCACTGCCATCTGGGTCGTTATTAAATGCCAGAATATTTGTTTGTTGTAGTGATATTTTCTTCCAATCGTCGTGGATTTTCTTAAACCCGATATCGATGGCTTCCCTGAGAAGTTTTTTTAATTCGTCGAGTTTATAACCAGGAATTTTAATTTTTGGGAGATCTTCTGCGCTGTCTCCGGGTTTTCCCCATATTCGTAAAATTTTAACACCTCCTTCTTGAATAATTTTCGCGTGAAATATTTCCATATCGGAGAGAGAGCCGGATTTAAGTGATATTAATAATAATGAAAAATCATTATTCATCGCTGTTAAATTTTCTTCGATTAAACCAACGTGAAATGAGTTGTCATGTCTCATAAATTTGTTTGGATAATAATCTTGATAACTTTTCAATGGATTATCGGGTTTTATCACGTCGGTGATATAATCGCCCTTTACAGGTTCTGGTATATTAACGGTTTCTTTCTGTCTAGGCGGTAATTCAGGCCATTCTAATACTGATCTTATAGAACTCTGATAAATATCCACAACA
This sequence comes from Unio delphinus, assembly GCA_029339505.1. Taxonomy (NCBI): domain Eukaryota; kingdom Metazoa; phylum Mollusca; class Bivalvia; order Unionida; family Unionidae; genus Unio; species Unio delphinus. The sequence continues at coordinate 2,055,577 of JAQISU010000306.1, forward strand.
TACGCAGGGGAATTAATCTCGATCGTAGATGATAACGTCGGCTCGTAAACCGTTATAGCGATTTTTGATTCTTTTCCAGTGATTGATTTTATTCTTCGTTGGAATTCGTTATTGATTTGTTCGATTTGATATGGCCCAGTTGGAATTGAAGCAACATTCCAGTCTGGAGTTCCATCTTCACGGTTTTTATACGCGAATACCAAGGAATTATTTGGTTGTTGACCACCAAATGCTACAGATCTGATATTGGGCCAGCTATGATACACTCGTAGTTTTGCCAGCGCGATCTCGCTCACTGGAACGGGGGTTGGGAAATTTACACTGAATTCAGGATTCGTTGAGGTTATTGATATCATACTAGTTTGCACCGGAGTTGTGTTTTTCACTATTTGTTGAAGTAGTTCTTGTGACGACATTGTTATTATTATTATTCTGCTCTAATTTTAGCATAGTTGATTTATACAATTGAGCCATCGTTGAGAATTCACTATCTGATATTGTTGTGTCATCCAACGACGATGATATCAACGAGGATAATTGCGAGTAACCGGTAGATGCAATGTGAAATTTAATTTCATAGTCGTGTAGTTTACTCTGGCTACACGATGATAGTTTGTTTGTGATCCCGGTTAATATACCCGCGACTGTAGCCACCGCGGAAATAGCGATTGGAACTACGACCGGAGCAATCATTGTAACCGAAGATAGTATTATTCCAGCAGCAGTAATTACACCCAACACCGAATACACGGTGATATCAACCGCGGTTATTCTTCGTTTGTATTTTTTTATTTTTATTTGATACTCCTCACACAGCGAGTTGAGTTTAGTTTGAAACTCTCTGACCTGATCATAGCGATACTGATACACTGAAGGGATTGTCATTTTATTTTAAAAGCGCTAGCGTTTTCAATTGATTTCAAATTGCTAGCGTTTTCAGTTTAGTTGTTTACTTAAATCCACCACGAATTCTACGTACCACGTTACTGAAACCCTGACTAAATTTCTATCTGCGGTCGTTATCGTGAACTGTTCAGATACATCCTTGTCGATGATCGTTGATACTGTATTATTGACTCCGGATGAACTACTTGATGATATATTGAATTGAGTCGGTGGTACTATTGTTAATCGATAAATACCCTTGACGGCTGCAGTAACACTTAAAATATTAGTTGTGGGACTCCACGCAAATGAACCGTGTTGAATTGTGTATACGATATTGTTAGTGCTCTTATGAGGAATTTTTATTGTTTTAATAATGCTTATCATCCTCGCTGTATCATCCTTCATTGCGTCGTTGAATGTTTTTAGATCATCAACAGCCTTTTTAATATCAGGAAGAGTTATTTCAATTTTATCGAATGGAGTTCCAATAAACTTATCAATGAGGTTTTTACGAAACATTGAAAATTGTTTCACGTGCTTTTCATATTCGGATTGAAGAGTTGCTAGTTCCAACATAGAATCTTTTATCGAGGTGAGTTTTGGTGTGGTCACTGGTGGATTTCCAAAGAATTCTAGCAGGGGTTTATCAATTTTGTCAATTATATTACTTTGTACTGTAGTAAACTGATCAAATGCAACTATATGATCGTCATACTTATCATTGAGCGATTTCAATGAATTCACCGTATTATCGAATGTTGCTAATTTATCCGTGATTGTTGAAATAAGTACACCTGGATTGAGTTTACCCCCTTCGGAAAATAACGCGATAGTATCTTCTGCTGCGTCTCTTCGTTTAACTAAAATATTATCGAGGGAGATATCACTAGTTTTCAATTTACCCTGACGATCGCCAAATACAACTATTTCACCAGGATCAACACCTACTAGGTTCAACGTTTCGGATATTTCATCTTCGATTAGTTTTTTAACATCCTTTTTATCAAGGGTTTCAACTACATCAGTATCCGGTTTCTTCAGCGCTGATAAAGGTCGTCCCCAAATATCAATCATTGTTATCATAGAAATCTTTTCTCTGTTTAAAATCTGAAAGATTTTTAATCCAACGACTGCTAGTATACTCATTCACTACTACATGAGGTGGATTACTTTGCAATTTCATCAAAGATTCCTTTGAAATAGCATCAAGTACGTTTAATACTTCACTGCCGCATATTGGTGGGTCAATCATCGTTTGCGTTGGTAACGTGGAATACCAACGGGGTATTTTTAAGTTGTTTATATAACGCATAAATTCCTTCGGAGGCGCTAGTCCATAAGAATCAAAATAAACAATTCCACGTGGATCAATCGCGTATGCAACCCAGTGGGTTCCAGGTCCATCACTGTTATCAAGATTAATAATACCCGTTTCAACGTGATTAGGTTGTGCCGGTAACTGATCTTTCATAAAAACACCTCTGAAGTTTTTAATCGCGAGTTTTTTAGCGGCATCAATTAAATCAAAATTAGACATTGGAAGATTTTTCACTAGTAAACCGTTCCTGGGATTCTTAATCCTGATCCCTTGTACCACGTGTGTGGGGTTCCTGGTAGTCTTAGACCCTTTCCCTTTTTTTAATAACCCTTTCCCGTTGCCTTTTTTAGTGCCATTCCTGCCGCGGTACCAATAGCCCCTAACGCTGCCGCCTTAGCTACAGCTGGAACCGCTGCGGCAATCAATCCTGGAATCAACCCTAACAGCGGGAATATACCACCAGTCTTTTCCATGTTTTTAATCGCGCTCGCAGAAAGAGTAACCTGAACTCCTTTTTTTTCTTTAAGCGCTTTATTAAAATGATTAACCTGAGTTTTCGTCAACGATAGTTTATTCGCTCCGCCATTCATTTGATTAGGTTTCAGCGTTATTGTGGTTCCACATTGCTTAGCTGATTTGGATTGTAATTTTTTTAGCTGACCAGGTGTCAAAGTGACATTGATATTACTATACGACATTATACAAAATAGATTGATTCTAAATCGCGGAGAGAGAGAGATGGAAAATCAATTACAGATTTTCCACTGGTGCATCTACCACTCTCATTCGTCCACCAACACCTTCGAGTATCATTGATTTATCACTGAGAATGACAGCAACCGCTCTGTAAGCACCAGCACCAGCAGGACGGGTTACACGAGCTCGGAAGTGTATATCAACGACGGACTGTCTCATCAAGTCAAGATGTTCCAATGAAAAGTAATAAATCGGATATAGATTTTTAAAATCCAACTGTGATATTTGTAGACCAGTATCAACATTTTGATCGCGTCCCATATACGACAACATGTTTCGATAAACTCGTGCAATATGATTGTTTCCATAATCAAGTTGTATATCCTCTGATGGTTCTTGTTGTCCGTTTATTTTCAGCGAGACTTCATTACACCCAATTTGATCAAATATCATATGGGAACGTTCTTGATTATTTAATCTCACAGTATACTGTAACGCAACAAATATGTGACGTGGAGCTGAAATACCCTGTTTCGATGCTAGATGCCATGTAAGTGTACCATCAATATTATAATCCATGGTATCTGTGGACGTTGACAACCAACTCAACAATCTCTTTCCTCCCTGATCCATAAATGATAGTAACCGTGGTTCTGTTGACAACGACGGAGTCAACACCGGCATCCACAGTATTATTTTTGATAAAACGACTTTACCAGCGGCAACGGCAACAGCGGCAGGGGGGGGGGTGGGCAGCACCAGCAGTGCGCCAGATTGCATTATTATCATCACCCCTTCTCATTAGTGATACCGTATGCTTTGCTCCATAGATAACTTTTCTGACGTTTCTACAAAATCCAAATATGTGATGCAACGGAATTGCACATGAAAACTGTCGACGCTGTCCCTGTAACGTTGCTACTCGTGTTGCGAATCCTAGGTTGTAATTATTATTAAGTTCTTTGAGAACTTCAAAATCAGCAGCTGGTCTGGCTCGACGTTCTGGATTAGCTGCTTCTAGTTGATTAGCAACTGAAGTGCCTAGCGGTGTTAACACTTTAATATACTGAAGGTGATCAGCGTTATCAGTAATATCCTTCGCGAACATCATAGACGGACCTGCTGATCTAGTATAGTCATCAGAATATCTTGCTAACCCGATTATTCCCGTTGCAATATCAACTTCACGTTCAATAGATTCGATTTCTCTTCCATCAATGAGATATCTAGCACTTTCAAATAACGCCATGATGCCGTTGTTAACAAAACCAACTCGGGTAATTTGGTTATTAGGATATGGTGTATCATCAGCTTGTAAAAGTTCACCTTCGACTTCAATAAAGGCTTCACAAGGCAAAAAGTATTTACTGGTATCATGAACTTGAAGTTCGATTCTTCCCCGAAGATCAGGTTGTACTGCGTGATAAGCAAAAAATTGATAATCGCGTACAGAATTATCCTTGAGTACTGGGGCGTCCATGTCAAATGCAGGATCAGGATCTGGTTTGAACATTTTTTATTATATACCCGCTGGTCTAAATTGAAGGCAATTTCAAAATGATTTTCATCGACGTCTTTGACTTTTGTAGAAATTCCTTGAATTTCCAAGACCACTTCCCGCTATCATATTTGCTGTTATGTTATCTTGGGCGGTCAACGATGATGAAATCAACGACTATAGTTTTTCATCTACTGCGTTATTTATTATTTTACTAACCTGCGCAGGCATAACCGCAGTAGATGGTAACGGCAGTGATTTCTTTGATTGGAAATTCTTCGATTGGAAATCCTTTGGATTCGAAAATCTGGAAGATTTTCCACGTCGAACTAGCGCTGTTAGTTTATCCCTCACGGCTGAAAACGCCTTCCCAGCAAGATCACCAACAGTATTAATACCCTTATCCCTGATAACATCAATGGCTTTCATTGATAGTTGTTTTGCTAGCGGTGCTACTTTTGGAGCCATTCCTGAAAATAATCCCATTATAGTATTACCGAGACCATCTCCATAATACGCTCTGTATTTTGGCAATCGTGAATTCACTACATGACATTAGTTGGTTTATCATGGTTGTAGTGTCTGATCATTCTCTATTCAATTGCTATTTATCTAATCGTGGTGACATTAGTCACTGTGGTAACTGTCCACTAACTATTCAATAAAGTCTCGATATGTTGCAATATCCATTATACCACCTTGAAATAATCGCCTACAAATATCAGCAGCTTCAATAATTATTTCTGGTGAGTTATTCCCAGCTCGTTTTCCCCCTACAAGTATTTCTAATCGTGCTATATCACCAAGAATATTACCAGGGCATGAAACGCTAGCGTTTCCACTCGAAGCGTTTCCAACGCTAGAGTTTCCAACTAAACCACTACCCTTTTTTTTTAGTTGTACCAGTTGCACCCTTCTCAGAATCAGCCTCTGCCATTATTTGTATTTCATCTGGGATTGGGTCAGCTGTGTATATTGGTGGTGGTTGTGTGACTCCTCTTACCATAGCTAGAAACCGATTATAATCAGATTTTATTTCTCTTGTGATTTTAGTTTTTTCCGGTTTGCTAAAAACACCTTTTTTATCCAAATATCTGGTTTTACAAATTCTCTAGACTGGTCGTCTTTTAAATAACCATCTCTTTTCTTTTTTTTTTGAATTTTCTTTGGTAAATTTAACTAACTCAAAGTCTGTTTTGATTCCTATGATTGTATTTAACGCATCAACCGTAAATAGATTTTCAGGAGAACGATCAGCGTCTTGTTCTTCTTCTTCTTGAATTTCTTCAGGTGGTGGTGAGGAAATATCAACATCACCTAATCGTTCAACTTCTTCCTGAAGTTCTCGTTCTTGTTGTTCTTGTTGTCTTGCAGTGGTTATTATATCACCAGGAAGTGTTTTTAAAGACTTTTTTGTTTGTTTAGTTCTTTTTGCTATTTTCTCTAACACGGGGAGAAGAGGTCTATCTACTCGTTCTCCCTCCTCAGGGATCTTTCCGTATATAGCTCGTTCAGTAGCTTTTTTCACATCTGTAGTTGCAGCAACAATAGGCTTAAAGAGTTCCTGTGTATCAGTAGAAAAATCAGTCTGCATTAACTGCCGCTGCTGAAGCTTTTCGCGTAATCGATTACGAATTGGTAATAATTTATTTAGATCGATCAGTCTCTGTTTCGTGTTACGTGTGGTGGGCAATTGTCCTACCATTATTGAAAGAGTATCACTATTGTCAAATTGCTTTACAATTCACCGGGTAAAAAAAGTACTACGTTGAAAATTACTATGAATGAAATAGGCGACTAAACTCACATGAATGGGCTCATTCAGTACACGGAAGTTAAATACAACAAGGGGCTCTCTACGGGTAGGACTCAGCTTGCTCCATTAACGTTTTTAATTGTCTCACCTTACAATTAATAAGTTTCCTGCTTTCATACTCTAAACTTAATTGCCTCCGAATATGTTCAACGATGTTACATAGTGGCACAAATATATTAATGTCTTCATGATAAACCAAACTTTCACGCATAAGTTTCTGTATTTTCTTAATTAAAAAATATTTCTTAGCGAGTACGTATTTTCCATTCTGTTCTGCAAATTGTATATCATCGAAATCGGTTATGATTTTATCACAATCTAACCCTGAACATAATTTTACATCTTGATTTTTAAGTTTATTGACTTCAACAATAACACATTTGAGATTTTCAGAATTCATATATATGAAAGAGTATATTTATTTAATTGTTTGAACGAAAATTTAAAAATCACAAAATGAATTCTGGATACGCTAAGGTGTTGGTCATCTTAGCATATCCAGAAGCTTAATGCGATTATAAGATTATGATTATATACAATAAATGACGACGACACTTACACAACCCCTTATCTAGTGTATAGGCGGTTGTATTTACAAATAGGACGATACTACAATAGATTATAGGTGATTATGGTATTTTACAATGAATTGATTCAATGACAATGGACGACGGCACAACAATAGATTATAAGGTATGAATTGATTCAATGACAATGGATGACGCGGGCTATTCTACACTCAAGTGCAAACTCAAATTACAAAATCCAATTTGAGTTTGAATGTCAATAATAACAATCAAACCACGTGAGACGTTGTGATTTGATTTGCACTTGAGTTTCAGCTAAAAACCCAATTATAATATAGACCATATTGTATATAAGCATTCATTGCAGCGAAGTTAGATAGAATGGTGTCTGCTTGTAATTGTTTTGTTATGTTTAAAAGCGATGATTCACAACGTTGAAGTAACGCAAAGTACTTAAAAAACCCACTAAAAAAAAGAATAAGATTATTTGTAAACGCTATGATGATTTTGTATCGTTGAATTTTAAGTGAAATAGCAACAGATAATTGATTATTCATGATAATTATAACAAGCAATCAAATAACAGTGTTTCAACGATAACTCTGTCATTGATAATTTGTCACACGCGCGTTACTAGCGAGTTATTCCCCTTGAACATAAACAAATCGAATTTTTTTACAAAAACGTTTTGAAAAAGCGGTTTGATAAATTCCATCTGCTACTTTTTGTACCGAGGAGGAACAAATATCAAAATATTTACCGGCTGAAGTAATAGACGGAAAAACTATTTCCTCGTTGTCAGTGTTAATTGATTTTACTGGTCTAGCATTTTTCGAGTATTTTCCAGTCCCACCTCGTTTGGTGTTTTCACGTTGTGTAATAGCCTGAAGGCTGTTCAATTTGTTATTCCTGGGATCGGAATCAATATGATCAATAACAAACCCATCCTTGATCAATCCATTAAACACTTCATAGACGAAACGGTGATTATGATGCATTTTCCCTCCAGAATTAAACATCAAATATCCTTGATTACTCAGAGTACCAATTGGATTCTTGAGTCTACAGTGTCTAACAACACCATCACGAGAAGCTTCATAGTTTTCAATAACAGGATGTTTTTGAAAATCTTGGTTCATTTGTATATAATACTCATATTATTTGTCTAATTCATTATTTGGCTGAGAAATAATATTGAGAAATCTTTCTCTGTAGTCTTGGGCGGTTTTTATGATTTTGCCATTGTCATTGACAGAGTCAGGATTTTTGATTCTTCGCTTGTCATAATAACGCTTCAATTCTCTATAACGCCTACCCCCACAATCGATGCATAATTACGAATTGCCTCTAACACCCACCCCACCATGGATGCATGGGAGAGGACCTTTTGAACCGTTTCTAACGCTTTGCATATGATACCCACAGAATTCATTTCTACATGATTTGTTACACGGAGTCTTTGATCCAATCATAAGCCATTTGCAATGATTCATTATATAAAAAGTTTCTATTTAAATACTTGTTTTAATTATTATAATATGAAAGGATTCAAGAGATTATCGAAAATTAAGCCTTGGAAAAATGCTACATTTAATCTCGATAGAATCTCTAATATACCAAAAAGTCTAATAGATGACAAAACCCTATTGAGTAAAATCAGAGACTGTTTTAATGAATTTGAGCGTGATGGAGCATTTCATACGTGGTCGACATTTCGAATTATCGATGTCGATGTCATTGATGCTACCATGAATGATACAAGAGCAGCTGCGATAATCTCGCATCTTCGAAAACGGTATATTTTCAGAATAAAATTCATTATCGAAGTTGAAGGTGAATGGGTTATCAGAGATAAATTTGAACCAATTCTCAAGGATAAAAAATTTGTCATTGTGAGTAGAGATTCCAAACCAGGAATTCTAACTGGAATTGACAAACCATACTACGAGAAATCTTACCCTGTAACAGCAGTTGTTTACGGAATATACCAGCTAAATGATAAGCCGAGTATTGCAAAACTAGCTCCTATGAAAACGTCGTCATCACTCACTTGTGTAGCAACACGGATAATGGAACACTTCACAAATGCATCCCGAGGAAATAAACTAACTGATCTGCGACGTAGGAAAATAACCGAATGGGAACTGACAGTGAAACAGCACGGTGCAAAGATTTCCGATATAGCTAAATTAGAAGCATCATTAAGATTCCCAATATCAGTAACGACAATAACCGGAGAAGTATTATACGAACCAAAATATAACAAAAATGGAGCACCAATTGAAATTATTGATCATAACAAACACGCGTGGACACCTGCAGTAAATGTATTTCCACGAGAACGAATCGTGAAATATATCCCCCCGGAATTTGGTAAGGATGTTTTCTATGAAGAGAGATTATTCGATGTTATTGTTGCGTTGTGTAAGGATGATCCTGTGTCAGTGTGGTTACTTAAAAGTGATGAAGATCCCGAAATAGGATTTGATTAGTTTGTAAGACCAAATGGTGAATTATATCGCGTTGAAGAGTTAGATACTAGAATGAGAAAAATCGCTAATGATTTTTCACCGGTGAAATTGCAAAGCAATTTTCATGAAAAACTATTAACGGATAGCTTCACAATTCCATCAGTGTTAGGTCACTTCGCAAGAGAGAAAAACTCATGGCGTCCAACACGAAGTGATTTTCTCGAGGACGTTAAATTGAGTTGCGTCGAATTTAATCATGGAGGTTTGTGGAATACAAAATACTCACGTAATGGTATGATTTCAATTGATATATCCGCGTGTTATCCTGGAAGTTTTCTCGGGTATGGAGAATGCTCGGAGTATTTTAAACGATTTGGACACCCCACGCATGAAATGACTCGTGTTGCGATTAATGGGCCATTGCCTCATTTTGATTTAACGGGATTCGCTCGTGTGATATCATTCAAATTCGCTGCAGGGTTACATCCGTGTAGTTATCTTTGGCTTGGTAGACACCTATCTAAAAAGGCGTGGATGCCAATTGTGTTACTACGATATATGATTGATTGTAAGATGTTACAATCGTTGATTATCGGCGAAGCTATTATATGCTATCGCGCGCAGAAGAATGTTTGGTTACCACAACGTAATTTAGATTATATAATACGCGAACAACGAAAGAATTTTCCAGAAGAAGAAAACATGAATTGGTCTAAGGAGTTATTTGAAATTAAATACAAACAAGCCAAAGATTTCGGACGAAAAATAATTGGTAAATTTACTCAAGGTGGAAGATATGACAATTCGAAATACTCTTCGAGGTTGATCATAGACAACGCAGAATACGATTTTATCATAGCGGATTTAACGAAACATGGAAAACTTGTATCCCGTAGGGATGCTTTTCTATCCAACGGTGAGAAATTAGGTACAGTTGTTACCTACTGTGATGGATATAACCCTCAGTATACACACTTGAGAAGTTCTATGCTAACCTATGCTTGTATTAATCTATTTTCGATGATAAATAGATTTCCAGATACCGCGGTTAGAGTAGCTACTGATTCGATGTATATCCACCAGAAATACAAATCGGATGTAGAGGCATTCACATCCTCGGAGGAAGCGTGGGGATGTTGGCGATTTAAAAAGGAAAAACTACACGAGTATTGTGAATCCGCAGATGTTGCCAACGACGATAAATATCTTTGTTGTAACCGTATTGACATTCAATCTGAATTTTCTAATGCACCACCGGTATCTGATCCCGTATGTAGATACAAGACAGTTTATTTAAACGGTTGTGGTGGATCAGGAAAGACAACTCGTGCAATTTAATTATTCCGTGGGAAAAATCCTACGGATTTCACAACCATGATTGTGTTAACACCAACTCACAGACTCGCCAGAGAGATGATAGCGCGGGGAGTAAAAGCCTGTACTTATCACAGCTTCTTTCGATGGAAAGGCGATACATGGACTCCTGATCGAATGGGCGATAAATTCATTCCTGAAATCATAATATGGGATGAAATATGCACTGTATCGTTGAGTGTATTACAGACATTTCTTGAATGGTTGTTAAACAAAAACACAAAAGTCGTCATGTGCGGATATCACGGCCAACCACCACCATTTGTTGGTGCATCCACACATGAATGGCTAAAGGGTTTTGTAGATTATTATGAAGAGATTGCCACTGATTATAGATCACTTGATGAACAATTACGAGAATTCAAAGCGCTAATTAGATTACAACCGGATAGAATCCAATGTGAAATAGCGCGTGAAATAATTTCAGTAACTCCCATGAATGATTTTTGGGAAACATGGAAACCAAATGATTTGATAATCGCGAGTAGAAAGATAGTCAGAGACGCACTTCAGATAAAGTTATTTGAATTACATAAACGTAAATTTGCAACACTTCCAGTACCATTGTGTTATAGGCCTTCGGATACACGGCGACAGAATATTGAAGTTGATATTCCTGGACAACAACAAAAGCAGAATTTAGTGTTAAATGATATTGTGCTGGTTGATATCAGCGTCGTCGAAGATGCATTGGGGAACTCAAAGAGTTCTGCTGATAAATCCCCGTGGACGTTAGGCTATGCAGCAACAATACACTCTTCACAGGGATTAACTATCACAGATACAATTGTTTGGATGGTAGATAATCGAATTGAGTGGTCGAATTTAGTTTATCTCGCAGTATCCAGAGTACGAAGAATAAATCAACTTCGAAGAATTGTTGTTGACGAAGTCAATGATGACGATAATGACACTACAATCAGCGCCGACAACGTCAAGGATATAATCAGAAAAAAACTCTCTGGTTAAAAATAACAGGATAAAAAAAATAATAGACAATTTGACATTGATGCTGAATTGATAATTACGCTGAAGCAACAACAGAATAATCACTGCGCGAGTTGCAATTGTATAATGCGTTGGAGTTGGTCGGATAAAGATCCTCGCCAATTTACCGTAGACAGAAAGAATAGCAGCATTGGTCATACCAGCGATAACGTTATGCTGACTTGTCTTGAGTGCAACAGACGCCGGGGTGCTATTTAAGACCACGCGGTGGTAATTGAGTATCCTCGGGAATTACCTGTAGTTGTTGTCGAGTAAATCCTCGCTGAGGAGCAGTTGAATCCAGTCTATAGATTACTGGTCTACCCGTAGATCGTGTTATACCGGATATCTTATGCGTCGTGACGCTCCAAATAGGATCAGTAGCTCTTTTTTTACCGCCCTCAAGCTCTCCTGGTTCATATAAATACCGAACAGTGACATTACTACCAAGAATTTGTTCCTTGAAATCTTTTTGTGGTTGTACGGGTATAAACTCCCTTTTAATAGCGTTGTTAGGTTTCATGTTGATTGTTCTAGTAATCTCATTATTGATTGCGGTAACTACACTTGGTAATCTCTTAACCCATTCACGGGATCGTTTATCCTGGATGAATTCTTTCGCGTATTGATATCCAAATAACCGCTCAGCAAGCGTCCGATTAAATCGTTCAACAATTGCCTGATAGCGATGTAGCGCAGTATGCCCTCGTCTGATGGCGACATTATGATGTTTCATCGTTGTTAAAACAACACCTTGAAATTCCTTGCCAGGATCAACTTGTAACAAATTTGGCCAGCGTAGTGGACCTCGTCGATAAATCCTTTCAAATGCAGAAGCTACTTCAGTAGATGATTTTGTCTTCAGCGGTTCTGCTTGTTTGTATCGACTAGCAATATCAACTACGGTTAACGCGTATTTGTAACCGTTGTCATGTGGTAAAAACAATATATCAGCTTGATGAACTTCATTAGGTGTTGTAACATCAAAATGCGAGTAATTAATTTGTTTAGGCGCTGGTAGATAAATTTGCCATATTGCCTGTTTAGATAACCAATTAGCTGCAGTGGTATTTTTTACTTTTGCTGCATTAGCGAGTTTACTGATTGCTGCCTTGCCTCTCCAGTATCCTCTCGGAGAATAATAAATAGATTCCATATTTTTAATTACCAGCACCTAACATCAATTTGCCTTTCATGGCGGATTTTATCAACCACGAAGCCAATTTTTCTTTCAATGATTTATCAGGAATAGCATTCAACGCATGAATTAATTTCACATCCGCGAGATGTCTATGTTGAAGATTGCTGCTTTTATAAGCAACATCACGAGCATGAAACGCCTTATCAATAGCGTTTATTGGATATTCACTGGGTTTGGGCTGGTTTTGGTCATCGAGTCTGATATCGAGTCTTGTTCCCGGTCCACAATAACTATACCCTGGAAGGTGCTTTTCTCCTGAGTATTTTGCCCACGGTGTTCCTGGGAGTTTCACTAACTTGGCTGCAATATCACCTCCTCGTTTTTTTTTTTAAAGCCTAGGAAAACAAATCTAAATTTTTTCGTACTACATTGTACGCATTTACCAGAAAGAGCTGATCGATTATATTTTGTTGTAATCGTCGTCAAGTCATTTGTGCCAGTACGCGCCCTACATTTCACACAATATAGATCCATAATTTATTATATAACATTATGAATGTAATTGATTATTCAGCTACGAGACGACGGGAACCTATTAAACACCATGAACTGTTACCAAATTCTATTCGCGTGATTATAATCGGACCATCTGGAAGCGGTAAGACACAACTGCTACTTAATTTGATAACGAGATGGATGGAGTGGGACAAATTGTATTTGATTGCCCCGAGCGTAGATGATCAACGATGCTATGAAGTGTTAAAGGATTTTAATGAGAAAGCAATAGAAATTAACGGCGATGGTGTTATTGAGTTTATAACCGATATCGAAGAAGCACCGAGTATTGATGATATTGATGGAAATATTAACAATTTAGTTGTATATGACGATATCATGTTAGACAATCAAAAGAATCCTGCTAGAATATTCTCGAGAGGGCGCCACAAAAACACAGATGTGATATATATCACTCAACGTTACACTCAAATCCCGAAGGTGATCAGAGATAACTGCAATCTATTATGCGTATTTAACGGAGTTGATACTCACACGCTAAGAAATATTTGGCAAACTTGGTGCTGCGGTGATATGGATCATAATCAGTTTAGAAATTTCTTTATCCGCGCTCAGTCAATCCCACACGGATTTGTGACGATAAATTTATCAGATCCTCGGACAAGATATCGTGTCGGACTTGATCAGATATTTAGTTAACGAATTCCGAAGGATTTTCATAGCAGCAACGGGGTGAACGCCAATGACAACAGCGTCTTTTTTTTACCCTTGGGAAGACTCAGTTTGACAAATAAAGCCCTAAAATCGTTAAGGCTCCATTTGGCAAAAGGAGGCTTTAAATATTTTGCTTAGAATATAACCATCTGATCCAAGGCTCTATTTGGTAAAAGGAAGCTTAAAATTATTTGCTTAAAAAGTGATTGTAGGGTTCACCCTCTCTGCTGCTAGAACAAATCATGAAATTGTCTATGCAGTTATTTGAAATTAAAAACAAACAAGCCAAATATTTAGGACGAAAAATAATTGGTAAATTCACTCAAGGTGGAAGATATGACAATGCAAAATACTCTTCGAGGTTGATCATAGACAACGCAGAATACGATTTTATCATAGCGGATTTAACGAAACATGGAAAACTTGTATCCCGTAGGGATGCTTTTCTATCCAACGGTGAGAAATTAGGTACAGTTGTTACCTACTGTGATGGATATAGCCCCAAGTATCCACATTTGAGAAGTTCTATGCTAGCCTATGCTTGTATTAATCTATTTTCGATGATAAATAGATTTCCAGATACCGCGGTTAGAGTAGCTACTGATTCGATGGATATACACAACAAATACAAATCGGATGTAGAGGCATTCACAGATCCTAAGGAAGCGTGGGGACATTGGCGATTTAAAAAGGACAAACTACACGAGTATTGTGAATCCGCAGACGTTGCCAACGACGATAAATATCTTTGTTGTAACCGTATTGACATTCAATCTGAATTTTCTAATGCACCACCGGTATCTGATCCCGTGTGTAGATACAAGACAGTTTATTTAAACGGTTGTGGTGGATCAGGAAAGACAACTCGTGCAATTGAATTATTCCGTGGGAAAAATCCTACGGATTTCACAACCATGATTGTGTTAACACCAACTCACAGACTCGCCAGAGAGATGAAACAACGAGGGGTAAATGCCTGTACTTACCATAGTTTCTTTCGATGGAAGGGTGACAAATGGACTTCTGAGCGTATGGGTGATAAATTCATTCCTGAAATCATAATTTGGGATGAAATATGCACAGTGTCATTAGATGTATTACAAACATTTCTCGAGTGGTTGTTATTGAAAACTACAAAAATTTTCATGTGCGGGGATTACGGCCAACCACCACCATTTGTTGGTGCATCCCCACATGAATGGCTAAAGGGTTTTGTAGATTATTATGAAGAAATTACCACTGATTATAGATCACTTGATGAACAATTACGTGAGTTCAAAGCGCTAATTAGATTACACCAGGATAAAATCCAATGCAAAATAGCGCGTGAAATAATTTCAGAAACTCCCATGAATGATTTTTGGGAAACATGGAAACCAAATGATTTGATAATCGCGAGTAGAAAGATAGTCAGAGACGCACTTCAGATAAAGTTATTTGAATTACATAAACGTAAATTTGCAACACTTCCAGTACCGTTGTGTTATAGGCCTTCGGATACACGAAAGCAGAATATCGAAGTTGATATTCCTGGACAACAACAAAAGCAGAATTTAGTGTTAAATGATATTGTGCTGGTTGATATCAGCGTCGTCGAAGATGCATTGGGGAACTCAAAGAGTTCTGCTGATAAATCCCCGTGGACATTAGGTTATGCAGCAACAATACACTCTTCACAGGGATTAACTATCACAGATACAATTGTTTGGATGGTAGATAATCGAATTGAGTGGTCAAATTTAGTTTATCTCGCAGTATCCAGAGTACGAAGAATAAATCAGCTTCGAAGAATTGTCCTGACAGAGTCAGGTGACGATAATGACACTACAATGGATGATATTGATGTTAGCATCATTAATAAAAAACTCTCTGGTTATAAACAACAGGATAAAATAAATAATAGAAAATTTGACATTGATGCCGAATTGATAATTTCATTAAAGCAACAACAAAATAATCACTGCGCGAGTTGTAATTGTATAATGTGTTGGAGTTGGTCGGATAAAGATCCTCGCCAATTTACCGTAGACAGAAAGAAAAGCAGCATTGGTCATACCAGCGATAACGTTATGCTGACTTGTATTGAGTGCAACAGACGCCGGGGTGCAAGCACAATGCCTCTGGCATCGGGTGCTAGTTAAGACCACGCGGTGGTAATTGAGTATCCTCGGGAATTACCTGTAGTTGTTGTCGAGTAAATCCTCGCTGAGGAGCAGTTGAATCTAGTTTATAGACTGCTGGTCTAGAAATGCTAGCGTTTCCACCCGTATATCGTGTTATACCGGATATTTTATGCGTAGTTACGCTCCAAATAGGATCAGTAGCTCTTTTTTTACCACCCTCAAGTTCTCCTGGTTCATATAAATACCGAACAGTGACATTACTACCAAGAATTTGTTCCTTGAAATCTTTTTGTGGTTGTACGGGTATAAACTCTCTTTCAATAGCGTTGTTAGGTTTCATGTTGATTGTTCTAGTAATCTCATTATTGATTGCGGTAACTACACCTGGTAATCTTTTAACCCATTCACGGGATCGTCTATGTTGAATAAACTCTTTCGCGTATTGATATCCAAATAACCGCTCTGCAAGAGTCCGATTAAATCGTTCAACAATTGCCTGATCGCGATGTAGCGCAGTGTGTCCTCGTCTGATGGCGACATTATGATGTTTCATCGTTGTTAAAACAACACCTTGAAATTCCTTGCCAGGATCAACTTGTAACAGATTTGGCCAGCGTAGTGGACCTCGTCGATAAATCCTTTCAAATGCAGAAGCTACTTCAGTAGATGATTTTGTCTTCAGTGGTTCTGCTTGTTTGTATCGACTAGCAATATCAACTATGGTTAACGCGTATTTGTAACCATTGTCATGTGGTAAAAACAATATATCAGCTTGATGAACTTCATTAGGAACGGTCATATCAAAATGCAAGTAATTAATTTGTTTAGGCGCTGGTAGATAAATTTGCCATATTGCCTGTTTAGATAACCAATTAGCTGCAGTGGTATTTTTTACTTTTGCTGCGTTAGCGAGTTTACTGATTGCTGCCTTGCCTCTCCAGTATCCTCTCGGAGAATAATAAATAGATTCCATATTTTTAATTACCAGCACCTAACATCAATTTGCCTTTCATGGCGGATTTTATCAACCACGAAGCCAATTTTTCTTTGAATGATTTATCAGGAATAGCATTCAGCACATGAATTAATTTCACATCCGCGAGATGTCTATGTTGAAGATTGCTGCTTTTATAAGCAACATCATGAGCATGACACGCCTTATCAATAGCTTTTATTGGATACTCACCGGGTTTGGGTTGGTTTTGGTCATCGAGTCTGATATCGAGTCTTGTTCCCGGTCCACAATAACTATACCCTGGAAGGTGCTTTTCTCCTGAGTATTTTGCCCACGGTGTTCCTGGGAGTTTCACTAACTTGGCTGCAATATCACCTCCTCGTTTTTTTTAAAGCCTTGGTTGCACCAAGGGAAACAAATCTAAATTTTTTCGTACTACACTGTACGCATTTACCAGAAAGCGCTGTTCGATTATTTTTTGTTTTAATCGTCGTCAAGTCATTTGTGCCAGTACGCGCCTTACATTTCACGCAATATAGATCCATAATTTATTATATAACATTATGAATGTAATTGATTATTCAGCTACGAGACGACGGGAACCTATTAAACACCATGCAATGTTACCAAATTCTATTCGCGCGATTATAATCGGACCATCTGGAAGTGGTAAAACACAATTACTACTTAATTTGATAACGAGATGGATGAAATGGGATAAGTTGTATTTGATTGCTCCGAGTGTAGATGATCAGCGATGTTATGAAGTGTTAAAAGATTTTAACGAGAAAGCAAAATTAGAAATCGATGATGATATTATTGAGTTTATAACAGATATCGAAGAAGCACCGAGCATTGACTCCATTGACGGAAGTATTAACAATTTAGTTGTGCATGATGACATCATGTTAGATAATCAAAAAAATCCTGCTAGGATATTTTCTAGAGGCAGGCATAAAAACACATATGTGATATATGTCACTCAACGTTACACTCAAATCCCGAAGGTCATCAGAGATAATTGTAATCTATTATGCGTATTTAACGGTGTTGATACTCACACGCTAAGAAATATTAGGCAAACTTGGTGCGGTGGTGATATGGATCATAATCAGTTTAGAAATTTCTTTAGCCGTGCTCAGTCAATCCCTCATGGATTTGTGACGATAAATTTATCAGATCCTCGGACAAGATATCGTGTCGGACTTGATCAGATATTCTGCTGACGAAATCCGAAGGATTTTCAACGCAGCAGAGAGTGTGAACACCAATGACAATAGCGTCATTTTTTTACCCTTGGGAAGCCTCAATTAGTAAAAAGAAGTTGGTCTGTTCGCCCTCTTTTTTTTGGTAAAATGGAAAGCCACATGCAACCCTTTAATTAAAAATTAAGTCTCCGTGGAAGGCTTATTTTTGCTTGATAACTTTGTCTGTTCACCCTCTCTTAAATAGTTTCGGTTTGTCTGAAATAGTTTCGGTCTCCGTAGAAGCCTTATTTTTGCTTGAAAACTTGGTCTGTTCACCCTCTCTGAAATAGTTTCGGTTTGTCTGAAATAGTTTCGGTTTGTCTGAAATAGTTTCGGTCTCCGTAGAAGCCTTATTTTTGCTTGAAAACTTGGTCTGTTCACCCTCTCTGCTGCTCTATCTATCTATCTATCTATCTATCTATCTATCTATCTATCTATCTATCTATCTATCTATCTATCTCTCTTTCTATCTCTCTATATATATATGAATCGTTCGACTGTACAGGGTCAATTAGCATATGTTTATTCCAATTGTTGTATCAATTTTTATATTTGTATTTAAATGAGATTATTTTCAATCTTGGTTGACTTCCAGGAGATTGGTGAATCCTACTGACAGTGCAGAAAATCTGAAACGCATTTAAAAACTTGAGATTGTTTTAATCTCGAGCCGTATCTATAAGTGAAATCGTAGTGTGTACATTAATTGAAACTGATGTTTTTTGAAGCTTTATATCGGATATATTTATAATTGTATAGGTTTAATTTTAATGTGTGAATGTTAGTATAGAGTGGATCAATTGTATGTTGAGAGCATATGAAAATCTTTGTACTTTTAGATCATACATTTTTTCTTTACTAATTAATACATTTTATTCTTGCACACATTGTGTTTAAGTTTTTCATTTAATCCAAAACCGACTCGGTTAAAAATCTGGGAGAATTTCGACAAGTTAAATATTTTCTGAGAACATTGACAACACGACATCTTAAAAATATTTTTTATTTTGTCCAATTTATACCCTGTAACGTGAACAAGGTATATAAACCGTTTCTGTTCAGTACAATGTGTCTCACTGTAGCGGGCACCCTTTTTTATGTTATAATGCATCTTTTTACACGATTGTGTACATGTGTAGTTGTACAAACTCATTAAATGATCGACGAAAGAAAATGTATGCTTCAGTGAATCATTATGGCAAGAATGTACATGAATAATTGAGTAAACACAAATGTGAATGACAATTAATCTCTCTCACTATAGCTTTTGTTCTCGGTATGTGAAAGCTCGCGCCTTCATTAAAATTATTTGTAGAACATTCAAATACAAATTATAGGGTATTTAAACTGCCTGACATACTATAATTAGAGTCAGTTAATTAAAATATGAACTCACGATAACAGATCTTGATTATTACTACTATTCACTTCAAACATATATAATGTGTTGATATTGTAACTGTCGTAACTATCATTGTACATAATTGTAAGAAAACAATTCACGGAATATATCCAATATTTAAAGCATCATCGATCATCAATTTCATCTATCTCAGAGGATTTATTTTCCCAATAATTATTAACTGATATTTGTACTATACCAAAAGTTAATGCCACATCCGTTTTTTCCTTACTGTTCTTTATTCCTAGCTCGTGTTATTCTTCCAATAAATATATAGCATTGTCACTAACTTATTATTACCCCATTTATGCTTTAATTTACACTCAAATATTACTCCATTTTTACTATACTTATACGTATTCATCCAGGAATTTAACGTTTATATCAGTTATTATCTCATGATCGACAGTACAAATATTTATTAACCCATATGTAATACTTTTCAATCAGTTATAAACTCACTTGCGTTACTGTGAAATACTTATTAAACTACGTGTTTCACGTTCCAATCAGTTATTACTCCACGTGTTGTTTTCCAGAAATTATGGATGGCAGGTTGTTACTGTATCAGGTATAGTTTTGAGCTGCAATGAAGAATTCATATTTGTGTCAAAGTTTATACGATCTGTTATTATGTATCTTTGCTAAAATTAAGTATTTCATTTCTAAATGTTCTTAACACAAATTACAAAGAAACACATTTAATATATAAGTATAATACAAATAAATATGTGTTACATTGGTTACAAAGTTAAAAACAAAAACGGGCCAAGTGCTTTCGTGACATACGGAGAGACTGAAGACTCCTTTAATATCTGATATTGAGTCAGGAAGGTGAAAATGAAAAATTTCTTGCAGAATGTTTTTTTTGGGTAAGCGGTTGCTGTAGTTTTCATGTTGCTAAAAATAATAATGTAACACATACAATCCTGTTAAAAGGACATTTTTGAAACTTTTCCAGCAGGATATGTAACCACTTCATACTTTACTTAGTTTGAGCTAGAATAAACAAATACCATGGATTTAACTTTCTCAGAAGTGGGATAGGATGCTTTAAGTTATACTTGATGAATGAAAAAAGCAATGTTTACTGTAATTGGTTTTGTTAGGCAAAAACGTTCCAGTATTCTGTGCCGTCTAACCCACCTGTTTTTCCTCCACTTTCTACTTCCCTCAATACAGGTAAATTAATACTTTGAGAAATTGGCATTGTAGAGTTTGAAATTGTGATTACATATCACATATGATTTCTTTCTGCTGTTTGACATTTATAGCTATGTCCCACATGCAGTACTTGCTAACACCCTCTTCGCATCTATCCACTTAGCTCGTGCTGAATGCACAGATGTTCAATTTAATTTATAAGAAAATATTGAGATAAGTACAAGACGCCATATCTCAACTGATTTGAATTCTATGTATAAGAAATAAATGTCCTCTTTATTCAGTGGGCAACATGCAGCTGGTGTAGGAATGATGGGAAAACTGAAATCAGTAATTTTGAAGACATTCAGTAATCTAATGCAGTTAACATAAATAACGCATTACGAATAAGTGTTTATTATACCTAGAATTTATTGTATTTACTTTTATTACTTAAGATACGATGTAAAGTTATAATTTGTTTTAGGTTGATAACTAAGTCCTTAATACATGACAGTAAAATTTCTACATATCAAAAAGCTACAGTTTTATTACCACCCCACCCGCGGTGAGACTGTATCAGCTGCCTTGGTGTCCTCTTGGGAAGAGCACTAAGCTTGACTTCCCTCTGAAGCATAGCATTAAGCGTTGAAAGTGTTATATAAATACCAAAAGAACGCAAAAAGAAAAAAGAAAAACACAATACCTGGCCCTCAACAAATATGCTGATCAGGTCATTAGCTGAATATTCTTTCAAGCTGGACATCACAGACTATTTAGTTTTGTTTCAGAGGCCAATTTTTTTTTAATCTAAAATTTTGAAAGGATTGGTCTTTCACAATCATTTCAAATAATGTGTATGTTTTTGTGTGTTTGAGAAGTATGTTTAATCGTATATTGCAGTGGTTCACAAAGTGGGAGTTTGACGGGTGTTATTACTGATGGGGTGCTAATGCTGATTACACTGGTCAACAGTGAAATCATTACTGACTTGAAAAGGCCCTAATCGGTAGTATTTTGGTGTGCCGAACACGAATATAACCGTGAATTTTTTTTATTTGCTCTCGTTTTGAAGATATTCATATACCTCATTTTCTATGTTTCACTGTGTAAATTTCTCCAGTAGGACTGCAGCAACATCCGGAATAATGATGTAACATTGCATAATACCATCATGCTCACATCATCCACAGTTGATTGCATCATTTTCTGATGCAATGCAATACTAATGCCATGCGGCTGCTGAAGTAAGTTGACGTCAGCTGTGTATACATGTGTAGGCCTATTATACTAATGCCAGGCGGCTGCTGAAGCTGACGTAAGCAGTGTACTATATAAAGCCCAATCAGATAGGTTCAGCATTTAAAATATTTTAGACGTTGTGCGAGACAGTTCAAGCTACTGTTACATAAAACTTATTATTTTATCCATTTACGTACAATAAAGAACAGTAATGCCTCGAAAGTGTGTTAATACGGCGAACAATTTTTGCTATATTTGTGGGGAATTGACATTTGCCAACTAGAAGAAAAGTATCAATTCTCAAGTGAAGAAGGCATAACATCTTTACTTCGGATGCAAGGTTGGAGACCAAGACAAGCCTTGGGCTCCGCATATACGCTGTGCTACATGTACAACACAGCTTTCACAGTGGTTGAATTGCAAAAGGTCATCAATGCCGTTTGCAGTCCCAATGGTGTGGAGAGAGCCAAGCAACCACCTAAATGACTGTTACTTCTGCTTGGTTCCTCCTCTTTCCGGCGGAATAACGAAGCGAAAGAAGTCGAGAATAGTCTACCTAAACATTCCGTCTGCATTGAGACCAGTTCCACATGGTGAGGGACTTCCTATTCCAGAACCTCCAGCAGAATATTCTCTTGATTCATCTGACGAAGACAAAGGTGAGTCGACCTGTTCTTCTCCTGGTCCATCAGCATGCAGTGATCCAGATTTTCACTGTGGTGCATCATCAACTCCACACAGAATAACACAGGAAGAACTAAATGACCTGATTCGTGATTTGGACTTATCAAAGAACAAGGCAGAATAGCTAGGATCAAGACTCCAACAATGGAATCTTCTAGAAGAAGATGTCACAATTACTGCATATCGAAAGCGCCACCAGCAATTGGAGCCTTTCTTCAGAAAGGAAAGTAATCTGATATTCTGTTCCGATATTGAGGGCCTCATGAATGCTTTAAAAATCACTCATGACCCACAAGAATGGAGACTATTTGTGGAATCTTCGAAACTGAGTATCAAGGCTGTAATTTTGCACAATGGAAACATTCTTCCATCTATTCCAGTAGCTTATGCTGTCCACATGAAAGAGAAATACGATAACTTAAGGCAGCTACTGAATTCCATTGAGTATAACAAGTACAGCTGGCACCTCTGTGGTGATTTGAAGGTAGTTGCCCTTTTAATGGGACTGCAGCAAGGATATACAAAATACATGTGTTTCTTATGCGAGTAGGATAGCCGAGCAAGGGAAATGCACTACATGAGGAAGGAATGGACTCACAGGCAGAATGTAGCCATTGGAGAGAAGAATATCCAACACCCAGCTCTGGTTGAGGCTCAGAAAATCTTGCTACCACCCCTTCACATCAAACTAGGTTTGATGAAGAACTTCGTGAAAGCCATTGACCGGACTTTGCTAGCATTCCGATACCTGCATGAAAAATTCACTCGACTCAGCGAAGCAAAGATTAAAGAAGGAGTTTTTGTGGGTCCTCAGATTCGAGAGCTTTTCAAAGATGACCGGTTCAACAACTTGCTGGAAGGTGACGCGAAACAAGCATGGAATGCTTTTCGCCTAGTTTCTACAAACTTCCTCGGAAATGTTAGGGCAGAAAACTATAAGGAACTAGTAGAAGACATGTTGATGAAGTATAAGAAACTTGGCTGCAATATGTCTCTAAAGATTCACTTCCTTCATTCCCATTTGGATTTCTTTCCTAGCAACTGTGGTATTGTTAGTGATGAACACGGCGAACGTTTTCATCAAGATATCGCAAAAATGGAACAAAGATACCAAGGAAAATGGTCCACTACAATGCTGGCTGACTACAGCTGGACACTCCTCAGAGATGCTCCCGAACAGCTGTACAAGAGACAGGCGAAGAAACCTAAGATGTAGTCAATGACTTGATTTTTGTATAGGTAGGCTATTACAGTTGACCTTTTACTATTGGAATGCATTTCGTTATGTAAACATTAATTTCTTGCAGATTACAAAACAACTAGAGCCAATTGTGCAATTTGACTGTCATATTCGTGTTCATCACATAAAAATTGATAAGAATTGACTAATTTTATTTCAGTAACATGACTTTTGTAAAAATTTGTTGTCCAGTGTTACTATTGTCTCAAGTAGTACTTTGGAGATAGAACAAATAAGAACAAAAACAATTACTCTACAATTCCTTTGGAATTGGTAATGAGGCTAAAATAGTCTGTGAAAACTAAATATAGGTTATGATTGTGACAAAATTTAAGAAAATAAAATTTTCTTTGTAACATGTATCACCGTTGTTGCAACACAAAAAGTGGCAGACAGTCCGTCTATACTTGCAAAGAAAGGAAAACATATGCCCTCATCAGGGAGCTTATTTAGAAAGCCCTCATATGTCTACTTGTGGACAAGCAGGGTATAAGGAAGAGAAGAAAACGTAAGTAAGATGATCTCAGGAGAAATAGCGGAAACCTGGCACCTCAAGAACCACTATCATCTCAAGTTTTGGTGAAGGAGAAGATCTCTCGATTTTAGCTATGTAATATATGAAAGGTGTTTGATAGACGGATGTGTCTGCCAAGGCAGATTACACTTTATATACAGTAATGTAAATATCAGTTGTTGAAAACAATGCATAATGTATATGTTGTTTTTGTTATTGTTTTAGGGTTAACGCCATTTTTCAGAACACGCTAGGCTATACATGGCGGCCAGTATTATTGGATGAGGAACAAGAAATAATTTAAGCATGTCCCATTTTGTAAGAAGCCTCGCTAAAATTCATGAAACATAATACGTTAAATAAACTCTTAAGGATATCAAAAATAATGCATTAAGTAATAACAAGCATTATGAAAAAAAGTTTATATATTCCTTACCGGTAAAAATTATATACAGTGTTGTCTCTCACAACACATCTTTTCCAGGTCAGTGGGCATCTCCTACATTATCCACACACACACCAATCTGGCAATCCTGTGTCGGTGGATGGGTGAAAACTACCACACGGCATTAATTTTTGCTGCGAAACATTAAATACCAGGCTTGGGTTGAACTGCAAGATCTGTAGAAAACCTTCCCTCAGCCGGTCTGGCTCCACATTTGTTATGATCTCCTGAATCCGTTTCAAAGATTAAGCATACTGAATCCCCATATGTAAGTTGTACAACAAGCTTGAAAACGAAAATAAAAATTTCAACATTTACAACAATCATATAATAATATAAGGAATATATCTTAGCAAATCCAACATGAAAATAGAAGTGACTGCAAATGTTGTATTGTAAGAGTAACTAGCAAAGTTTTAATTATGTGTAAAACATGGATGCAGTATTTGATTTTATCAGTACAAAGTGCAAGTTATATATTCATGGTCAGTTGTTCCACATATCATATATAGTGACCAGTTTTCTGTGATGTAGCCAACATACCTGTAAAGTTATTCACACCTTTTGTGATACATATCATGTATAGTGACCAGTTTTCTGTAATGTAGCCCACATACCTGTCAAGTTATTCACACCTTTTGTGATACATATCATGTATAGTGACCAGTTTTCTGTAATGTAGCCCACATACCCGTCAAGTTATTCACACCTTTTGTGATACATATCATGTATAGTGACCAGTTGTCTGTAATGCAGCCCACATACCTGTCAAGTTATTCACACCTTTTGTGATACATATCATGTATAGTGACCAGTTGTCTGTGGTTATTCACACCTTTTGTGATACATATTATGTACAGTGACCAGTTTTCTGTGATGTAGCCCACATACCTGTCAAGTTATCCACACCTTTTGTGATACATATTTTGTACATACAATACCATGCTCAAGCAATACATAAACGTTATTGCAAGAACTTAAACAGTTTTAAAACTGTCATTACAGCAGGAAAATGTGTTAGTTTAGAAATTATTTACAGTATTCACCCAAAACGTAATGAAAATCAGACAGGCAATTAAAATTCATACCTGATATGGCATCTTATACTTAAAATCTGGGCAAAAAAAAACATTCTTGTGTATTGAAGATTTTATGTATATGATAGTGCATACATAGTATTCTCTTGCTATATTTTTGCATGCATCCTGTTTAGAAGAGAAGACTTAAAGCGTAGTCATTATTTAACAAGGTTTAAATAGATATATGAATTTTAACAGGTCTAAAAAAATTAGAAATGTAATACTTAAACTGGAAAAAGGGGCAGGTTGACATTGACAGTCTCAAATATATGTTGTGTATGCGACTATTATAGATCACTTCTACCTATTTATGAACTGGTTTTAGCTAGTTTATATTATGATTATCACAGGAATTTAAAATTGTACCACAATACTTTATTTACTTCACTCTACGTATGTCGCTACATATGATTACTTGAACTCCTAAACAAATAGCCCTATTTCAATAAGTATAATGACTACCACAGACAAAACAGATGACATGTAGTATATAAGGCGGCCATATACATAAGGTGGCCTCTGTATTTTCGATGGTCTCTGAATGGGTTTCCTTATCAAACGGGGTGGGGTGGTGAGTAGCAACAATACGTAAAGCAGTCTAAACATACATTGTTTTGTAAAATGATCCTTCAATATAAGTATGCATTTTGTAACTTATACAAAACAATTCTCTCGTGTATATATTAGAGTCTTTGCAAAGAATCCAACATTTTTCAATGCGTATTTCTTGTTTTGCGAGGTATAAATAAACAATTGCAATCATTATTGTCTGCCTTGTCTGAATTATGTGTAGAGCTTGTTCAGCTCTGCTTTCAGGCTGAACTGCTTGTTTTTGTCCTCTTCCCTCTCTGGTGCATGCTACACGCCTCATTCTTCTTTTCCCTCTCCCTCTTAAAGGTCGCTCCGGACTTGAGCTTGAAAGTGAGCTGATTTCAGTCTAGAAAATAACACAATTTCTACATTTGAGTTTATCATTTGTTTGGTATCTTCTCTATTACACATTATAACTACTACCTCAGTCCAGTTGTCTCTGTAGTGAATTTTGATTTGTAACATTAATTTCATAATTATACAAGTAATACATGCATACTTACTTAACAAACTTATAGGAATATAGTGTTTTTGAGAATCAGAAATTAATACACGAGATTTTGCGATTTGATGGATGTTTTCTGTGCTGGATCAGGTCATTGTTAATTTTTCTTCCTTCAAAATTCTTAAATGGGCATAAGAGCTAAATCTCTGTGTATATTTACTCAGGTGCATACAACGATAGAAACATGTGCAATGTTAAAACCAGTCTATCCCCTAGGCGTAAAGGCCTGAGAGCCAAAAATCTCCTTGGTGTTAAACAAATAAATTTGGTATCAAAACGGGGGATCAGATTAGAAAGTAAGGGTCTCTGAAGCGCTAATCACGGTAAAGAGAAACACTGAAAACGTTGGTCAAATTGTAAGTGACAATTTGACTGTACGTTTGTGCGTATGTATTTCTTTATGATCTGACCCGGATCCCATACTTATAACCTTAATTATGTAATGTAGGACTTGGAGAAGCATACCACGAATTCGTTTCCTCTTTAATTGAAACGCCAGATAGATGAGTGTTAGGGTCCACTAGTGAGACTCAGGTTAGGTATATATAAATTTAAAAATGAAATTACTAGGTTGTTAGCATTTTTAAATTTGCAAGATGCTTTTCGTTTATAAAATGGGTGGCATGTGCGGAAATGCTAAATCAATTACTTTTGCAATACTGCGCAAAGCACGTCGATTTAAATCATTATCGTACCACAAAGATTATTTAAATATAACCAGTTCTAAATAAATTGCAATGTTTCCTCTTAAAACTAAAAGTAGAAAGAAAATGATAAGGAGAAAAGAAGGAGATCTAAAGAGGATCGTATTCATTGTTGTTGACATTTTGCGGCTTCTGGTACGCTGGTTTCGCTTTATGTCCTCAGCATCAGTTTGCAGAATATTGCATACAAATATGCGAATTTCGCTCAGCGGAATGATGTGTGTGTGCTATTCGTTCGTTTTCTGCCTATCACTACCGAGCGCGATTTCAATATGGAGACAATAGATTCATTACGCTTTGTACGACAATTGTAGAGAGCTCGTATTTCATAAATATAACCTCTACGTACTTGATGGTATGATTGTATTGCCTTTGAAATAGTATTTAATCAGTTGATATACATAAAAGGCAAAACATTTTCGTAAGCAAATTCACCTTCAGTTGCACTATTGTGCTTTTCACTTCAGCACCGTAGACATTAAACTATTAACGCTGCGGGCCGTGTATGACGCTCATGTAAACTCGTTTGGAAATATTCGTAAAATGTTTAGAAAATGTGAGGAAATCAGAAACAAATCTATTTGGTACTTCGCTGAACATTGTTATGAAATTTTCTGATATTAAGTGGAACATTGCCACGATTAAACAAACACAGAATAATATTGTCAGTGCTTGTCCTGCTATTGCTGACATGCTTGATTTATATTACCACATAAAGATAATTTTAATACCGTGTACTCTATGCAGTAGAGATATTTTACCTGGACACCTTAAATTAACACTGTTCAAGTAACAGCATATGTTCGAAGTATATACAGATTAACCGTGATTTTATAAATACAGTTTAATTTATCATCAAGTGTAAGAATAAAAACCGAATCCACTGTGACATTTAGAATAGTCCAATGCAGTGGTAATTTAACTTCAGCGTCAATCAAATTTCATACAGAGTTTTTAATAACTTTAAGCTCATACTATAATACACCTGCAACAGTATACATACAATCGAGTGCATGAATTGCAAACTTTAAATAAAAATCATTGACAAGTATACAATAAAACAAATATTGCAGGCGTGTAGTCGTATTTGATAAAATTGTATATTTTGTTTCAGCTGTTTTTGCTGCGACAGTTTTATTGATATCAACGAAAAGCCATTTGTGACTGCCCCAGCAGTTGTAACAGTTGTAGTTTGTGTTTAAGTGGCAAAAAACAATCGCTGATGTTCTTAATATAATTGCACAAAAAGTATTTACATATAGCCAAAATACACTACAAGAGTATATTTAAAATTAAATACCGCGGCGGCTGCACATAC
This sequence comes from Unio delphinus, assembly GCA_029339505.1. Classification (NCBI taxonomy): domain Eukaryota; kingdom Metazoa; phylum Mollusca; class Bivalvia; order Unionida; family Unionidae; genus Unio; species Unio delphinus. The sequence goes on from JAQISU010000306.1 coordinate 2,084,715, forward strand.
TAACTTATCTTAGCTGATATCATCGATTGTTTAGGGTGAAATACTATCATATAGTGATTAGATTCATGATGAAGCAACATTAACTTTAGAAAATAATAATAATAATAATAATAATAATAATAATAATAATAATAATAATAACGATAACGATATTAATAACGATAATAATAATAATAATGATAAAAATAACAACAATAATAATAATTATAACAATAATACAATAATAATGATAACGATAATAATAATTACCTTGTATGCTAAAACGATCAAATCGTCATGTTGGAAGAGCAAAGTTGTACAAGGTTCAAACGTTTATCAAAAACACGAAGTATGTGTGAAATCAAAATTGTAATTGTTGTCTTGATTCCATTACGAACTCCTCATGACAACTTCAGTGTTCTTTGGTGGGCAAAAATCTCAGCAAATTATTTTCATGTTGCTATCTGATGTTCGCGACTGACGCATATTTGCAACACCAGTTATATATCTCAAACGAATGACCTCGTAAGGAGGATAATACATGGAGTGGGTTGTACTACTTATCCTTGATTCATTTGCTGATAGAAAGTTCAAACACACAGACCATGTAATCTCTGTCTGTGACATTGCCAATAGTTCAAGGTGTATGCACAAATGTATTAATTTTATATTTGCGTCAATGTTTCCAACACAAATTTGTTTAATATGTTTCGTAATGTGGCTTATTTCTTCATCGACATCGACATGTTTAGTTCAGATGAAAAACTATCAGAAATTTACTTTGTTTTTAGCAATGCAAAGTAATCAAATTTGAAATATGAAATATTTTGTCTTCATGTATGCAATTTTTAAAACAAACAAATATTAAATAAAAGCTAAACCAATTCAGCGACATAATATACATCCAGTCATTAAATCATAATGTAACCACATGATGACACACCAAAAATAGTAGCAGTGAACATATTTCCTATGAATCATATGTTACCTCGTGTCCTATAATGTTCATTAACCCTCTCATTAATTTATCTGAAAATATTTCACTTGTTTTACTAAGCCAATAAGTATTAACCCAATCGCTTTACGATGCGACTAATTACTACCCCACGTGTTTCACTGTACCATTAAGTACAGTTATTTTCCAATTGTATTTTCCTGTTGCAACCTATAGTAACCGTACCGTTTTAAGTTGCCACGATCTTAAATAAACTGCATTTGTTTTGTTGTTTTGCACATACGTATTACTCCACATAGTTTAATTATCATTATTACTGAAAGTGTCATACCTTGCTATCTGTTATTGCCAAAATCGCTTGACTTAAACAATAAATTTATCATACATGATATACCTTTCCATACATTGTTACTCCACATTGTTTGATATGCCACTAATTTGTACCGCACTAGTGTTTCTTTGCAATCATGTATTAACCATGTTGGTTTACATTCATAATTATAGCTAGTCTACACTTCTAACGTTTTATCAATAGCTATAGCACCTGTGTTTGTCTGCCAATACGTATCTTCTACTTGTTGTACACCCCTATCCAATACTAACCGACTCGGTTAAGTTTGCCATCAAACATTCGCTATTAGTTTCATGATCATTCCTTACTCATTTGGTTTTAATTTGTCATTAAGTATTACCATACCTGTTTCATTCGGCATAATCTTTGACCTCCTTTGTTTACTTTGCAATTTATTGTTGTGAAATGTGCTTTAATTGAATCTATATATTTAGTGTATGCTGCTTTTGTCACCTCATGCTACTAGAGAAACTGATAATAAATGGCAACATTGCACGTATTGTACCTTCTTTCTTTTGTTATCGATTACATTGTCTTCTTGATAAATCATCTATGAAAAATGAAACATTTTTGTTAGGTCTTGAAAATAATATACAGGGTTTCCAATGTATAGCGTGCAAACCATTTAATGAATTGTCTTTACATCATAGCATTCATTTTTATCACAACGCTTTATATGTTTACATTGTTAAAACACATGCATGTGCATGCCCACATAATCTACCAACACGCGTCATATGACCACTTTATAAACTGATACGCCTTTTCATGACCTCTTTACTGACATGTTTTGTCTCTTCATAATGATTGCTGATATCCATTGACATGCTCAAATGATCTGCTAACATGCCTTCTTACGACCAGTGTCTAGTATCATTTGTTTGCATATCCAGAGTTTCCTCACATTCCGACAGTCAGGTAATGTTCATCTGCATGCCCACAGTGCCATCAGATTTCGACAGTCTTAGATAGCATTCCTGCGTATGCCCATAACATCCACAAACATACCTTAGGATGAACGAATTGTCTAATGATGTCTTAAAACATGTTGTGAAGTAATTAATGATATTATTTACTTACAAGTAAAGTCTTCGCTAATTTGAAAGTATAGACCCAACTTCTTGCAAGTGAAATATGAATTGTCATTATACGTTCCCTTTTAATTATTTCCAGATTTTTAAGTCTCCCTTGGGTTTTGGTCAACGACCTGGTCTCCACCTTTGATCTCTCTCTAGATGACATTCCAAAAATTCTACCCTAGATTAAACGAAACAGTCTGCCTCTGTGGTCATATCTTTTATTTTCGTTTAAGATCGCTTCCTAAATAATTGAAACAACATAATTCCTTGTCACAAAATGTAAATAGCTGGTCTCAAAGAAAGAAATCGACAAGACCTTCAAGAGTCTTAACGATATTTTCACATTTCACCCATCGCTGCAAGTAATTGCAGATGCTACTGATGATGAACTTGATGAATGCCTTTGCTTCTCTTATGTAAACAATAATACACATCTAAAGATAGACATTTCAATAACGCGCTCAGATGAAGCGATGTTTTTAAATTTGTATAAATTCGCGCACCTTTCGAAACAGTTTAGTCAATTATCATTATCATCTGTGACGTCTTCCATTGGGGCAATTACGAACCTCTCAGTTTAAATTCACATGCACGCTCCGTTTACGTCTACAATAGCTCATCATGTCTTTTGATACACTCCTCTTTATGTTTCTATGTTCTACATTCCAATGCGTCTAACCTCGGTTGTTTCTACCGTTTTTATTTCCCTATCTTCTATTTCATTATGCATTTATATCTTCTTCCTATGTTTCATTTCACTTTCCCGCCTGCTCTTTTGACTTTATATTCTTCATTTTAACATCCCAATTTCAAAGACATTTTAATCCTTCGACTTCCTTATGGGCCGTCATTACTAATTATATAACCTCAATCTTGGCTTCATTTTCTAGTTCTCTCTGTTCTTTCAATAAATCAACTGCACTACCGGTTTGGGTCATTACAAGCAACAGAGTGCTCACGCTCAACCTATATGGCCATTAAATAGCAATACATTCCTATCAACACCAACCCGGTTCGAGTCCGAATCTACGTATTATGCACATTGTACTGCCTGTGATTATGTTTTGCTTGGCGGAGTAGATGTGTGAATTACTTCATAGGCGGTAATAAACATTGCTAAGAACAATAACTTATCCACTTTTGAAAATAACTTATAAATATCATTGCCATTTTTCTTCATTTGCTGAATTATATTACCAAAAGAGGACACTCGATGTGTCGGTATACAAATGTGTTCATAGCCAGTATAAATATATATATATATATATATATATATATATATATATATATATATATATATATATATATATATATATATATATATATATATATATATATAAATATATGTATATATATTCATTCATTATAGTAAGTGCATAGTGATAAAAGTCTATTCATTTAATTGTCCGATTATTAAATACCATTTAGTTTCCAATTTCCGTCACATAATTGGAATAAAAAACAACTTTTGTTTAACCTGCAAAATATTTGACTGTTTGTGCTGTGCATGCGTACAAGGCTATCTAGGATGAGCAGGTGCTTTTTTCAGACTTGCGACAGAACCAACATATGTCTCGCCGTCGTAAACTACTTGCGGCTAACGACATCATAATCACCATGTGCGCGGTGTTTTTCTCTGAATATTACTCACTGTCGTATCAATTTAAGCAAATTTAAGGTATAACAGAGACTGGGCACTCTGGATCTGTCGAGTAGAGCACACGTGGTATTTCTATAAACCATATTGGTGAGTGTAAAATTTTAAAAAAGAATGATATGTGAAGTTTATTGAGTTTTTATTATCATATCGTGTTTTGATTCGTATATTATAAAGCAGATTTAAAACGTTGTCAGCTCTGATTTTCATGCTGTTATTATAAGTTTAATGATTAGTATTTAAGTATATATGTATATATGTTTGCACGTATGTTTGTACATGTGGTGGAGGTACGACTGTAGACGCATCTAATACAAGGCTGCTGTATGCTGTCTGTACGTGTATACGTATGACTGACTGTACATTTAGTGGATCCATGAAGTGTGCGAACGACCGATACAAGAGAGCGGGCCAACCCAAGGGACGTGGTGAAACTGTGCGCTTTATCGGTTTATGAATTGTGCAACTGTTCAAGGTCAAGAAGCGTATGTATATTCCAATTGGTGTTTCAATCGGTAGTTTTGTATTTACATGAGATTTTTTTAAATCTTAGTTTAATTCCAGGAGATTGGTAAATCTTACTGATAGTTCAGCACATTTGAAACTTATTTAAAAACTTGAGATTGTTTTAATCTCAAGCCGTATTGTTACGTGTATTTGATTTGGGTCATTTATTTTTTATTTTAATTGTTTGTTTGTCAGATTCAAATTTGACATTTTAAGTTTAAGATTCATTATTTGGGAGATATTAATTTTAGAAAGTGAGATGACATGTACTCTTAAGAATAAACACCAGGTGTTGACCTCATTTCTGACCTGGCTTCAGAGTTGTAAACAAACTTTTGGTTGATTCCAAGGTCATTATGGAGCTTTGTTATAAAGATCTTTCTATTTTAAGTTCTTGAGAGTAATAATAACTGATTATCATTTGGGTCATACGGTGTGCACGAGATTTTTTGAACGTAAATTTGTTCAAAAGATTCTAGAAGTTCATGTGACCCCATCCTTGCTTACGTAAAATAAACAGGGATTTAAATTATGTTTTAGCGAACTATTTAGTAGATGTTGGGCTGTTAGAATATTAAGTTGTGATGTTGTGAGATTTTTTTTAAATTACCTTGTACTGGAAATAATTTCAATTCGTTTGGATCAAGAGGATTTATTTAGTTTATTTATCTGGAAAACAATTATGCTCATTGAATTTCTTAAGACCAGAACTGACCTCATCACGTGACATCGTCTTCCATCTTGGATGCTTCACTAAGATTAGAACTTGGAATTATTAGGACATTTTATTAAAAGGACTTTTACAACTTCACTAGTGGATTATATTTTGAATTATTTCTGGATTAATTTTGGAATTGATTCCTAAAGACTTAAGTTTATTTTTCTTTTCTGGAAAATATTTGTGCTCAATAAATTGTTTATTAAGTTTTTACAAGCTTGTTATTTTCACTCTTTCTATGTTACTGTTTATTCGAGCCTAAGCACGTAAAATAGAAATTGGTGGCCTCGTCCGGGATTAGAAACAATTGGAATTTGGCTGTATTTGTTTAAAATCTGATTCTCTATTTATCTATCTGTCTATCTATCTATCTATCTATCTATCTATCTATCTATCTATCTATCTATCTATCTATCTATCTATCTATCTATCTATCTATCTATCCATCCATCCATCCATCCATCCATCCATCCATCTATCCATCTATCTATCTATCTATCTATCTATCTATCTATCTATTTATCTATCTATCGATCGATCGTTTTTTACCTATGCAGTCTTCATACCACTTTCGCTACATAACTGAAAATTCGCTTATAAAAGTAAAATACCCCTCTCTTTTGGATCCTTAAAAGATTATAGACCTCGCAATCCTTAATTTGAGCGGAGCACTTGACATAAAAACGTGATAACATATTACTTCATCGTCCCCATTATCTTTTTGTCATTCGTAATACCGCCTTATGTATATTATTTTTTAGAATTGTCTCAATATGGTAAGCATATCATTTGTGATAAATAGAGTAATATTGGAATGTAGTTAGATCAATTTACCTATACAGAAAATTCTCAAACTTCATACTGAATCTAAGTAAAATACAGGAAAGAAAACCGGGTAGACAGAACATAAATATCCAACAAAAACTATGCGGCTACATGATGGTAAGGTTATTGATTATTGTTTAAATGTTTGATCTCCTCTCCGGTACGCATATTTAACACGACGAGCACAAACTGCATTTGACGTACAGAATCGAATAGGTGGGTTAATTAACATCGTTTGTAAAGATAATATGCACTACGAATTTTTCATGTTAGCATTATACGTAGCTCCAATATAATTGCTATCTTGCATCTTATTCTTCTCGTTGTGATTTTTCTAAATTTAATTTGTAAATCTCAATCTAAATCTAATAAGGAAAATTAAAACATAATCAGAATTGTTAAGTTAAAAAGAACTGCATCGTGCCCAAAATATATTACTTTTATTTTAATTATAAAGTTAGTGCTGTATTTTAAACATTTATGAAACGAACATAGTCAAAATTATTGAAAATAGATGTCATCTCCAAAATCTTAATCAGCTATACACTGTTGCGTTTAAATATATAAGTATATTTATGGGTATAGTGCACGTAATCACTCCTATTGTTCTTTCTGTTTGATGTATACCACTGAAACCCTTATTTAACATGCTGTTCTACTGACCTAGATTGTATTTGTGTTGTTGTATGTATAGTTTGTAGGTGTACCTAAAGCTTAGTTTGGACAGTATTTGTGTTAATTCCGTCTCATAAACACCTAGGCGTGAATCCAATAGCATAAAGTATTTGTCAATAAGTTTTGAGTATTGTTTTCTTCAGATCCTTATAAATAATATATTTTATTCATATAAGTTGTCAGATAGGTAGGTGTATAAGACGCTCGGCAAACGATATTACTTAAGATTATGCAAGCAGCTTAATTGTAAAAATAACGAATCAAAATAGATTTTATAGTCAATATATTTAAACTTGTAAAAACCAACTTGCACACCAGTCTGCGTTTGAAAGATCAGTTCAGACAATTACATCATTTATCAACAACTGAATGAGCAATGATATCCCTGTGACATAAAAGTATTTTCATATTTTCCTATATGGGATGACTTGCATACATATGTTTTTACCTGCATGGGTAAGGTCAAATATAATCGAATTTAGCATCATTTACAACATTTTGATAAACGTAATTGTAAGAAAACGAATAACCACTATTTATTTAAAGAGCTTGCAAGTCGCATTACGTGGAAAGAGTTAAGAATATGATTAGACTTCTCAATTCTTAATAAATGTCCATTTTATTTCAATGTTGGTTCCCATAACGTCCTATATAGAATTACACTTTAAAGCTACTTGTATATCGCATATGCGGGAAATAATTGGTTTGAAATGGGCATGATTGCATCATCTTAACGATGGAACTGAACAATCGTTAACGATATATAAACATACGTACTTTATTACTTTCTCATGGCGAGATATAGAATCATCGAAATCAATAAATGGCATCTGAATACTATGTCCTCACATCTATCAGTGCTTCTAAAAGTGAGTAGTCAATGATGATGGCATCTGAATGAAGTAATATCAATTGATTTATTGCATATTATATTTGAATGAAGTTTGTAATCTTATACAATTCATTAACTCACATCAATACGCCCAGGTTAATATAATAGAACACAAACACGGCCTTGAAAATACAAAAAAAATTATGTTACTGTATTTGTCCAAAACAGTATATATTATGTATCAAACAACTACCATGCAGTAAAAGATTGTGCATGATTTATTATATATACTTATAGGTGAAATTTCAAACATAACGTAAAACTACCACAGCCACCAGATAAACGATTTTTAGACTATTTTTAATAAAATGTTTTGAACATAGCATGCATGTTTGTATTATCTACACCCAGTTATCATCACTAAACAATGATATATAATCCATACATGCTTGATTTAATGTTAATGTGCGGTTATCATGCCAAAAAGAATCAGTACTTTGGTCCTTTTCTTGTGCAGTATAAGTACGAATGTGGTACGTATTTTGTCTTTGTATGGGACATTTAGCAACATCAAACAGCAATACGTTATGACAACAAATTGCCATATCTAATCAATGAGCCGTTACAATGATTAATCAAATATACTTATATAAAAATAATTATTGCCTTACATTATATGTTCGTAAAAAGTATTACTACCTTTAATAAGCGATCATCGAAACATAACACTATGCTTTTCTATCAATGCGGCGAAAGTCATGATTAATGATTACTACCCAATTAATATAATATTTAAAATTTTAAAACTCCATTAATGGCTCACTTGATCGACAGAGTATGTAGTAGTAATGGTAGCTGCAAATTTCGTAGCAGCGTTAGTAGTGATCGTTATATTAGTAAGAGTTTTTGCTACGTGGTGGTGGTGATATTTTTGTCACAATAAAATGACATAAAACTAAAACTAATTTCCCAGTAATACTTGTTTCGATTAATCATGTTTACATCATAATTTTCTAGTCCAACTGTTAGAGTCTCATACTCGTAATCCATTGGTTTAGTTTTCTAGGTTTCCGTCTGCTGTATTAAGGAATACTTTGGACACGGCCTTCGCTACAAGGTTTGCTGACAGATTTAGCAAATAACCGGCATATGGTCAGTTTAAAATGCTAAAAGCAAACCTTATTATTATGTCACATTTTGTAGTAATAGTAGTAGCAGTAGTAGTAGTAGTATTAATACTAGTAGCAGTAGCAGTTGTAGTAGTAATACTACTATCCTTGTTTGTTGTTGTAATATCAGAAGTGGCAGTCACTCAGAATCAACATGTGTCATAAGTTGTTGTTATTGCCATTATCATTTATAGTCATCGTAGGTAATATAACAAGTGTTTGTCATTTTCTTGCTCATATCTTTCTTCTTCTCATCATCATCGCCAGTATTTATGCTATGATAACATATTACAAATATCCTAATGTCCTCGTGCTTCTCGAATAAGAAAAATGTGTTTGGGATCGCGAATTTAATTTACCATTTGGATATAGACCTACATTAAATTCCAAAACATAGGTCAACGAGTGTAGAATTGAATAAACAATGATTGCATTCTCGAATAATGCATTAATTTAACAATAATAGACAGCTAATTAATTTGCTTTATTGCGAAATCTTATGATTACATTTTTATATAAATGAAGTATACATTAACTCTAAATTGATGTTCCTTTTTTGAATGTGGTATGAATTTGTCATTCACATATCTTTTTAAATAATTAAGTCCATAACATGAAAGAATAATACGTTTAACAACTATTTGATATTGTATTGAGAAACGTTTAAGCGTCTAATAATTCATTAAGCGAGTAGATATTAAATTACATATAGTCTGCTAAGCAAAATGAGCTAGAAAATTACTCTCAAAAAACATTAATTACCCTTTAAATGTATGTTGGTGATATTGCATATACATTGCATTTAACTATCTTTGGAGTGTATGGAATGTAATCGAGGAGCCCGTATCGAATCAGTCATCGAACAGGCCAGTTTTATTATGTTGGTTGATATCTATTCCAGGTGAAGTAAAGTGTAAAGATTAATTAACAATGTTTGCGTTATCAAATAACGAATTAATTAAACAGGAATAAAAACCTTAATTTGCTTTTTGCGAAATCTCATGATTACATTTTCTTTATAATGACATATACATCAACTCCAAGGTATGTTACATTTTGGAACACTATATTTATTGTTTCTTTCACATTTCTTTTTAAATAATTAAATACAAAACATTAAAAGATAATAAGTTTAGCAAAGATTGAAAATTTGAATTGATAAACGCTTAAATTTCCAATAATTCATCAAGCAAGTAGATATTAAATTACAAGTAGCCTTCTTAGCAGGATGAGGAAGACAATTACTCCCAAACACAATAATTACTTCATGAATTTATGTTGGTGATACTGTAATCATTTTATTCTTCTGGTTGACATTTATTCCAGCCTTTGTCTAATATATTTACTCCGATATAGCACCACGGAGAACTCGATGTACCCTTTTCGCATTTACTATGCGGTGCACAACAATAGTCCCAGTTTTTATCGAGATCGACATAGCACCAATAATATAAATCTCTTTGTTTTAATTCGTTAAAGTGCACGCCACATGGAAATGTTGGAAGACATGGTCTTCCTTGGATATCATGTGTACGACTATTTCCACAATATTTACTTTCACCACCGGATGCACACTTCCAGACATTGTCAACAACGGTGCATTCTCCAGTGCAGCAATAATCCCAATTGCCGCCATAGTCGGTATAGCACCAGCTATAGCCAGGATATTGCCGACGTGCACAAATAGCGCCTCTTATGCACCTAGTACGTCCAGCGGTCCACTGTTCGCCTTGCGTTACTGGCAAATGAGGAATCAAAAGTAGCACTAACACAATTGCTATGTTCATCATCTTTCAGGCCTTAAATAAAAATAATGTCCATTAGTCTCATGTTATACGAAATTGTATTTACTTACGAATGTATGGTTGGACGGAAGAATGGATGCAATTATATATGTATTTGAGACGTTTGCTATAAATTGCTGGAGACTACTTCGGGGATGCATCAACACTTGAATAGAACTATCTAAAATAAGACTATAACTGTATGATGTGCTATTGATCTGGCGTAATCTCTCTTAATTTTATTGAATTTCATATTCATATTAGACTGCAACATTTGAATAAATAATTCATGCATAATTTGTTGAGAAACTCCAGACACATTTCAATTGTGTCTGATTTTTATTAAACAATAAATATGCAAAAGTGCTTTAGCTCAAAAATTAGAAAAGGCACATAATGATACTCTTGGAAGGGCTTTTGATATATATATCTGGTCTATCACTATTCAATAGCTTGACTAGCTGTTGGAGGGACTAGGCAGGTTTTAATCTAGCTATAATTTGGCTAAGGACTCCTGTTGCCATATTCAGTGAGGCTGGTGCACAACTAATGTTCGTTGTAGCAACATTTAGCTGATTTCTACAGTTAAAGTCTTCACACTCTTAAGTAGAAACCAAATATTGGATAAATGTATGCTTAGCCGAAATTTGGTTAGTGTCGTCAGTAGTTTTTAGTACAAGTTGCATATGGCTGTTAGAACTAAAAGACTTAACAGTTGTATAATTAGCCACATTTGGCTATCCATCACTGTCTCTCTTTAATGACCATACTGTACACTTATGACCTCAAAGCACAAACCAAATTTGTTGAGAAATATATATTTAGCCAATAATTGTTTCATAACTTTAAAACCTATTGCTTAAGCTGAAGATTTTGGTGAAATAAATACCATATCTGTTGTATAAGTAGATACTAAGTCAACATTTGGGAGAATTGAGATGAAGGCTTAGAAAAATTAAAAAAGACAACAATGTGTCGGTCTTTCTGAAAAAGTGTTCATACAGTAGACTCATGCTGTATGCAGCCTTTTAAATGCAAGCGAAGTTTGGTATTAAGTAGTGAAGCAGCAAAGAGGGTGGACAGACCGAAACTATTTCAGACAAACCGGAACTATTTCAAGCAAAATTCTAAAGGATTTCAACCGAAACTATTTCAAACCGAAACCATTTCAAGGAGACAAAAAGAAGGTAAATCCTTTAGGATTTTACGCTACAGACTAGGTGCTGTAGTCGTTGTGGAGATGAATTGTTTCAACCAAATATTTGATCACGTCCGATACGATATCTTGATCACGGGTCGTGCAAATTTATCGTTATAAATCCATGTGGAATTGACTGAGCGCGACTAAAAAAAAATTCTAAAAAGATTATAATCCATTACACCGCAACATCAAGTTTGCCAAATATTTCGTAGCGTATGTGTGTCAACTCTATTAAATACAGCAAGAATAATGCTGTTATCTCTGATAACGTTTGGTATTTTTGTATATCGTTGAGTGACATATATCACATCGATAGTTTTATGCCTACCTCTGAGAAATATCCTAGCGGGATTCTTTTGATTGTCTAGCATGACATCATCATAAACTGCAAAAGTGTTAATACTTCCATCAATATCATCAATATTTGGTGCTTCCTCGATATCGTTTATGTGCTTTCTCGTTAAAATTCTTTAACACCTCGTAACATCGCTGATCGTCTACACTAGAAACTACTAAATACAACTTAAGCCGTTTCATCCTTATCCTTATCAAATTAAGTAGCAATTGTGTCTTGCCACTTTCAAATGGTCCGATTAAAATCATGCGAAAATAATTTCGTAGCGCTGCATGATGTTTAACATGTCCTCGTGTTTTTGCCGCGAAAATATCAATTACATTCATGTTATTCGAAATAAATAATGAATCTAAGTAGTGTGAAACGTAAAACGCGTACTAGCACAAATGACTTGACGACGATTACAACCAAAAATAACAGATCAGCGCTTGCTGGTAAGTGTATACAATGTGGTACTAAAAAAATTTGATTTGTTTTCATCGATAAAATCAAGGATTAAAAAAAACAAGGAGATGTTATTGCAGTCAAGTAAGTAAAATTACCAAAAACACCATGGGCAAAATATCCGGGAGAAAAACACCTTCCAGGGTATAGTAACTGTGGACCCGGGACCAGACTCGAAATCCGATTCGATGATCAAAACCATCCTCGACCCGGTGAGTACCCAATAAACGCTATTGATAAGGCGTGTCATGCTCTTTATGTTGGTTATAAAAGCAGCAATCTGCAACACAGACATATCGCAGATGTGAAATTAATTCATGCGTTGAGTTCCATCACTGATAAATCCTTCAAAGAAAAGTTGGCTTCATGGTTGATAAAATCGGCGATGAAAAGTAATTTGATGTTGGGTGCTGGTAATTAATAACATCACGGAATCTATTTGTTATGCCCCAAGAGGATACTGGAGGGGTAAATCAGCAATCAGTAAACTCGCTAGTGCCGCAAAGGTGAAAAATACCACTGCCGTGGATTGTTTATTCAAACAGACGATATGGCAATTTCATCTACCACCGCCTAAACAAATTAACTTCTCACATTTTGATGTCAGCGTCGCTAATGAGGTTCATCAAGGTGATATATTATTTCTGCCGGATGATGGTGTTTACAAGTATGCGCTAACCGTAGTTGACGTTGCGATTAGATATAAACAAGTAGAACCTCTAAAGACAAAATTATCAACTGAATAGGCTTCTGCGTTTGAAAGAATTTATCGTCGGGGTCCTCTGCATTGGCCAAATCTATTACAAGCTGATCCTGGTAAGGAGCTTTAGGGTGAAGTGTTATCATCAATGAAGCAGCATACTGTCACCATCAGACGAGTACATACTGCATTAGCACTACATCGCGATCAAGCAATTGTTGAACGATTTAATCGGACACCTGCTGAGTGGTTATTTGGATGTCAATACGCAAAGGAATTTATTCAGGATAAACGATCTCGTGAATGGATCAAGAGATTACCGGTTGCAATTACCTCGCTAAATAATGAGATTACTCGAACAATCGACATGAAACCTAACAACGCGATTAAAAAGATGTATATACCCACAAAACCACAAAATGATTTTTCAAAACAACCAATAGTCGGCAATGTCGGTGTTAGATATTTATATGAACCATGAGAGCTTGAAAGCTTTAAAAAAAAGAGCTACTGATCCTATTTGGAGTGTCACCGCACATAAAATATCTAGCATAACACGATCCACGGGTAGACCAGCAATCTATAGAGTTGATTCAACTGCTCCTCAGCATAGATTTACTCGTGAACAACTACAAGTGATACCCGAGGATACTCAATTACCGCCTTAACTAGCACCTATGCGTCTGTTACACTCAAGACAAGTCAGCATCACATTATTTCTGGTATGACGAACATTGCTATTCTTTCTGTCTACGGTAAATTATGCTGGGGTCTTTGTCCGACCAACAGCAATGCATTATACGATTACATCTCGTGCAGTAATTATTCTTTTGCTGTTTAAGTGTAATTATAAATTTGGCACCAAGTCTTTTTTCTGATTATGTTATCGCTGACAATATCATTGATTGTTGTGTCATTATAACCTAAAAGAACTCTTCGAAGTTGATTTATTCTTTGTACTTTGGACACTGCAAGATACACTAAATTAGACGACACGATGCGATAATCTTTGTTCGAAACAATTGTATCGAATGTAGTCAAACCCTGCAAAGAATGTATCGTCGCTGCATATCCTACCACCATTTAACACTAGAATCTGATTTACTGTCAGGCCTGGAATTTCAACTTCGATAGTTTGTCTTCGTGTATCCTTGGGTCTATAAGAGAATGGCACTTGAAGTATTGCAAATTTTTCTTATGCGTGTTAAATAACTTCATCTGAAGTGTGTCTCTGACTATCTTTCTACTTTCCACTATCAAATCGTATTCCACATTGGATTCTATCCGATTGTAATCTGATTAGTTTTTTGAACTCGCGTAATTCATTATCAAGTGATCCATGTTCAGAACTAATTTCTTCATAATAGTCTACAAAATTCTTTAGCCAATTATGCGGGGATAAATCGACAAATGGTGGTGTTTGACCATGATCGCCATAACTTATCACTTTTGTATTCGCTAGCCAAAACCAATCATGAAAGTTTTATGATACATCTAATGACACTGTGCATATCTCATCTCAAATGATGATTTCAGGAATATATTCCGCGCACATTTGATCAGGAGTCCATTCGTCACCTTTCCACCGAAAGACACTGTGATACGTGCAAGAATTAATTTGTCGCTGTTTCATCTCTCTTGCAAATCTGTGTGTGGGTGTTAGCACAGTAATGTTTGATCACCCTCGAAATAATTCAATCGCACGAGTCGTCTTCCCTGACCTAGCAGAGCCGTTTAAGTAACTGGTTTTATATCTACATATTGGATCGGAACACGACGGTGCATTAGATAGTTCTGATATCTTATTATGTTTCAAGTAATTGTTTTCAATTGTAACATCTGCTGATTTGGAGTAATCACGCAGTAATTTCTTTATAATTCTCCAGGATCCCCAATTCTTGTCTGAATTAGTGAATTCAGCCACTGCTTCTTTATGTTCTATATATACATATACGCCCATAAGTACGAATACTGAGGATTTTCTCCATCTGTGTAAATAACAATTGTACCTAATTTGGCTCCATCTGATAAGAAAACGTATTTACGATGGACATATATACCCAAAAATGTTACATCTGTAATTATCAAATCGTATTCAGCATCATCTATATTCAACCGCGAAGAATGTCGTTTATGGTCGTATTTTCATCATTGTGTGAATTATATCTATTATTCTTCTACCGAGATCTTTTGCGATTATATTTCTAACATCAAAGATTTTTTGGACCACCTTACGCTATTGTTTTTTGTTTTCGCTGATTATACTATCTAGACTATCTGGTTGTGGTAACCAGACTTCAGTTTGTTTTCGATATGATATCATTGATTTACTGGCAATCAGCGATATCATCATTTTAGAATCAATCATATACCATAATAACACAATTGGCATACAGTGTTTTCTGAGATGAGTCTACCAAACCAAATATAACAACACGAATGAAGTCCTTTAGCTAATTCAAATGATACCACACGAGCGAATCCGGTTAAATCAAAATCGGGCAGTGGTCCATTAATCGCAACACGGGTCATGTCGTGTGTGGGATGTCCAAATCTTTTGAAGTACTCAGAACACTCTCCATACTCAGGAAAATTCCCTGGATAACACGCAATCATATCAATCGAAATGATGTTTTCAGGGTCCTATTTTGTATTCCTTAATCCGCCATGGCCATATTCCACCCTGCTTGATTCAATATATGAGAGAAATTCTGCGCGTGTTGGTTTCCATAGATTTTTCTTTCTCTTGAAATGAGCTGCAACCGACGGTATTACAAAAACGTTTGCCAGTAATTGTTCGCTGTGATCCATTGAAAACCACTAGCTAGTGTTTTCATCTCGTCATGGAGGGCTTCAGTACGATATTATTCGCCGTTGGATCTTACAACTTGATCGAATTTAACCTCTTCGTTTTCAAAACTGTGAAGTAACCACACTGACACAGGATCGTTTTTACTTAACTGGTAAATAAAATTAAATATTTCTCCTCAGACAATTCTTATCCCCCAGAGAATTCTGGGGAGAATTCCAGTGGTAAATATTTTATGGTTCTATCCCGCGGAAATATTGTTAACGCGGATGACCACGCGTGTGCATTATGGTCAATAATTTTGATTGGAGATCCTCTCGATTTATATTCGGTTCATATATCAGCAGAGAGGGTGGACAGACCGAAACTATTTCAGACAAACCGAAACTATGTCAGGCAAAGTCCTAAAGGATTTCACCCCAGCATAATTTACCGTAGACAGTAAAAATAGCAGTGTTAGTTATACCAGAGATAATGTGATGCTCACTTGTCTTGAGTGCAATAGACGCAGAGGTGCTAGTTAAATCACGCGGCGGTAATTGAGTATCCTCGGGTATTCCTGGTAGTTGTTCAATAATAAATCCTCGCAGAGGAGCAGTTGAACCTAAACTATGGACTGGCTGTCTACCCGTGGATCGTGTTAAGCTAGATATTGTATGTGCAGTGACACACTAAATGGGATCAATAGCTCTTTTTTTGCCACTTTCAAGCTCTCCTGGTTCGTATAAATATCTAACAGTGACATTGCCGAGTATTGGTTGTTTTGAAAAATCATTTTGTGTTTTTACAGTTATAAATTTTTTTTAAATCGCGTTTTTAGGTTTCATGTTGATTGTTTAAGCAATCTCATTATTTAGTGCGGTAATCACGCCTGGTAATCTTTTGACCCATTCAGGACATCGTTTATCCTGTGTAAAATCCTTCGCGTATTCATATCGAAATAACCGCTCAGCAATTGTCCGATTAAATCGTTCAAAAAATGCCTGATCGCGATGCAGTGCAGTATGTACTCGTATGATGGTGACATTATGATGCTTCATTGTTGTTAACACTGCACCCTGAAATTCCTTGCCAGGATCAATTTGTAATAGATTTGACCAATGCAGAGGACCTCGTCGATAAATCCTTTCAAATACTGAAGACACCTCAGTTGATGATTTTGTCTTTAGAGGTTATGTTTGTTTGTATCGACTCGCAACATTAACTACGGTTAGCGCGTACTTGTAAACACCATCACGTGCGACAGAAATAATATATGAGCTTGATGAACCTCATTCCCGACGCTGACATAAAAATGTGAGAAGTTAATTTATTTAGCGGTGGTAGATACATTTGCCTTATTGCCTGTTTAGATAATCAATCGGCTGCAGTGGATTTTTCACATTTGCGGCGCTAGCGTGTTTACTGATTGCTGATTTACCCCTCCAGTATCCTCTTATGGAAAAATCAATAGATTCCATGATGTATTAATTACTAGCACTCGACATCAATTTACTTTTCATCGCCGATTTTATCAACCATGAAGCCAACTTTTCTTTCAAGGAGTTATCAGTAATAGAACTCAACGCATGAATCAATTGTACATCTGCGATATGTCTGTGTTGCAGATTGCTGCTTTTATAACCAACATCATGAGCATGAAACGCCTTATCAATAGCATTTATTGGATTTTCACCGGGTCAAGGATGGTTTTGATCATCGAGTCGGAAATCGAGTCTAGTCCCTGGTCAACAATAACTATACCCTTGAAGGTGTTATTCTCCTGGATATTTTGTCTATGGTGTTCCATTTTAATTTGCTAACTTTACTGCAATATAACCTCCACGTTTCCTGTAAATCCTCGATTTTATGAAAAGAAACAAATCTAAATATTTTTGGTACCTCATTGTACACACTTTCCAGCTAGTGCTGATCTTTTATTTTTAGTTGTAATTGTCGTCAAGTAATTTGTGCTAGTACGCTTTTTACATTTTACACAATATAAATCCATAATTTATTTATAATAACATGAATGTAATTGTTTATCTGGCGACAAAAACACGAGAACCATTTAAGCATCATGCGTCGCTACCAAATTCTATTCGCATGATTATAATCGGACCTTCTGGAATTGGTAAGACACAATTGCTACTTAATTTGATAACGAGATGGATGAAATGGAACAAGTTATATTTAGTCTCCCCGAGTGTAGACGATCAGCGATGTTACGAATTGTTCACGGATTTTAACGAGAAAGCAGAATCGGAAGTTGATGAGGATATTTTTGAGTTTATAACCGATATCGAGGAAGCACCGAGCACTGATGATATTGATGAAAGCATTAACAATTTAGTCATATATGATGATGTCATGTTAGACAATCAAAAGAATCCTGTTAGGATATTTTCCAGAGGTAAGCATAAAGGTACAAATGTGATATATGTCACTCAAAAACCAAACGTGATCAGAGATAACTTCAATATTATTGCTGTATTTAATGGAGTAGACACACATACGCTACGAAATATTCATCAGACTTGGTGCAGTGGAGATATAGATTATAATCTCTTTAGAAATTTTTTTAGTCACGCTCAGTCAATTCCACATGGATTTGTAACGATAAATTTGCACGACCCGAAATCAAAATATCGTATCGGACTTGATCAAATATTCGGTTGAAACAATTCGTTTCCACCACGTCATCAGCGCCTGGTCTGTCTGGAGACAGAGTCTCTGCAGACTCATTCTCAATAGCGTGACAAACCGAAACAATTTTTCTTTTTTTGTCTGCCTGAATTGGCTTCTGTTTTTAATCCTTTATGATTTTGTTTGAAATAGTTTCGGTTTGTCAGAAATAGAGTCGGTCTGTCCACCCTCTCTGCTGCTCATATGATATCTCGGCTGTTACTGTCGCTATGGTTATTGGAAATTTTAGTATCCGTTCTAACGCGGCCACATTTTGAATTGTTGCCCCATTCTCCTTTACTGTTAGTCCCCATTTGTTTATTTTTTGCGTCTTTGATCCGTCAATTTGTTCCCACGCAACGCATTTGTAAATAGCTCTTTTATTGGTTCTGCTACACAATTCAACGACGAATATTTCATGGATTTTCATTTAGCAATACTCGGTTTATCATTTATTGGATATATTCCATAAACAACCGCGGTTACAGGATAAGCTCTCTCGTAATACGGTTTGCCAATTTCAGTCATAATTCCTGGTTTGGAATCCTGACTCACAATGACAGTTCTCTTATCTTTCAAATATTGGTTCAAATTTGTCACGTATAATCCAATTTCCGTTTCTGAGCTGATAATGAATTTCACTAAAAAAAATACTTTTTTTCTGGTCAAGATGCGAGATTATCACTGCTGCTCTTTTGTCGTTCATGGTAGCATCAACATTACCATCAATTCGAAATTTTGACCAATCGTGAGATGCTCCATCGTGTTTGAATTCATTACATGCATCACGGATTCTACCTATCATGCTTCTATGACTTATTAGACTCTTTAGTACATTTTTAGAGACTCTTTCAAGATTTAATTTAACATTTTTCCAAGGCGTAATTTTCGATAATCTCTCGAACTGCTCCATGTATTAAAACAAGTATTTAAAAAAAGAATTTATATAATGAATCATTGCGAATGGCTTATGATAGGATTAGTAACCGCTTGTACAAAATCATACAGGAATGAATTCTTTGGATATCATTTACAAAGCGTACGTAGTGGCGATTTTGGGCTTTTACCTTGCATACGATGTGGAGTAGGTGTCCGGGGTAAGTCGCAGTTGTGTATCAATTGTGGTGGTAAGCGATACCGAGACCTAAAGCGCTATTATGATACAAGAATCAAGAACTCCATTAAAGATTCCATCAATGACTCCATCAAAGATTCGTTCAAAAAATCCGTCAAAAACTCCATCAGCGTCAAGGACAAAATCATAAGAACACCTCACGACTACATTGAAAGATTCTCAAGTAATAATGAAACCAAATAATTAATAGACAAATAATATTATATTATATAAATGAACCAATAATTTCAACCACATCCTGTGATTACCAATTATAAAGCATCTCGTGATGGTATTCTCAGACACCGCAGACAGAAGAAACCATTATGGATGGTCAATGATCTTTGATATCTTAGGTTTGGTGCTGGAGGGAGACAATATTACTGTCACAGAATCGCATATGAATGTTGCAACAGATTAATCACGGATGGGTTTGTAATCGACCACATTGATTCTAATCCTAAGAACAATTCTTTATCGAATCTATGGTCAGAGTGAAAACACCAAACGAGGAGGGACTGAAACACACTCGAAAAATGAGAAACCTATAAAATCCTAAAATATTCATACAGGCGAAGAAAGAATATTTAAATAAATGACTGAAGCCGGTAGATATTTTGATATTTGCAAACCCTTGGTACGAAAAGTAGAAGAACGAATATCTTAATCTGCTTTTCCTAAAATATTAAATAAAGAATTCAACTAGTTTACATTTAAATTTCATTTGGTACTATTATACCTAGCATTAAGGGGAATAACTCGTGTGGGCTTGTATATACAGTTTATGAAAGGGAGATAACCGTTACGGAAACTCCACTATGATTTCATGGGAAAATCACTCTACGTCACGTCACTTGAATGGGTGATTTTTTCCCTCTTTTTGTGTATATAAACAGCTGTCACCCTTTGTGCCGAGCGTATTCATTGGAAACAACAGGCTAGGTGTTCTTAAGTACCGCCTATATATACTAAAATGTATATCTCTAGGCGCGATAATATGTGAGGACATTTTAAAGCAAACAGAGATTGTGCCATCTATATATCATATATACTTTAATTAAGAAATGTATATAAATGTGACGTCCATTCACCAAGCATACCTTCTTGGGGTTCTAACCCGTTAGTTTACGAGTTTGATCCCCTCTCGGAGACTATGTTTCGTGGTAACTCTGGGCCTCTCAGATGTGAATAACACCTGAGGGTTCCAAATGGGGATGTGTTGTCTTATATATGTAACCTCTGGGACTCTCAGATGTGAATAACACCTGAGAGGTTCGAAATGGGGTTTTCATGTATATCTCTAGGCGCAATAAGATCTGAATAACACCTTAGAGCGAATGGAGTTCATATCATGTATGTCTATATGATCAATAGGATGTGAATAACACCTTAGTGCGAATGGAGTTCATCATATCAGATCATATATAATCATATATAACTTGCATATATATCGCTAGGAGTAATAAGATGTTGATGACACCTTAGAGCGAATGGAGTTAATCATATCATAGAAAAAGTGGTAAAAAATTACCCCTCTTTGTGTTTGATATATAAAATAAATTGTATATAATATTTCATATAATGAATTTCGAAACTATGAATGTCATTATTATTGAGATCTCAAATTTGAAAAATCAAGGAATACAATTATCAAATAAATCAGATTCTCTTTGAATTTCATGATCTTGCTGATAGCGCTCAGAATAATAGGTATGTCCTTCCAAGGCAGTATGTTTTATTCAAACGAATTCAGCACGCGGTAAATGACTCGCTTGTATTTTTAACGACATCAACAAATGTATCCAGCTATTCACTGCGGTCGAAAAGATCAGAGGCGAATTTGGCAACAATTTGAAATCAAACGCACAATAAACTCGAAAATCTAAGCAATAAGAGAATTCATCGGACAGTGAAAATCACTTTTCTCTTTTTGTTACCTCAACACAGTAAAAGTACAATGCCCACGCGGTACAAAATATCTGTTTGCAGGTGAGTAATCCGCATTTATAGACAGGTATTCTTACTCAGATCGAACGAATACTCTATAATACCTTTCAAGTATTGTGTTTTTTAGCGTGGTGACCTATCACCAACGTGGAAGTAATGAAACACCTGTCGTGAACTTCAAAAGAATTTCGGAGTGGGTGAGCATCTATGGATTTTATTTTTATTTGTTAGCTGCTAAAATATTTTAAGAGATTTATTTTATTTATTGATTTTTGGTCATTTTTGTAATGTATTTGGTCATTTTTGTGGTGTTTTTGGCTAATCTATCGACAAGATTTCATCAAAATCGAGGGTGAAAACCCCAGGAATTCATTTAGAGAAAATCGATTTTGATGAAATTTATATCCTTGTGATGCAATGTTTATGGTGTTTTTCATCGTGATCGTCGAATTGTCGATGCTTTTTTTTATTAATTTTGTACTGTTCTTGGCTAATCCGTCGAGAAGACTTCATGAAAATCGATTTTCTCTAAATGAATTCCTGGGCTTTTCACCCTCGATTTTTATGAAGAAAAGAAACGCGTAGTTATCTGTAGATTTTTTCACTTACAATTTAGATCATATATTATATTTATAATGGTAGGTGGGGCTCTAACAACTAGATTAGCACGCGAGAGATTAGAGCGATTAAGAGATTTATTCCTGTTCGTGATTCCGTTCAAAAAAAGTTCCAAACGAGACAAGAATTTCAAAACGATTTTCACAGCGTGTACCGAACAATTATTCAAATACATTACTTCAGCATCTGGGATAGATAGTATCGACTACTGAAAAGGACATATGGGGAGATATTCCTGAGGAACAACGAGGGAAAGAACCGGCCCTTCTTCCTGAACTTACAAAAATAGCAAAACGGTCCAACCAAAGAAAGGAATCTATAAAAACACTTCCTGGTGATATAGTAGCTGCTGTACAACTTAAGGAACAACAGGAACAGACAACAACGTGAACGACTTGAACAAGAACGACTTGAACAAGAACAACTTGAAGAAGAAAAGCTGCACAACTTCAGGAACAACAACATCAAATTGAAAAGGATGATCAATTAAAAAGTTCGAAATAGAAAAAATATTCACCTGAAAAGATATTAACGAATCAGGCATTGTATGAAATAAGAAAAATTTCCACGGATGATGAATAAGCTGATTTTTGCTGCTAAAAGTTTTCATAAGGACATAAGGGAAAACTATATAAACGATGTATATGAAAAATCTATAAAAACCGCTGACACCTGGTACGGGAAAATATAGTTGGCAAATCACGGTGGAATTAAAATAAAAAACGATGATGATAATTTTAAGCATTATATGGATAAAATAAAATATATAAAAAGCGGTCTAGCACCATATGAACCCATTGAGGAAATAAAAGTAACAGCCGCAGTTGGTCCCATACAAGGTGCAACTGTTGCTACCGGTAATGGTTTTTCTCAGGGTGAAGCTCCAAGAGGGGTTTCAGGTAGTGGTCTAGTTCGTTGTCCTAATAAAATTCTCGAAGACTTATTACAATTAGAAATTCTCGAAGGAGGGAAACGAGCCGGAAATAACTCACCGGAAATAATTATTGAGACAGCTCATATCTGCAGACGACTATTTGAGGGTGGTGTAATGGATATTGGGGTATTCTGAGAGTTTATTGATGAGCTAGCGGACGGTTACCACAGTAATTAATCTATGAAATTGCTAGGAATGAAAATTATTAGGATATTTACGATTAGATAAATGTCATTTAAATAAGATGACCATTTACTACAACCACAATAAACCAACCATGACTTACGTAGTAAACTCACGATTTCCCGTTTATAGCGCTTATTATGCAGATGGTCTCGGCAATACCATTGCAGTGTTATTTGCAAGAATGGCTCCAAAAAAAGTACCAATCGCAAAAAAGTTATCAATGAAAGCTATTGATGTTATTCGTGATAAGGGTATTAGCGCTGTTGGTGATGTTGCCGGGAAAGCATTTTCCACAACTAAAGAAAAACTAGTAGCGTTTGTTCGGCGACGAAATAAACCACTGGGCGATAAAATCACTAGGACTACAACCATCTACGGAAATTATGCCCGCAAGTATTAGCAAAATAATAAACAACGCAGTGGAGCAGAATATAGCATCACGGATAAATAATGGATATGACACTCAGGGAAATATTACTGGAAATATGATAGCGGGAAGTGGTTTGAAATCGCGAGCAACATCGCGATTTAGACCAAGAAATATATAATAAAATGTTCAAATCGTCACCTGACAAAGCGTTCGATTTAGGTGCACCAGTACCTAAAAATGATTCTGTACGCGATTATCAATTATATTCCTCTCAAGCAATACAACGAAATGGTCGATCAACAATTGAACTTCAAGTCCAGGATACCAGCAAATAATTTTTACCTGCTGAAGCATTTATTGGAATAGAAGGTGAAATTGTAACAAATGATCATGCTGCTAATGATCCGCCATATGCACTTGCTGCCACAGTCGACTTTACCAATAAAGGTATAATGGCGCTATTTGAGAGTGCTAGATATATGATTGATGGAAGAGAAATTGAGTCTATAGAACATGATGTTGATGTTGCCACAACAATAATGGGGTTAGCCAGATATTCTGACGATTATACAAGAACAGCAGGTCCATCTATCATGTTCGCAAAGGATACTAATGATTACGCTGATAACAATAAGTATAGAAAATTACGGTCACCAGTAGCTACGACATCTGATCCACAACAAGGTGATGGAGATCATGAAATAAGACCAGGTGCTGCTTTTAATATTGTAAAAATGATAATACTCGTTACAACCTCTAGGGTTTGCAACACGCGTATCAATGTTGCAAGGACAGCGTAGATTATTTTCATGCGCGATTCCACTATCTCATATATTTGGGTTTGCAGAAATGTTAGGAAAGTTATCTATGGAGCGAAGCATACAATAGTACTCGTGCGAAAGGGAGATGATAATGACGCAATCTGGCGTACTGGCGCTGTTGATGCTAAAGTGTATATAACAAAACTATTGCTGTCGATGCTAGTAATGACTCCATCAATCAACGCACAGGAAAACTTACTATTATTTATGGATCATGGAGGAAAATCATTGCTATCATGGGTAACAGTGACCACAGATACCGCACAATCCTCTGTTACTGGTGTATTTACGTGGCACATGACATCAAAACAGGAAATTGCTGCACCGCGACATATATTTGTTGCGTTACAGGATAAGGCGAGAGTTGGGTCACAATTACGCAGCCATATGATATTTTATAAACTAGGTGCAAATGAAGTCTCATTGAGGATAAAAGGCCAACAAGAACAATCCGACGATATTTTACTTAATTACGATCAAAACCAAATAGCTTGCGTATATAATCGTTTGCTGACATTTATGGGACGTGATCATAATGTAGACACTGGTTTGCAAATATCACAATGGGATTTTCAAAACCTATATGCCATTTACTATTTTTCGATAGAACAGCTTAATTTAACCAGACAATTCGTCGTTGATATACACTTTCGAGCTCGTGTAACCGCTATTTCAGTTATTGATGTAGATCCACCAGTCGTACACGGTAGTTAAAGCAGTTGCTGTCATTCTCAGTGACAAATCAATGCTACTCGAAGGTTCTGACAAATGAGGGTAGTTGATGCACCAGTGGAAATTATGTAGACAATAAGATCAATCTCGTATTAAATAAAATGTCAAATAGTGATGTTAGTATTACGTTAACTTCTGATCAAATTAAAAAGATGCAATCGGATGCAACTACAAAAATGTGAAACTACGATCTCGCTAAAACACAATCAGATGTCTGGTGGTCAAAATTAAACGTCATTGACAACTCGTTAGATAAAACACTTCAATGATGCCATCAAAGATAACAAAGGTGTCCAGGCTACTCTCTCTGCTTCCGCAATTAAGAACATGATAAAATCAGGTGGTATACTTCCACTTTTCGCTGCGTTACCAGCGTTGATTGCGGCTGCGGCCCCAGCGGTGGCAAAAGCTGCCGCACTAGGAGCCGTTGGTACAGCGGCAGGAATGGCACTAAAGAAACCAACTGGAAAAGGGTACAAATAAATTAACGATCAAGAAAGGGTCTGAGACTACCAGGAACTCCGTATTCTTGGTACAGCGGAAAGGGCCTGAGACTAGGAACAGTTCTCCAACAATAGTTCCCATGTCAAATTTTGATTTCCTCGATGCTGCTAAAAGCAAGCGATAAAAAACTTAAGAGGTGTTTTTATGAGAGATCAATTACCAAAACAACCCAACAATACTGAAATCGGTATCATTAATCTCAATAACAGCACTGGACCTGGAACTCACTGGGTTACATACGCGATTGATCGCGTGTAATTGCTTAGTTTGATTCATATTGGTTAGCGCCGCCTAAGGAGGTTATGCTCTATATAAACAATTTAAAAACTCCTATCTGGTATTCCACGTTACCAAAACAGGAAATGAATGACACACCACTATGCGAAATAGAAGTATTATACGTTCTAAACGCTATTTCATCATCGCGAGAATCACCACATAGAACCATCCACGAATATACGAATAATCGCTTGTTAGAGAGAAATAATAAAAAAATAACATTATTCACATTTATGTATTTAGTTCAATCAATTCCTGAATTAAAATCATATAATGTGATATTTGAAACTAGCCATTTAGAAAATTTTAGAATTTTTGGGTTGAAATCATTCATCGTCTCCTGTTTTAAGAGACAGATGTTTGCGTGCACAGTATCCATTGGCGGGTTCGAAAAGCAAACATATACAACATGAAAATGTTTATCCAAAACACTTTGAAAGTCACCAATAACAACAGTAAATGGTGGATGGAAGCATGCTTGACAAAGGAGCTGTTTCACTCTCTAGGTTCGTTCACTCGATATAAAATTTTGCATACTATGTACAGCACAAAATTACTCACGGATTAGCTAAATTGACGCTCTTGATTTGAAACGACTGGTGTACTTTGAAATGTGATTTACTTTGGGATAGATAGATAGACAGATCTATATATATATGTGGTCCAAGGTTGACATTACCAGGGTGGGAGTGGAAGACAAGCTCCCCACTCCTCCAAAAATGTCCCATAGGGCCTGCGACTTTGATCACCTCTGTCAACTAAAATCCAGCTCCTGGCCTTCGCGGGTGGCTTAGCTTCTAAGTCCGGCGGACCATGTTTTCACTGACAGGAGAAGGGGTGAATGCGGCCAGTGGCGCTTTAAACCAGTCGCTTCGGGTAGATGGGGCTCGTAAACCTTGGATGGTAGCTCATCTAGGAGAAGGAAAACTCTGATCCCAAACCTCCGCTGCCTTGCGGCTATACCCACTCACGGGAAGGCTAAGGGAGTAAACCCTGACAGAAAATCCGGAGACGGAGTCCTTAAGGCGGTCTGACGTTGACTTCAACGTCATTCCGGCAACTCATGCGACGCCGGTGGTGCCAAGCTGTAGCGACATTTGTCGTTCCCATGGGTCCACCAGCTACGTGGAGAGGGGGGATCTGGTGCATGTGCAACAGCTGATTCTCCATTCTAGACTGCAAAGGCTTTGTAGCTTTACTGGAGAGGACACTCCAGCGTCGTCTTAAGGCATCGTCACACCATGGGAAGTAGCAGTCTACCGGTTATAAGCCATAGCTCGATTGGCGTAGAACTTGGCGCCAGGGGCTGCTGTCGACTGTGGGAGAGATCGCCATGTCTCATGGGAAGCTACCGCCAGCCTCAAGCTGGGCAGCCCACAGTCAATAAGTTGTTTCACGCCATGGCCTGCCTTCTTCACTGGGTGCGTGGAGCTTAGAGAACCACCTCGACAAGCAGGCCAACAAACTCTGCACCAAGCAAGATACAAAGAGGAAACAAGAAGACTCCAGCTCTTTGTTTCGCAAGCTGGAACATCAGAACCTTGTGCCCTGGACTCACCACTGACATGCAGAAGATCAACGACGCACGAAAGACTGCCGTCATTGAAAGAGAACTCTCCCGACTGAATGTCGACATTGCCTGTCTTGAAGAGACCCAACTGGCCGACAGCGGCACCATCAGGGAAACCAACTACACCTTCCTCTCGTAAGGAAAACCATCAGACGAACCCAGGCAGCATGGTGTCGGATTCGCTGTAAAGAACATCCTCGTCGCCTTCATTGAGCCTCAAAAACCAACGAAAATAGCCAGCGACTGCTGGAGATGTGCTACACTCACAGCTTATGTGTGACCAACACCTTCGTCAAATGCAAGGAGATCCACCAGGTATCATGGAGACACCCACGTTCCCGCCACTGGCATCAGCTAGATCTAGTCATCACCAGGCGCGCGGAACTAGCCAGCGTCCTTCTCACCCGCAGCTACCACAGTGACGACTGCGACACGGACCACTCTCTTGTGGCCAGCAAGGAACGAATAATACCCAAGACACTGCACCACGCCAAGAAGAATGGTCGCCCACGCATCAACACCTGCTGTACAAGCAATCCAGAGAAAACACAGCAGTGCATCTGCAAACTTCACGAGGCTCTCACCAAAGAGACACCTGATGACACCATCGACTCCAAGTGGTCCCACCTCCGAGACGCTGTGTACAACTCAGCCATTACTGCCTACGGGAAGAAAGAGCACAAAAACACAGACTTGTATAAGGTAAGCTGGGAGGAGATGGAACCCTTGACTGAGGCGAAGAGGAAAGCCCTCCTGTCTTACAAGGCTGCGACTAGTCTTGGTACATTACAGGCCCTCAGGACTGCCAGGATAAATGCTCAGCAGACCGCCCGTCACTGTGCTAACACCTACTGGCTGAACCTCTGCACCAGTATACAGATAGCTGCCGAAACCTGGGATGCAAGGGGCATGTACGAGGGTATCAAGAAGGCAACAGGCCCATCCACCTCCAAGATCGCCCAACTCAAGTCCAAGACTGGCTAAGTCATCTAAGACCAGGGCAAACAGCTGCAGCGCTGGGTTGAGCACTATCTTGAGATGTATGCAACCCAAAAAATCGTCACGGACACCGCCCTAGACGCCATCGCAAAGCTGCCAGTCTTGGGGGAACTAGACACACCACCCACCCTGGATGAGCTTGGCAAAGCCATCGACTGCCTCGCTTGTGGGAAGGCCCCTGGGTGTGACGGCATTCCGCCTGAAGTCCTAAAGATTGGGAAACCAGCACTAATCCAGCCTCTGCACGAACTCCTCTGCATCTGATGGGGACAAGGACACATCCCCCAGGTCATGCGAGATGCAAACATTGTCACTCTATACAAGAACAAAGGAGACCGCATTGACTGCAACAACTACCGGGGCATCTCTCTTCTCAGTATTGTTGGAAAGGCGTTCGCCCGTGCCGTCCTGGCGCGCTTGCAGACCCTAGCATCCCGAGTCTACCCCGAGTCCCAGTGTGGCTTCCGAGCAGGCAGGTCAACTCTAGACATGATCTTCTCACTAAGACAGCTGCAGGAGAAGTGTCATGAGCAGAAGATGCCCCTCTACATTGCCTTCATAGACCTGACCAAGGCATTTGACCTGGTCAGCCGGAGTGGACTCTTCAAGATCCTTAAGAAGAAAGGCTGCCCCCAACGACTGATCGCTATCATAACATCGTTCCACGAGAACATGCACAGCACAGTGTGCTTCAACGACGCAACATCAGAGGCCTTCCCAGTCAGCAGCGGAGTGAAGCAAGGGTGTGTCCTTGCGCCAACTCTCTTTGCCATCTTCTTTTCCATTCTCCTCCAGTACGCCTTCAAGGACTGCAGCGAAGGTGTGTATATACACACCAGGACTGACGGAAACCTGTTTATCATTGCCCGTCTCCGTGCAAAGACTAAAGTTACAAAGGTTCTCATCCATGAATTGCTCTTCACGGACAATGCAGCCTTGACATCACACACGGAAGATGGTATGCAGCAGCTAGTATGCCGCCTCTCCCACGCCTGCAGGAATTTCGAACTGACAACCAGTCTGAAGAAGACGAATGTAATGGTGCAGGACGCAAACTCCTCTCCCAGCATCGCCATTGATGTGTACAACCTGGAAGTTGTTGAGGACTACACATACCATGGGCCCACCATCTTCAACTCGCTCTCCTTTTATACTGATATAAATGGCCGGATTGTCAAGGCATCAGCAGTTATGGCGAGATTGAACCAGAGGGTCTGGGACAATCACAACCTCACCGAGAAGACCAAACTGCGCGTCTACCAGGCATGAGTTCTCAGCACACTCCTTTACAGCAGCGAGGCATGGACCACCTACGCGAGTCACGTGAGGAAACTCAACAGCTTCCACTTGAGATGCTTAAGGCGTATTCTGCGTATCCAGTGGCAAGACAAAGTTCCCAACACATAGGTTCTGAAATGCACCGGCATGAACAGCATGTTCTCCATTCTTAGCGAGAGGCGCCTTCGCTGGCTAGGCCATGTTAGGAGAATGGACCCAGGCCGCATACCCAAGGATCTACTGTAATGCGAGCTAGTAGAAAGTGCACGAACGACTGGAAGGCCACGTCTGCGCTACAAAGATGTCTACAAAAAGGACATGAAGACAGCCAACATCAACATAAATAATTGGGAGAGCTGTGCTGACGACCGCTCCGCGTGGCGTCTTGCTGTCAGACAGGGCACTCAGAAAGCTGAGAAGATGAGAAACACAAACCTCGCTGCAAAGATAGCCAGGAGGATGGCGAACCAAAACCTTCCTCAGCAAGCATCAGCATACACCTGCAGCAACTGAAACAGAGACTGTCACTAAAGGGTCGGATTCTTCAGACACTCGCGAAGGTGCAGATAGGACACCCAAATCGGAAGCGCGAGCTTTCACATACCGAGAAAATAAGCTAGAGTGCGAGAGAATATTGTCATTCACATTTCTGTTTACTCAATTATTCATGTACATTCTTGCCATAATGCTTCACTGAAGCATACATTTTCTTACGTCGATCATTTAATGAGCTTGTACAACTACACATTTACACAATCGTGCAAGAAGATGCATTATAGCATACATAATCGTACCCGCTGCAGTGAGACACATTGTACTGAACAGAAACGGTTTATATACCTCGTTCACGTTACAGGGTATAACTTGGACAAAATTAAAGCGATTTTTAAGATGCCGTGTTGTCAACCTTCTCAGAAAATATTTAACTTGTCGAAATTCTCCCAGATTTGTAACCGAGTCGTTTTTGGATTAAATGAAAAACTTAAACACAATGTGTGAAAGATTAAAATATATTAATTAGTAAAGAAAACATGTATGATCTAAAAGTACAAAGATTCTCATATGCTCTCCACAAGCAATTGAATCACTCCATACTAACATTCACACATTAAAAATAAACCTATAATATTATAAATATATCCGATATAAAACTTCAAAAACCCAGTTTCAAATAATGGTACACACTACGATTTCACTTATAGATACTGCTTGGGATTAAAACAATCTCAAGTTTTTAAATACGTTTCACATTTGCTGCAATGTCAATAAGATTCATCATTCTCCAGGAATTTCAACTAAGATTCAAAGTAATCTCATTTAAATACAAATATCAAAATTGATACACCAATTGGAATAAACATATGCTAATTGACCCTGTACAGTCGAACGATTCATAGATAGATAGACAGATAGATAGATAGATAGATAGATAGATAGATAGATAGATAGATAGATAGATAGATAGATAGATAGATAGAGAGATAGATAGATAGATAGATAGATAGAAAGAAAGAAAGAAAATTCTATAGACTTAAATAGACATACGTGCCTTCTTAACGTGATGCTTTGATGTTGGCGCAAGTTAGAATATTGCAACAACACATATAAATATATATACTGAACGAATGACGTCATAAATTCATGGTAAAAACAAGTTATCGATGGTCATTAGGTGTCAAAGGGGTCGACCAAACAACAGCAAGTAACCTCTATCTGTGACTGTGTCAATGATTCAGGGTAAATGCAAGAACAACTTTATTCTCCTTTTAGAGAAACAACACGTACAATAGTAGTGTACGAAGTATCAAGACTTCTTATATGTTATGCATGCAACATACAAACATAAATAATATGGTATATAAACTTTCCAAAATAATATGCCTCCAGTCAGTAAATAACAATGTCACCTCACGATGACCCCGTAATTATTTACTCTGTACTGATCCTTTTCATAAACAATAATTATATCATTCAAACATGTTTTCCTGTGAAGTATTACTCTAAAAGGTGTATCATGCCAATAAATAGTACCCCAGTGTTTATATGAATTAAGGATTATAGAAACTTTATTTTCCTTTAAGAGAAACAATGTGTACAATATTATTGTACGAAACATCAAGACTTCTTATATGTTATTCATGCAACATACAAACATAAATGATATGGTATATGAACTTTCCGAAATAATATGCCTCCAGTCAGTAAATAACAATGTCACCTCACGATGACCCGTGGATAGAAAATCTGTACTTACCCTTTTCCTAAACAATAATTATATCATACAAATATATTTCGCTATCAAGTATTGCTCTAAAAGGTGTTTGAATGCCAATAATTTGTAGCCCAGTGTTTATATGCAATCATGTATTAACCATATTGTTTTAATATCTCAGTTATTAGTATTACACATTTGAAACTGTCTATCAATAGTTAGAACACATGTCTGTCTTTGCCAATATGTATTCTTGCACTTGTTGCACTCCGCTTCTTGTAATAAACATTATGTAGCCCTATCATGCCTTAAAGTAATTAAATTATTAATTAAATCAGAAAAGGTAAAACTAAGTTCGACCGAAGTAGAGGACGAATAATGGTACATTGAAACACAAGGGGTATTAATTACTGGCATTGTAAAGCGATTGGCTTGAAGGTAAAACTAAGTTCGACCGAAGTAGAGGACGAATAATGGTACATTGAAACACAAGGGGTATTAATTACTGGCATTGTAAAGCGATTGGCTTGATAGTTATTGACTAAGTAAAACAAATGTAGATTGTTAATCTTTTTTAACTATAACACATGAGGTAATATATGCTTTATAGGTGATATATTCATCGCTACTATGTAGAGTGAGTCATCATGTAGTCACATTGTGATTTAATGACTGGATGTATATTATGTCGGTGAGTTCGTTTACCCTATCATCACAATATGTTTGTTCTACAAATAGCATTCATGAAATCAGAATCTATCATATTCCAGTTTTAATTACTTTGATTTGCTAAAATCAAAGTATATTTCTGATTTGTTCTTCCACTGAACTACAAAAGTCTATACATTGATAGACCACAGTACGATAAATATACAATCAAATTATGACACTTTCAGTAATATTTATAGGCAAATTAAAATTAGGTGGAGTAAAATTTATATGCAAAAAACAACAAAAACAACATACGCAGTTTAATAAATATCGTGACAACTTAAGTCAATAAAGTTAATATATATTGAAACAGCAAAAATAAAATTAGACAATAACTATACGTAATGGTACATTGAAACACGCATGGTAATATTTATTGGCATCGTAAAGCGATTTGTTTAATAGGTTTTTACTTAGTAAATTAAATGGAATCTTACCAGATAAATCAATGAGATTGTTAATACTGTTTTAACTATAGGATATAAGGTAGCATATGGTTTATGGGAGACAGATCAATCGCTACTGTTTATGGTGTGTCATGGTGTGATCACATTGTGATTTAAAGACAGGATGTTTATTATGTAGGTGAGTTCTTTTACCCTATAATTAATATTTGCTTGTTCTACAATAGCGTACATGAAAGCAGAATCTTTCCTACTCCAAATCTGATTACTTTGTTTTGCTAAAATCATCGTAGATCTTATAGTTTTTTCTTCCTTTCAGAACTACAAAAATATATAAATATATACCACATTACGATAAATATAAAACAAAATTGTGTTACAAACACTGACGCACATGCAAGCATATGACCTTTGTGCATACACCTTGAACAATTTGCAATTTCACAGACAGATATAACATGGTCTGTTTGTGTGAACTTTCTATCACCAAATGACTCAATGATAAGTACTTCTACCCTAACCTTGTATTATCCACCTTATGAGGTCATGCGTTCGCGATATATAACTGGTGCTGCAAATATGCGTCACAGTCATTAGCAGAAACATCAGAGAGCAGCTTGACAAACATTTGCTGACACTCTTACTCACAAAGTTCATGGGGTTTCAGTAGTGGTAAAATTAGTATCGTAGTTCACTTATGAAGCAAATAACAAATGTCCGATATTAAAAAGTATTCATAACATTTTATCTTGGCGGAAAATCTTTGATACCCTTAAGACCTTTGACTCTAGAAAACGGTTAAAAAAAAGAGTAGAAAAGAACAAGCTTTTTGAAACTGAAAAAATAAATTCTTTCTTGAAAATGAAAGAAAAGTTTAAAAACTAAATTTTAAAAAAATCTAAAATTAATTTACGAATTAAAAGTTACATTTTCTATTAATAGAATATTCAAATAAATTCAACACTGATACATGTTAAAAATTCCAAGATTGATGACGATCAGTTAATTTGTAGTCCGGTTTCTATTTATATATAGTACCTTGTAAAAGAACAAAATTTATCACCCTGGTGTTGGAAATACAATTGATATTTTGACATGCTCTCTTTGTCTAAGAAGTACGATGAACAAATTCAAAAATTTGTAGATATACAATTTCTTAAAGTCCAAATGAACTGAAGAATTATTAACATGGTTACACACTTTACAAAGACAAAATAAATGACGAAACATCATTTATAAAAGCACAGTTCTGAATAATCTTCACGAATACAAAGTCTTTATTGCGTTGTATTGGAGTCTTGAAAATAAAATTGCCGAATTGCTAACTTAACCAATGTTCTGAAGAAAACGCCATCAAAAGTGAATATATTTACATTTGATTATCATGTAATGAAACATAAAAAAATAAATGAAAAACAGTTTTATTAAAACAAATATTATTCTCAAATCAGATACAGGTAACAATACAGTCTTCCACAATGTTGTTTTTCTCCAAAAATTTATTTTTAAGTATAAATACATATCAGTACTTGTGTGAAATGGAAACGAATGCATTGTTATGTTATGCCACAGATCATGCCAATATAAATAACTATTAAATGCAACGTTTACATGTGATATATACCACATTTATTAGTTTACTTTTTCGTTTTTTATTTTTCTTCGGTTGTAGTTATGTTAACATGATCATTAAATGTTTTCTTAACATATTTAATTTCTTCAGTTAGTAGTACTAAGTCCAGTATACATTTTTTTCCTTTCTATCATGTAGTATTGAACTAAAACGTTTTCATTTCAAGCGTTAAGAGGAAGAGCATTATTTAAAAAGAGACATCCTAAAATGAGCCAGTAGCAGCATTAACAAAGACAACAACTATGCGCATCGGAGTAAAAATTTACGAACGCCATTGCTGTCAACAAGCATATCTCTTGCGGAATACTAAATCAAAATAGGCTTGTTCCGATGCTAATATACACCGTTAATGAAAATATACAAGAAAAAGTTCTTAAAGTATATTGAAGGGTTTTAATTATACGGCTGACTAATTACTAACATTCATCGCAATGTCGATAGTATGGGCTTGAAAACGTTCCAATTATAGTAAGTAAGGTTCCTTTGTATTTCTCATTTAAATTGTAATAGATGTACACATCTGGAAAATATGCATATTACAGATATGTAGACTGCCATCCTATCTGCTATATAATATATATATATATATATATATATATATATATATATATATATATATATATATATATATATATATATATATATGTATGTATGTATTTATAGGTGTTGTCGCAATATTGAAACTTGCGCCAAAATCAGAATATCGCGTAAAAAAAAGCATGTAAGTTTATTTCTCTCTCTCTCTCTCTCTCTCTCTCTCTCTATATATATATATATATATATATATATATATATATATATATATATATATATAGAGAGAGAGAGAGAGAGAGAGAGAGAGAGAGAGAGAGAGAGAGAGAGAGAAAGATATATATATATATATAGATAGATAGATAGATAGATAGATAGATAGATAGATAGATAGATATCTGTCTATCTATCTCAAAGCAAATCACATTTCAAAGAACAACAGTTGTTCCAAATTGACAGTATGAATTTAAGTGAGCCTTGAGTAATTTCGCGCTGTATATACTATGAAAAAGTCTATATCGACTAAAACTACCGCGAGAGTGAAACATTATGTAATGCGGGTTTCAATCCACCATTCCTGTCTTTAAAAGGAGATATATAACACAATTTATCTCAGGTGATGTGTTCATAAGTGCATCAGTACTTAAAATAAGATTCTTATTGCAGACTTACAAAGTGTTTTGGATAAACATTTGCATTTTGTATGTGTTCGCTTTTCAAATCCGCCAATGGATACCATGAACAGTAACGTCTGTCTCAAAGACAGGATACGATGAATGATTTCAACCTGAAGACACTAAAACCTTGTAAATGGCAAATTTCAAAAATCACATTAATATTATACTACATATTTATGATTTCGATTCTGAAATGAATGGACCTCAATACATATTACTAGAAGTAATATATATATATATATATATATATATATATATATATATATATATATATATATTTCGTTGGATTTTTAAACGGTACATGGTTTAAATTGGCCATAAGTTTGATATTTTGTTTTCTTTGTTGAGCTATCGTGATTATTTCATAATTTTAATGTTAAAATCGAGAATCATTGTGCTTTACTATATTATTAAATTTCAGAAGATTTCATTCGTTGTCATTTTATGGGAGTTTTTTTTTCCGAGAGTGCAGCCAGTTTGTTTATAGCCTGATATTGAAGTCGAAGATAAGTCAGTTTGCTTGTATTCGTGTATTAATGTCTTGGAGCACAGCCGGTATGTTTCTATCCGAGTATTAAAGATGGAGATCACCCGCAATGTTAATATCTTAGCATTAAAGTCAAAGCTCTCATTCTGTTTGTTCATATCATTACAATAAAGTCACAAAACCCAGCTGATATTGTCTCTATATTGGTGGGTTAAATAATCAAGCCTAAAACTTAAAATAACATGCTCTAAACCTAACGTAAGAAACATTGAGCTCAAGTATCATACTCAAAGAAAACCTTTTATCATGATTCATATTATTAATAGTAGTGGTAGTAGTGGTAGTAGTAGTAGTAGTAGGAGGAGGAGGAGGAGGAGGAGTATGTCAGTTGACTTATAAACAAATATATGGTTTAACTCATTCATCTCATAAAGGCGGAACATCCTCGAAACAAAACACATTTTTATATTTATCAAATAAGATCATTCCCCGCAAATATTATTTTAAAAGTTTAAGAATCAAATCGATGAATAATCCAATAAATAACCCAAGAATTAAATTAGAAAAGTTCGTGTACTGAAATGTTCTAATGAATTCGAGTTCGACTCCTGTTGAAAAATATAAGATTGGAGACTATGATATATTTTAATGTATGTCTTGTGTTCATATATTGTAAAAGTACAAATTTTAATTGTCCAGAGCTGGAAATTGGAATGGTATTTATACAAACTCTTTTTGTTCAAAAATTACGAATTAACTCATCAAATATATAAAGAGATACAAATCAATCATTTAAAATTCAAATAAACTGAATAATTGTTAACGTGGATTAAACACTTGACTAAAACAAGAGCAAATGACGTGACGTAGGTTGTAAAACCACATAAATCTTTAATTTTTACAAATGCTATACTATAACGTATTCTAATACGCAGTTTCAAGAAAATCTCAAATTATGATAAATATTGTCTTTCTTCGCATTTTATCCAACGCTTCTATTCCAATAGATATATATAGCTATACCAGTTTGAATTAGAATGGAAGACGTTGTTAGGTTTTCACACAAATTTTGCCAATATAAATAACTATTATTTGCAGCCAGCACAGATGACATTTAGAAAATTTATAAATGTTACTTTATTTTTAATTTATTCGTCTTCTATTCCGGTCGTGCATAGTTTTACGTTTTCTGATTTAGCTATTAATTTAATTAATTTATTGCAGGATACGGGTACATAATCTTTAAATGTTTTCAAAGCATATTGTTTTTTTTAGTTGCTAGCGTTTAGTGCAGTATTCAGTTTCGTCTTTTATAGTATGCAGATTTTAGATAAAACAGCGATACAGATTTTCCATTTGATTTCGAGTGTGAATGTGATGTACTTTAGTTTAATATAAGACACTGTAGTGCGATCTCATCCACAATTAGCCTGTATGTAGCAGTATTAAAAAACACAACAAAGTATAAACTTGTTTGCAATTAAGTTATAAATGCGTCAGATGTCAATAAGCATATCCCCTTAGGATTACAGTGATATATGCAACCACAAACATGACATGCAAATGAACAGAAAACTAAATCTAGTTCGGCATGTTCCTATGCTAAAATAAAATGGTAACGGAAATATAGAAGACAAAGTTCTTCAAGTCTATTGAAGCGTTTTAAAGACACGGCGTAATAATGTATAACATTTCGATGATGTTTTTCTTGGCTAAACAACGTTTGACTCAGTATGTATATTTTCATATATTCTCACTGATGTCAATTGGAATTATTCAATGCTGGAAAATACGCAGAATCAAGGTTTTTAGACTGTGTTCCAGGCTGGTATACTTCGGAACTTTAAGGAATAGTACAAACGTTAGTAAGGATTCGTAAATCATTACTCAATTCATACATACGCTCAGTCGATGACTTTCTTTATGACAAAAATGTAAATGGATATTTTGAAAAAAGTGCATGTTAGCTAGAGAACTGTAATGTTTGTATTAAAGATATTATTATTTGGTTAAATATAATTGAATGTAGTCAAACATAAAGCTCAATGCAATGTCTTTGTATAATTACATATCCTTCAATAGACAGGATCACACAACGGATGCAAATTGTTTTGCCAACAATTGTAAAAGTTGCATAACATAAGAAAGGAACGTTGTGAGTTATGTTAGAAACCCAAAACATGTTAATATCCACTTGAGTGTGTATTGTGATTTTTATAAACATATCATGAAACTCGCAACATCATTATAATTCATGTCAGTTAGAAAAGGGTACAAACATACAAGACGAATGTACAGAGGGGTCTATAAGTGAGCCAATATTTGCTGAGTTCAACGGTTGAATTACAATTGCAGAACCGTTAGCGATAAAGGTTAATTGAAGAAATTAAACTTCAGTTAATCGCACGGTATTGAACAAAAATGTAGCATGGATTTACTTTCAATTGTGCCAATATTTTCAGGATGAAATTTAACACGTGTTTTATCTTCAAATTAAAGCAAGGTTTTCGTAACCCATTTAAAAACTGGCGATCCAATTGATGTAAAGCAGGATATAGTTCTTTAATACGATACCAAAATATCAATAATTCGATTATAAAGGGAAACAATGAAGTATTGCATAGTTCTATATTGTATTGCTACTTATAAGTAATTTGGATTGTTAAATATGATAACATTATATAAAATATGTTTTAAATAAAGTTTCTTAGTTAGAAAGCTCCTAGATGATAACAACACAATTTTCTGAGCCTTTCATGATTTTAAACATTTGATTTTGTGCAGAGGACAAGTTTAGTATATAACGTATAACAATGCGGAGTGCCTTGAAGAATGCTAGAAATAATATGGACTTTTTACCCTTCAATACAGTCATTTCAAGATAACCTCATTCATATAATATTGCTTGTTAAATTGGACTTTTTCAAGAAGAAATGTACTCTTTACAAAAGCGGAGAAAGTATTGCAAATGGTTTCCTTATGTTTATCATTTTTCTAAAAATGTTTGTATATGGATAGTTGCGCAGATATATACTTTGCATAAACTATTATAACAAATACTTATATTAATGAACAAATACACCAATGAATGACTACCGGTTGCGATCGAAAGAAGTATAAGGTATTTGAGTTCATACATTCGAAAATCATCAGTACAATACTAGTCGATTATCGATGAATGATGGGCTCGTTATCTTACTAGATATAACACTACAATTAATTTTATCATTACTGCTCGGGATATCCTCTAAAGTCTGACCCAAGTTTTCGGTATCGTCGTTTATTTCGCCTTCAGTGTTTGGAGGCGACATGGTCTAATATATCAGCTCTTCGATGTGTAAGCATATGTCTGTTATGTTTGATCTTACAATAACCCACCAGAACGAATCATGTTCAGCTCTTGGTCTCCCACTTCTAACGTTGCTATTTATCTCCCTTTCTATTTGCTGTGACATATGGAACTCAACATGTTAATCATTCTTTTATTTGGCTATTATTTGTGTTACTTATATCTTATGTGGTCATAACTTGGTTTTAATTATCATTGTATTATATCTGAGTTCAGAACAGTACTGTTATCATTGAACATTCTAGGTCATTGTCGTGTGCCTTTCATTACAACTGAGAATGTGTTCAATATGTACTCCCCAAAATCATCAGTGTCCTGCTGCTGTGTTTAATGTTTATGCATTAAGTTTGTGAACATCATACTTGTCATGTCGACTTCTTAGATCACTTTTGTGTTTTTTTTCCAATTACAAAATAGCGAATGTACCAAAACATGTTATTCATTGCAATTAGAAAGTGCTCCTGGAAAGTGGTAATTTATTAAATTAGTATGTGTGTTACATGGGATCGGATTACATAACATTTTGGATTATATAAATGTGATATATGAAGACAAGTGACACACGAAGAACATTACTCATTCAAGACTAATGTAAAATCAGAAGGGTATATAGTGTATGTCATTGAGAAGATCATTGGAAATCATTCAGACCGTTCTATAATTTGGATTTGGGATAGATTTTTTTAGACCAATGTGATATTTATTAACGAATACATTACGTTCGTTTAAAATGTTCACTTTTCATTGTAGGGAAATAAACTATTTTTTGAATTTTACAAACTTTGCTACGTTATTTCACTCATTGTTACTTAGATTGACACGATCATTTATAACTAACTCATATCAAAACACCTTCAGGATGCCAATTTCTTCACATTGTGCTAATTGTTTTGTTATAGACTAGATGCAGATTAAAAGAAACTGGCATACTGTAAAAATGTCACGCAAAGTAGAATTTAGTTTAAATTTATCGCAGAAAGGGTTAGACGTGAATAAAAGACGAGTTGTATGAGCCTACAAGACAACAGTGATATTTTAAAGTAAAACGTATCAGATAAGAAAATGTTGTCAAACACTTTCGATAAAAGAAAAAAATTGGATATATGTGCGTTATGTGTAAAGCATCATTAAAATCTGATTTTGATTGCAATAAGAAAAGAGTTCAAGTTGCAAATCATATAAAAAATAATAAATTACAGCTTTACTTGCGCACACAAAATTTAAATAAAAAATCAAAGACAGAAAGAATGAGATTATATTACCAAGAAACAACAGAGAGAAATATTCAAATTGAAACACAGGAGAGGGTTAGAGAAAAGTATGAGAGGAATTATTATAAGAGAGGAACATAAATAAAGAACGAGAAATGCAAAGAGGGAAAGGTGAAATACTAAATTTAGAAAACGCTTGGACCCTCTGTAAAACATGTTGATGTGTTTAGGTTGCCAGAAATAGTAGATAAATATAATTTATATTTTATCGAAATGTTTGCACATTTTTTTAAATGACCAAGTACGTATTGGACGTTATAATCAAAGATTTTTTTTATTTGCAAACATCGTGAAATCTGCATTTACAATACCATGATAACGTGGTTAAGCATTAGATGCTAAGATGTATGAATCATATCAACAACGTTTTCGCAACTTCAAATATAATCATGCTGAATATGCAAGGAAAAAGCCCAAATATATGTCATAGATTGTGAACAGCAAACTATGGGAAAGTTACTGCACATTTCAAACGTCCAAGAAATTATTGAATGTTAAATGAAAGTATTATTCGTATTAGCAAACCTCGTGAAGTCTTCATTTTAATCGCGCTACAGTATTTGCATGCTTATAGCATGATTAACGTTTAACTTAGTACAAATGTAGGGTTAGGAGACATATCCACAAAGGATTGAGTACTGCAGAAGATAAACAAAACAACTAGATAGGCACGTGCAGACTTTGCATGGAATAAATAACACTGTTTTGATACATCCAGCAAAGCAAATAATGCTACTTCCTTCCTTAGTAATGTCATGACCAATCCTGAAGAAAAAAATCGAAACATTGAAAACTGATGCTTGTAGTGCTCACAATATTGCATTGATTCACAAAACTACATTTGCCATTATATTGTTTATGAAATAGGCACGTTGAATTTTTACAACGGTAGTTCTTACACCTTGATGATGATGGTTCCATCGAAGTATGTA
Organism: Unio delphinus; assembly: GCA_029339505.1. Lineage (NCBI taxonomy): Eukaryota > Metazoa > Mollusca > Bivalvia > Unionida > Unionidae > Unio > Unio delphinus. The sequence goes on from JAQISU010000306.1 coordinate 2,126,979, forward strand.
TAGATTTGCGAAATAACAGTGGGAATTATAACTCTGTTAAAGTTACAGGGAAGACGCTAGTCTGTGGCAAAACTCCACGCAGCATCCATCATACGTTTTGTCTTGTTTGTGATCTTTTGACAGTTAGTTATTGATGGCATACTAGCTGGTTCGGTTATATATTATTTGTTCTAGATTAAAATGGTTTTAAGCAGCACCAATTTAGTATGTCTTTTAGGGTATCTTCGTAGTTTCTTCTGCCATATTCCAGTTATCGGTTTTACCAGATTTGTGTTTTACCTTAGTAATTGCTCTGTTAGCTATATAAATTATATTGAAGCTGGTACCCTTATTGTGCAACAAGATAGCATTTGTAATTTTGTCAGCTGTTTGATGTGTGTACGATATACAGCCCACCTTTTGCTGCAGTTGAACCGGTAGAAGACGACCACAAAGTTGCACACCTTCAATTTGATGGCTTGGCGAAATTATAATAGTGGAATATTATGTTGCCAAACCTCCCGAACCGATTACTGCGCTGATATCTTCATCCCTGTAGATGACATTCCATCGGTATTTAAATCTGTGCACGATTAGAAAGAGAGCCAACCATTGCTAAAGCTTCTTCGTACATGTTTAGTTATTCAAGACAGACAACTTTAAAAAGTGCTTGGAGTTTCTCAACAGATTATGTATGAACTAGTTATTCAAACGTTACAGTCTTCATATGAGCATGAAACTCAATAAACCTAAGGGAGCTTAAGCCCACTCAAAAGCACAATCATACAGTTATAGTCGTTTTTGAGATAGTGAGTTTTAAGTGTTGATGCATCCCCGAAGTAGTCTCCAGCCGCAGCAAATGTATAGCAAAATTCTCACATAACTGCATCCTTGCATCCATCCATCCATACATACATTTATAAGTAAGTACAATTTGCAATAACATGATACTAATGGACATTATTTATATTTCAGGTCTGAATGATGATGAAAATGGCAATTGTGTTAGTGCTAATTGTACTTCTTCATCTACCAGTAACGCAATGCGAAAGGTTTACCGCTGGACGTACGAAGTGTCAAGGAAACGATATTTTTGGACCTCATCAAACTCCTGTTTATAGCTGGTGCTATAATGACTACAGCGACAATTGGGATTATTGCTTCACTAACGTTTGCGATTATCATAACGATGATCTGGTGTGAGCATTTGGAGCTAAGAGTCAATTCTGTGGAAATAATCGCACACATGATATCCACGGAAGATCATGTCTCAACACATTTCCATGTGGCGTGCACTTTAACGAAATAATGGAAAGAGGTAAATATTATTGGTGCTTTGTCGATCTGAATTTAAACTGGGACTATTGTTGGTGCACCGCATAGTAAATGCGAAAAGGGTACATGGAGTTCTCCGTGGTGCTCTATCGGAGTAGATAGATTAAACCAAGGCTGGAAATATTGTACACCAACAGAAGAAAACGAGCTGTTTGATGATTACCTTTCACTATATACACTATTAAGGTAGTTAAATGCAAAGTATATAAAAGACAACCACCATATGTTTATGGGGTAATTATTGTGTAGTTTTCTAGCTCATCCTGCTAGCAGATTACTTGTAATTTAATCTTTAATCGTTTAATATATTATTCAACGTTTAAGCGTTTATTAATTACAATATCCAATCTCTGCTAAACGATTCATTATTTCAAGTTATGAAATTTTTATTTTGCAAGAGATGTGAACAGAAATTCATGCCGCGTTCCAAATAATAAAATAATTTAGAGCTAATGTATATTTCATTTATATAAAACATATATTCATGAGATTGTGCAATAAAGCAAATTATTAAGCTTTCTATTCCTCTTTTATTATTAATTATTAATAATAGTTTGATGCGTACCTAACTGCAATCAAAGTCTATTTGACGCTGAAAATGATTTTGCTTACTTTCAAAATTCAATTTATGTAGATATCCCAATTAAATCTCCAAACCCATCTTTATTATTCGAGCAACACTGTGAAAAGAGGACATTATTAATATTTCATTGAAACAGAAATAATTGCGATGATGATGAGGCGGACAAAGATAAGAGCAAAAATATGACAAAAACTTGTTTCAGTTACTTCTACTACTAATAATAATAATAACCATATTAACGAGTAATATCACATCTGGGTGGTGCTGCTACTGCCACTACTAATGTTGCAGCAACAATATATGCTACTACTACTACTACACCTACTACTACTACTACTACTTATGATAATAATAATAATAATAATAATAATAATAATAATAATAATAATAATAATAATAACAACAATGTTGGTGAAATGATAATGATATTTGCTGATTGATTTTAATGTCACCCGTTGACTATTATTTGCTAAATCAGTCAAAAATCTTAAAACAAAGTCCCTTTCGGAGGTACACACTAATGCAGCAGACGAGGACTTTAAAACCAATGGATTAAAGGTATAGGGCTTTATAAGCTGGACTGCAACAGCTATTGCTCGGTGATGTAATAATGATTAACCATTACAAGTGTTACAATTCAATTCCATTTATTCTACTGTCCATGCTACAGCTAAACATATAACACCCTCACAAACAACATTACAACAACTACTACTAATTCTAATATCACATGTAAAGCTTCTTCTACTAAATATGCAGGTATTATTACTACTACATTTAAAGGCGAACAAGTCAGTCATTAATGGATCTCTAGAATTTTAGTTATTATCATAATTGAGTTAAGAGCATGAATCATGATTTTCGTCGCATTAAGTTAAAGAGTTCAATGATCACTAAATGAAGATTGTAATTCTTTCTACAAACATATACTGTATTTAAGATAATAATTGGTTTAACACACAATTCATTTCAAATGGTAATTATCTATTTTAATACATTTTTGACTGAAAAGGGACGTTCAATCTGAATGCATCATTTTCCGAAGATGGTAATTCTATCTGAATACATCTTGAATGAAGATGGTAGTACTGTCGGAAACAATCTTTAACCGACGATGGTAGTTCGGTCTGAAAACATAATTTACAGAAGATGGTAGTTCTATCTGAATACATCATTGACTGAAGATCGCATTTCTATCTGATTATATCATTGACTGAAGATGGTATTTCTATCAGAATACATCATTGACTGAAAATAGTGCTTCTCTCTAAAACAATCGGTGACCGACGAAGGTAGTTCGGTCTGAATACATTATTAACTGAATATGTTAGTTCTATCTGAATACATCGTTGACTGAAGATGTTAGTTATATCTGAATACATCATTGACTGAAGATGTTAGTTCTATCTGAATACATCGTTGACTGAAGATGTTAGTTATATCTGAATACATTATTAACTGAATATGTTAGTTCTATCTGAATACATCGTTGACTGAAGATGTTAGTTATATCTGAATACATCATTGACTGAAGATGTTAGTTCCACCTGAATACATCATTGACTGAAGATGGTGGTTCTGTCTGAAACAATCGTTGACCGACGATGGTAGTTCGGTCTGAATTTATTATTAACTGAAGATGTTATTTCTATCTGAATACATCACTGACTGAAGATGGTGGTTCTATCTGAATAAATCATTAACGGAAAATAGTTGTTCAATTTAGATACACCACTGCGTGAACATCGTACTTTTATCTGAATATATCATTGACTGAAGATGGTAGTTCTATCTGAATGTGTCTTTGGCTGAAGATCATAGTTTTATCTGAACACATCATTGATTAAAAATGGTAGTTCTATCTGAATACGTCATTGACTGAAGATGGTATTTATATCTGACTATATCATTGACTGAAGATGGTAGTTCTATCAGGAAACATAATTTACAGAAGATGGTATTTTTTCTGAATATATCATTGACTGAGGATGGCATTTCTCCCTGAATACATCATTGACTCTGGAGGAAAGTTCTATCTGAATACATCTTTGAATGAAGATTGTAGTTCTATCTTAATACATCGTTGACCGAAGATGGTTGTTCGATCTGAATACATGATTGACTGAAGATGATAGTTCTATCCGAATACATTATTAACGGAAGATGGTAGTTCTATCTGAATACATTATTAACGGAAGATGGTAGTTCAATCTGAATACATTATTAACGGAAGATGGTTGTTCGATCTGAATACATGATTGACTGAAGATGATAGTTCTATCTGAATACATTATTAACGGAAGATGGTGGTTTCATCTGTATGTTACCGTTTTTTTATGTCTACTCTTAGACAAATGACAAGTCCAGTACATTTGATACGAGTTCTGTGTACACGAATTTGGCAACTTTAACTAAATATATTTTTTATTCAACCCTTATCATATGGGACAACGGTTGTCACATTTTCTTGAAGCCCAACAATATCAGATGCACATTTAATTGAATCCCATGACCCGCACCCATCAGAAACTCCAATGGAATGCCCACCATCAATATGCTGCCCATGTTATGCTGTTTAAACAGACAAGAAACAAACTGACAATCAGAAAGTTACTTACCACTTGTCATGCAATAAAACAATCCAACATGAACAACACTCGGGATAGCTTCATTGCTCAGAGTGAACAAAACTAATTAGGTTATCCTGGTTCAAGGTTGACTAAATGGATACATATATGAAAAATTGCTAATAACAATAATTACAACTGATGACTTTATTTCACTCATCTTTTAAAAACATTAACTAGATAAAATAATAAAATACCCACTTCTGCCTAAGTAAAACACGAATATATAAACTTATAAACAATCTGCTTCTGCTACATCAATACATCATTGACTGAAGACGGTTGTTCTATCTGAATATATCATTGAATGAAAAGGGTTGTTTTATCTGAATATATCATTGATTGAAAAGGGTTGTTTTATCTGAATATATCATTGATTGAAAAGGGTTGTTTTATCTGAATATATCATTGACCGAAAAGGGTTGTTTTATCTGAATATATCATTGACCGAAAAGGGTTGTTTTATCTGAATATATCATTGAATGAAAAGGGTTGTTTTATCTGAATATATCATTGACCGAAAAGGGTTGTTTTATCTGAATATATCATTGACTGAAGACGGTTGGTTTATCTGAATATATCATTGAATGAAAAGGGTTGTTTTATCTGAATATATCATTGATTGAAAAGGGTTGTTTTATCTGAATATATCATTGACCGAAAAGGGTTGTTTTATCTGAATATATCATTGAATGAAAAGGGTTGTTTTATCTGAATATATCATTGAATGAAAAGGGTTGTTTTATCTGAATATATCATTGAATGAAAAGGGTTGTTTTATCTGAATATATCATTGACCGAAAAGGGTTGTTTTATCTGAATATATCATTGACCGAAAAGGGTTGTTTTATCTGAATATATCATTGATTAAAAAGGGTTGTTTTATCTGAATATATCATTGATTGAAAAGGGTTGTTTTATCTAAATATATCATTGACCGAAAAGGGTAGTTCTATCTGAATATATCATTGAATGAAAAGGGTTGTTTTATCTGAATATATCATCGACTGAAGATGGCAATTGTATGTGAATGCATAATTGACTGAAGATGGTCGTTCTATCTGAATAATTTTAATTGACTGATGATGGTAGTTCTATCTGAATACATAATTGACTGAAAATGTTATTTCTATCTGAATAAATCATTGACTGAAAATGGTAATTCTGTCTGAATACATAATTGGCGGAAGATGGTAGTTTCATCGGAAGACATCATTGACTGAAGATGGTAATTGTATCTAAATACATACTTGACTGATGATGGTAGTTCTTTGTGAATACATAATTGACTGAAGTTGGTATTTCTATCTGAATATATTCTTTACTGAAAATGGAAGTTTTATCTGAATAATGAATAAAATGAAGATGGTAGTCCTATGTGAATACATGACTGCCTGAAGGTGGTTATTCTATCTGAATAAATAATTGACTGAAAATGGTAGTTATATCTGAATATATCTATGACTGAAGATGGCAATTCGGCCAGAATGATTGAAGAATACATTTCTTTCATCGAACGCATGATTGATACAAATGGTACTTCAAATCTAAACGCATCATTCATTGAGTCTGGCGATGCTCTATCTGAACACATAATTGTTTGTAGATGGCAATTCCACGTTTGTCTGCGTCATTGATTGAAGATCATAATTGACTTTTATCGTCACCATGTTATGAAGATTATATTTTGTATAAACGAATCATAGACTCAAATGTGGTTACTTTATGTATGTCCACATCATTACGATAAGGTCATTTGCTGTTTAAAATGGTCAATTTTTTTAACAATGATGATGTTTTAAATGTGAAAGCATTAGCGATGAAATTCTGCTATTCTTTGAATTCATATTTAAATCAAGATGCTAATGCAATAGCTCAAGACATCCTTGACAAGAGATATTAATTCCTTTACCTGAACGCATCATCAAAGGTACGCAAATGTACGAAATGGAACAAAGACGATTGAAGACAAACGAGCTAACGGAGCCAGTGTTTTTCAATACGTTTAAGTATAGCAAAACCAAAAGAAACGATACATTTACTGAGTTCGTCGGTAGTCTGTGCGATCCTCAAGTTACTGTATCGACATTTCTTTGAACAAACAAATGCATACTATATCGGTACGTGAAAAGTCAAGCCTCCATAAATGCTATTCGTAGAATAATCCAATGCAACAAAAATGGTAAATAGACTCAATCCACATCTGGTCAGTTAATCCCATTGACTCACAATACAACACAAGGCATATTAACCATTAGACTGTTTTCATATTTTAAGTGTTGTTACCATCATTGTACATACGACCGACAAGGATTTATTTACATTCTTGCCATAATCTTCTTCTAAAGCAGTAGCTTTCATTTACCGATCATTTAACGAACGTGTTGCAAATACACAAAAACAAATGCACACGTACACAATATGCACTCTGACTAAGATACAAAATGAATATCCCCTACACTGTGACACGCAAATATACAAAAATGAAGAAAATATGATTGATCACTTTATCAATTACTTTGCGTTCAAATATAGCTAACTAGCTAACTGAGCAAAGGTTTTGCAAGACGTTTAAGTATAACAAAACTGAGATAATCGAGACATTCACCAAGTTTGACAGTAAGACATGCAATTACGTGCATCAATGGGTGGAATGTGGTAAAATCGTTAAGACAGTTGATGGTCTTATATATTTCATAATTCGGAACTAGCTATTGACATATTGTTGCAAATAGTTATATTTGTTCTTGAGGAATATATATGACATCTCGTCAGAGACAGTATTATTTGCTTACGCTAGCGTGGGTCCATAAAATCTCATCTCGCGAGACGGCAAAGGCGGAAATCAGGCCATCCACCAAAAATTCAGGGAATGTGAAAAACATGGTCATAATAACTTGGAGGACATAAGGACGATCAATATGTCACTTGTATGGAGCAAGATAGGGTCATATCTCCTCCATGCAGCAAATTCCTTACTTGTAAGTAAATATTATCATAAAAAGACCCCACGAAAATGTATCAAATACATAAATAGCATCTGTGGGCATGTGAAGGCACTGTGATCATTTGAAGGAACATTTATAAAAGAAGACATAATGCCAGACACTGAGGACATGCCAAATTATGTTACTTGACACTTTGGTCGCGTGACGGCAAGCTAGTAGACGTCGTGCGCATCACAATGCATATATGAAGATTAAAAAGCATTTCAGCGGCCAATTTGGTGTTCCTAAAGTGTATTAGTATACAAGTTGGTCATGTAAAGCGTGTTATTAGACAATGTCACATTCAGGCAACGGACACAGAGCAGGCAGGACCGGACTACAACGAGTCACAGTGCGCTACAGCGAAACACATATAAATGGAAGCCAATTAGAATTGTAGAACATAATTGCAACCAAAAGAGCTCCAAGGTATCTGGGGCTACGACTGGACTAATACTGTGGCGATACGCTGGTTAACCATAGAATCAGCCTGTAGTAACATTTTTACGCGACTCAGAACATAGAAAAATGGTGGCTGCCACGTGGAAAACAAAATGGCGGTCTCTACACGATGCTCATGGCGTCACTAGCGGTGGGGACTTAAATGGAGGGACCACGTGACATATTATCGTCACCTGAATAACACTCCGAATACTCCTGGAAAATAATATATAACCAGCAGTATGGAAAAGCAGCGCCATGAGAAACTCGGGAGCAAGCGACATACTGCACCCCGGCACCTGCCTGTGCAAAGGAGTGAAGGTATTTTCATATTTGCCGTCATTTTCCTGAATAATAGGGTTCTTTTTTGGTTACACGAACCCTCTTTGAACAATCTCTATTACGAAACCAGACTTTATCACTTTTGAACTCTGCTGATAATTAACAAACTTTATTACCAAACAGTGACTACACTTTTATATGTCACGTAGACATATTAGTTAAACAAAATATGTTAGGGACTTTGTACTAGAAAATTGGTATAGTTAGCATGTTAAAGAAAATTCTACGAGTCAAATATTTGATTCAATTGCACAGGTGGCTTACACAATATTGGTACTTTTTATGTCCATTAGTAAAATTGGACTGGATTCGAAATAAGTAGGGCTAGGGCATTCCAGGGCGTAAACGACATCCATAGGCTGACTTTCCAGGACATTTTCCTCCTTTTCTGCGACCAGTAACTCTCAACATGACGATATGAGAAAATTATTTTTCTCTCGTTATTATTCGGTGCCATTGCACCTCCAGTATCTTCATACAGATTGGTTGATAGGGTTGAGTGCGTGTTGGTACTATTCCCACTCACCTAATGGTCTTTCATTCATGTCGATAGTCCCTTTTTAGCGGCTCGACATGACGACCAAATTAAATAGCACACTTTGTGTGCCTAAACGCCCGTGGGGATGTGGCACTATTCCTTACCCCATGGGATTAATTAAATAGTCAGCTGTGCTAACATTAAACAGTGCTAAATGATTCTTAGTATTCGAAGCACTATAATTCAAATTCAATTCGATTCGATTAGACAATATGGGTATGCACATGCATCTTTGTTGACAATGTGGACATATAAATCTTTGTCAACAACATTGTCTGTATGCAATGACATATTACAAAACGTTGGCACCCAATGAACCGGTATTCCTGTATAAACGTTCATTGTTTGTACACTATTCGTATTGAAGAGATTATAATCGAGGAAAAGAAGCACAAAGGAGTAATTTGCAATTTGCTAGCATTTAATGCGACTCAAAAATAATTGACACAGAAAAATAATTTGATTAATATTGATATGGAAAACACCAGAGGAGTAATAATTGATTGTAAAGTGAAACCAGAAATGTAATACGTATTTGCACAGTAAAACAACTGAGGTTTGTGTACAAGAATGGGATAATAATTATAGGAAAAGTATAGAAAAATGAGGTAATAATTGATAGCAAAGTGAGATATGTGGACGGAAAATTATATGCAACGTCAAACAATTGGGATAATAATTGAATGTAGTTCAAAAGCCTTCTGATGAATTAAACAGATAGGGCTATATTTATTAAAATGTTAAAATAAAATTGGGTTAATAAATATGAGGAAAATAAAACAGGTGGGGAGATAATTATTGGCATATTTAAACAAGTCGTGTAATACTTATTGGCTAAGTAAAACAAATGAAATCATCTCAGATAGTTGAAAGAGACGATGCCTGGAGCTTTTAAATATAATGTAATAAATTTGGAGTATGTGTATTTGACAGCATCCCGTTTTTAATTTGTGCGAGTAGTTGGTCTTCGGTGCCATGGAAACATTACTAGCCCGAAATAGTTAGCCAGTTAGTAGCAGCAAACATCACAGAGCCGAGTGTTAGTGAATTTGAACCATGCTGGGGTCGTTAGTAGTGAATTTGGGTACAAGCCGAATGACTGTCCCTTTTTGTAACATAGTCCATATTAAATTTCCGCGGTGTATAAAAGTGATGTGATTGAAATGGCAGTATTTATGGGGGGAATATAATGGAATCAATAAGTTGGAACTTGGTAGGTACCGTTTATGTGTCCATAGTGGAAAAAAGGCGTATGTATATAAGCGTGATACGCCGGAAATTCTGTGGATTGACTGGCCTAGGGTCGCGCAGTTAAATATTTCCCAGTTAGTAAAGGAATACTAGTGGAATTTATATGGCATGACGGGCTTGCGGTACGGAAATAGGATGATAAAGAAGAAAAAACCATGCTAAGGTGCGGTTAATGGACTCTTGGGCAAGTTGTCTCCTCTGGGTCGCCAATTGATTAGAGCAAAGATTATTAATTATAGCAGACACGTCTTTCTTTCCATTTTACAACTCAAGTTGTATGGAAGTCTTTGGAAATTTGGGGAAAACATATGACTTCCAGCGTGACTTGCGCCAGGGTTTTGAATACCCCTGTGCGTGTAACAATAATATATACAGTAAATTACGTTTTCTTGTAGTTCTGTACAAAATGATATTAACGACAGCTAAGACATACAATTATTATAATGGTTGAACTTATAGTGCTACAATGCACAGTGTGTCATCCTGAGGTCACATTGGGATTAACTGACTGAATGTGTCTTATGTGTATTTACCTTATCAGCTGAATGTGTATGTTTTACAAATAACATTTATTGAGGCTTTGTCTATCACATACTGATGATGATATACACTTGTTCGTTAAAAGGAAAGTCGATAAAGTTCATAGAGAGAGAGAGAGAGAGAGAGAGAGAGAGAGAGAGAGAGAGAGAGAGAGAGAGAGAGAGAGAGAGAAAGAGAGGGTGAGGAGAAAAAAGTGAGGCAGATATTAATTTCCAATCCTTTTGCCATCTACCCAAGGACTGATGTACATTGTTGCCATAAACTTTCATGATAGCATTAGTTTTCATTTACTGATCATTTGATAAAGTTATAAATACACACAAACAGCAACACGGAGACTGAAGCGACCTTTTCATGGAATCTCATTCCTTAAAATAAAAAAACCTAGGGAAAGGAAAATAATATAAGGTCAATAACGCGAAACAATAGCCTCTAACTGATCAATATTTTCTCAATTGGGATATTTTGTTTTACTTTATCAATGGTTAGGGTTCTCTCAAAGTATTAATGTTTTGTTTACCCAGATGACGTCTAATTCATGAAAGCTGATAAGGTCCAAAAACAACGAGGTTGCAGGACAAATCCCTTATCAGGAAATTTTTGAACGATTTAAAGGAACACTTGCTGGCCAGTTATTTGGATACGAATATGCAAATAAAATTTCTGAATGATATAAGATCTCGTGAATGGGTTGCAAGATTACCAAGTGTAATAGCTGCGTTAAATAATGAAATTACTTGCACAACTGCATTGAAACACGTTAGTGAAATTAAAAATAATACATAGCAAGACAGCAACATGAATTTTCAAAAACAGCCAGTAATAGGTAATGCTATATGAACCCGGATTACTTGAAGGTGGTAGAAAAAAAACGAATGATCCTATTTGAAGTATTTAAGATACATACAATTTCCAGAGTGATAAGTTTCACGGGTAGACCTGCAAGAACACACTTTGCATAATAATTGATTGTAAATGACACTAGGGAGATACAAATTATCGAGATGGCAAAACCAATTGATTGAAATGTCAAACAACTAATGTGCTAATTATTAACAAAGTAACAAATGTGATTTTATCATAGATAGAAACGCACACCATGTGGGATAACATTATTGCCAACGTAGAGGGAATAGAGGTAATACCTTAGCGCAAAGTAAACTACGTGGATCAATAATTATAGACAAAGGAAAACAAGTGGGGAAATAAATACATGCAATGTGAAACAAATGGGTAATACGTTATTGACAACGTAACACACGTGGGGCGATATTTATTTTAATAGTAAAATAATAGGAAAATAATACACATTTGAAAATAACTTTTGTTATAGTAAAACAAGTCGGGCAATACTTATTGGCAGAATAAAACAAACGGAATCCACACAGAGAGCTGGAAGAATGGTGAATGATGCTTTAACTATAGGGCAATCAGTAAATTATGTCTTCTTAAAATTGTGTACGATGATAGCAACAACACATTAAACATTAAACCATTATAATCGTTGAACGTTATTCGGTTACTATTTACGGTGTGTCATTGTACGGTCACATGGAGATTAACTGACTGGATGTCTATTATGGCGGGGAGTTCATTTTAGCCTGTGATAGTTGTACATTCTTGGAGTCTTTACCTTTCCCATACTGGGAGAGAGAGAGAGAGAGAGAGAGAGAGAGAGAGAGAGAGAGAGAGAGAGAGAGAGAGAGAGAGAGAGAGAGAGAGAGAGAGATTATGTTGATCTGCACATGTCCAAGATTAGAAATAACAGGCAAAGGAAAAAAAAACAGGTATAATAAATTAAATAGAGGGCAAATGTGTTAATAAATGTGTAAACGTGTGTGTGTGTGTGTGTGTGTGTGTGTGTGTGTTTGCTAAGCACTTCACCATTCCCATATTGCATCACGATAAGTCCACTATCCTATTATAAAATACCATTTAGTTTCAAATTTGGATACGTTGATTTTTTTTCTGAGAAATTACACAACACGGCAGCTTTCGAATAATTATTAAGTTTGTCCACTTTATACCCTCTAACGTGAACAAGGTATAACGTTGAGTACAACGTGTCTCATTATAACGGGAATTCTTTTGTATGTCAGAGTGCAAATTTTTACACGAGTGTGTTTGTGTGTATTTTCAATACGTTCATTAAATTGATAGCAAAAGATAACTTATGCTGCAGTGAATAATTATGTCAGGAATGTACATAAATCATTGAGTACACTGGAATACGATTGAGTCGTAATCTCTCCCACTCTCATTTTTCCTCTACTTCTCACTCGATCAAGAGGAACTTTATCCACTTTACTTTTAAAGAATAAATGTATACACCATCGGTATGTAAAAAGTCAAGCTTCCATAAATAGTACTTATAGAAATATAAACGATAAGGTACATAAACTGCCTGATATACAGTTAATCGGAATGTGACATCAAAATAACACATCGTGATCATTAACATTATACACTTCAACCATTATAGTGTCTTCGTGTTTTAAATGTAGTCACAATCACTTTGCATAATTCCATGAAGACCGTTCACTGTATATGCTCTGTATTTAAAACAAACGTTTTCATCTATGAGATTTGTCTGAGAGAATTCCGTTTGTTTTAAAATGCCAATAATTATTAACCGATCTTTGTACTATACCAAAGGTTATTGCCACATCCGTTTTATATTCCTGTTATCTATTATTCCTAGTTAGTTTTATTATTCCAATAAACATCACTCAACTTATTTTACATCATCAATAGTTATTACTCAATCCAATTTACTTTGCATTTAATTATTATCCAACTTGTTTGATAATGCTTACAGTTTTAACCATTTGTATTGCTTTATATTTGCATATCGTTATTGATCAATGACAACCTTAGCGACCTAATCATGTTTTGTATCTTATATATTTTCAGCATGTTTTATGTATTCCAATTTCATTGTTTTTGTCATTTGTTGTTCTGTAGTGTAGTCATATTATTATTGATGGTGTAAAGCGCTTACAGCTTTCAAAGATTAGGCGCTAAACAAAGTCCTCATTATTATTATTATTATTATTATTATTATTATTATTATTATTATTATTTTGCATATAATTATTGATCAATATATATTACTTTGCTATCAGTTATTACCTCATTTTGATACACTGTGCAAATATTTATTATCCTATCTATTATACATTTATATCAGTTATAAACTCACTTGCTATACTCTGGAATACTTATTACACTGCGTGTTTGACCATCCAATCAATTATTACTCCACCTGTTTTTCCCATACCTGTTACTATAATTGTCACAAACCGATGCTGTAATGCAAAGACAATTAATAAAAAATGCGAGCAAGCTTTACAATCGTATTCCATGAAACACTTTCCAGGACCTTTAAAACAATCTTTCATTTTTTTGTACATTATTTATATACAGTACAATACAAGTCGTGTCTTATATTATGTAAAGTACAAGTGCCCACATAATTCCAGGCAAAACAAAACATGTGTTGTAACTATTAATATACAGTCTGAATGTGGAATACTAATAACTGAGAGTGTAAATCAATATGGTTATTACATGATTGTATATAAAAACTAGTGGGGTACGAACTATTGACTTGGTAAACCATGTGGAGTAATACTTGATATAAAATTATAACATGTATTATATAATTGTTGTTTATGTAAAAGATAAGTACAGAGTTGCTATTTACTGTGTCATCGTGAGGTCACATTGTTATTAACGAACTGGATGTATATTATGTCGGAAAGTTCACATACCCTATCATATGTATTTGTATGTTATATAAATAACATATAAGAAGGCTTGATCTTTCATATACTAATGTTGAACACATTGTTTAGCTAAAGGGAAAAAATAGTTTTTATTCAAGAACCACACTAGTCCATAAACTAATCGAACATATTACTATAAATATAAAATAAATTCGCCTTGGAGAAATTCACGTACACATATAAATACATGTGTCTTTCGCATCCACCATGAACTTTTACAATTTCACAGACAGAGGTCACGTTTGGTTGTTTGGTTAAACTCTCTGACACCCAATAACCCATCGATACAATGTTCTATCCACCCCTTGTTATTAGGTCATTCGTTCTGTATATATAAATGGTGTTTTGAGTCATTGAAAGCATCTTGAAAAGAACTCGTTGGCAAAGTAAATTGAAGGTGTCATCATATAGGAAATTGCGTCAACAGGTAAGCTTTAAAGATTGCAGGTGTTTTTTTTTTATATTAACCATTCTACAAATGATATTTGTATTTCGATAGTTCGGCAGATATCTAATTTGCCTAAATAAATTTTACATTACATAACATTATGAATTATACAACTGTGATGTATGAAAGAATGCGGCTTACGTGGCATATTAACTTTTTCAAGACTAATGAAACATCAAAAGTATCAATATTGTATTTCATTCAGAGCATCATTGAAACTCATTCCGACCGTTCTATGATTTAGATTTGTGGTAATGTTTTGAAACTATGTGGGATTTAAATGAGAATAAATTAAGTTTTTTTTGCATTTTTTACTTTGAATTTAAGGGAATTGCTGAACTGGACAAACTTAAGTAGGTTCTTGCAATTTGTATTACTTAATCAGATAAAATGATATAGTCATAATAGTATCTGCGTTTGGAACATAACAGTTTAAAAGATATAAAGAAACATATCTTCAGCAAAGTCAACACAGCTCTTGATGAGAAGAAAAGGTGGAAGATGGTGATAATAATGATGTCGATTATTCTTTGACTCACAAAGTTACATCATCTCAGACTCAAATTTGTAATTTAACATCTCAATCTGACCGAACGATAATGAACTGCACTTCTGTAAGGACCGATCAGAAGTCCTTATCTCTTCCTACGTGCACATATTAGGCTTGAAAGTACATGTTGATTCTGATTTCTCAGAGTAGTCTTAAGAGTTTAAAGATGAAGCGTTTAGCTGGCATGCATAAGCAATGATAGAGTGAACATTGTAGGTACGTTTTAATTACATGAATGACGATGCCACTTGTCAAAGCTATAACCTTCCCCATGTTTGAGGTTATTGAAGATTGATAGGCGATGGCTTGCTTGAGAATTCGGTCCCGTATTGACAAAGGCAAGTGAAAATCAGCAGCAGCAGCAGGGAGGGTGAAACAAGCTCATTTGTTAAACTGAGGCTTCTTACAAACATTCAATACAAAATAACGTCATCATCATCATCATCATCATCATCATCATCATCATCATCAAATTCATCATCATCATCCCTTGACCTAGTGTCGTCGTTTAGGCACTGTGCTGCTGAACATCTGACCAGTTCCCTCCACCTATCTTGATCATGTCACAATTCATGAGTCTCCGCGAAACTTTTCCTGCTCAGTTATGTGATGTTGTCAGTCTACTTTTGTCTCTGTCTACCTCTCCTTCTGCCTCCTTGGACACTGCTCGGCGGTACATTTGCGGATTGACTGTTGACTCCAGTGACATGGACATACCATTTCAGACTTCTCTCTTTGACAGTGATGAGGAGGTCTTCCTATTGGCCTACTTCGTGCCTGATGGTGCTACGCATTTCTTCATTTCTGATATGGTCGATGTAAGAGACGCCAACGATGATTCTGTAGCATCTAATTTCAAGTGCCTGTATTCTTCCTTGTAATTCTGCTGTCAGGGTCCAAACCTCGCATGAATACAAAAAAATAAATTAATATGACCAGTGCTCTCAATAGTCTGATTTTAGTTCTCAGATAGATAGTCTTGTCTCTCCAGATGGGTCTTAGATTTGATATAGCTACCTTTGTTTGTGCTGCTCGTAATAAAAATGTTGCTCTTGATCCATCTTCGGTGATTATGGAACCAATATATTTGACTTGGCTATCTGTTTAAAGTTTGTGTCTTCTGACTTTAATCTTAGTTGAGATTTGTTTGCCACTATTTGTCATCAGCTTTATCTTCTCGGCGCTTATTTCCATGTCAAATCTGAAAATATGTTTCATCCAGGTTCTTCAGTAATGTGGCAATCTCATCTTCACTGCCTGCCAGCCCATCAATGTCGTCTGCAAGGCGTAGTTTGGTTATGTTACACCCTCCTATGCTGACTGACCCGCAGTGGTTTTACAGAGCTTCGCTAATGATCCGCTCTAAGTAGATGTTGAAAAGCGTGGGTGAGAGGAGACATCCTTGCCGTACTCCAACTGTTGTCTCGAAAAAATCCCCACATTACCTTGAGCAATTACAGCACTGGTAGCCTTGGTGTATAGCTGCTTGATGGTATTGGTCAACTGTTGACACATGAAGTACTACATCATTGTAGCCCACAATGCCTCATGCCACACTCTGTCAAACGCCGTTTTTAAATCTATGAACATATGATATATGTCATGTTGATGGTGTGAGTACTATTCACACAGACCCCTAATCTTGAATAAATCGTTCATGATTTTCCTCAGCATCAATGCTAATATAACTGATAGTTCTGTAAATTTGGCACAGCTGGATATGTTGTTTTCGGGGAGTGTTATAATCAGTGACTGTGTCCACTGTGATGGCCATTCCATATCTGCCAGATCCTCTTGCAGATTTTTCTTAGCAGCTCTATCACTGTTTCTCCACCATTCTTGACACGTTCAGGTGGATGTTGTCTACTCAAGCTACCTTCTCATTCTTCAGTGCTCTTATGTTGACTCCACCTCTTCTTTGAGAATGGGGAAATCATCATCATTTGTGGAGTTTGGAACTTCAAGCACATCTGGGGCTCCTGTTAACTGATGGTTGTAGAGTTATTTACAATACACAGTCCATATTTCTGCAAAGTCACTTGCTTCTGTGTGGAATGTTCCATTTTAGTCTTGAATGGTACTGGATCTTGGTTCCTTCTGTGTGGTGAGATCTTTCACAATTTGGAATGCCTTTTTGCTGATATTCTTTATCAGACTTCTCTATATTTGTGTGTACTTTTGCCCAATTCAATCTTCTTTTGCTTTCTTCAATCTTATTCTGATATTTTTTTGTTCTAATACTCCACCGCCACCGTGGTGTTTGTTACTGGTGTTTCTGAGGTCTCTACGGGCATCACACAAATTCAGACTTTTTTCGGTAACCCAGAGTTTCCAGAATTTGTTTGTTAGACGTATGAAAAGAAAAAAGAATGTGTTGACCTACATATGGAAAAGATATTTCCGGTCCACAGTACTTGGCTGATATGTTTTATAAATATATCTGCGGCATGATGCCCCAGTGCTAAACCTCACTATAAACTACCACACTGCAGACATCGTAGAGATATGACTAACAAATTGTTAAAGCGTCATCAAAAATCCTATTCAAATAAACAAACAAACAAGATATATAAATTATTCCATATGTTCAAAATGTATTGCAGAAATTATACCTGACAAATTTAAAGATAAGGATGATGATAAATTAGCTAAACATACTGCAGATAATTCAAATCAATCGTCGGATGTGTTGTCAGAATTTCAAAAATTGTATGAGGGTGATTATCGTACGATGACTTTTTGAAATTCATAGTAATGAAGGTAGTAATTACTAGGGATGATCCAGAGTTTTTGAAGTTTTCTGGAAACGTAAATCAACTATAAGCAAAATATTATCATTCTGGCGCAAGTGATATTCCATGCCATAGTGGTAGAAGACTTACTACCTGCCATAATGATATTCTTTCCGATATAGCACGATTAGAAGTTTTCATAGGAGGAGCGCGGATAGAAATAAATCTCCGGAATTAATTAATGACGAAGCTTCTTTCAAGGTGGTATCATGGATATTGGCGTATACCGGGAATTTTTCGATGAACTCGTTGATGATTATGCTAGTGACTAAGTGTCACAGCGATTAGATAAAACGAAGCCATCCAATGATAATACTTCAACGACGCCAAGGACGTGTAATTTTCAAAGTAAAAAATTCACGATTACCAGTCTATAAAGCAACGTATGGCAATGTTTTCGGTAATATTATTGTAGGCTTATTTGTAAGAATGGCTTACAAAATAGCACCAATCACAAAACAATAAATTATCAATGCAAGCTATTAATTTTATTGGTGAAAACGTTTCGGATGTTAATGTTATGTTGCCAGTAACGTGTTTACTGCAGCCAATGAAAATATAACATGAGAGAACGAAAGCATACACAATGAAATGATGCAAAACATGACACGACTGGAATCCGACTTACTCTATCCGCGGGTGCTATTTCAGATAAAACTAAATCAGATGCTATATTTCCACTTCCATTTATAGGAATTTGTGTTTCAGTGGAGACAATAATCGATAGTAATCTTAATATAATTGCAACGAGAAAAAATATCTACATGTTAGCAAAACAAAAATACACGAGCATATATTCAAATTAAATGCCTGCGCGGCTGCATATTCCAAATTATAATCGTTCAATGACGAAATAATATCAGATAACTAATAACTAGATGTAACAACCTTATCAATCTTTATTGGATTACAGAAAGGTTCATACCATATCGAACAAAATAGATGATCAATTTCAGCGCGGAATTAAATATATTGCTGGAATAAAAATCAAAATTAGCTATAAAAGTCCATAAATCAAAATTATCAACAGCGATATAAATTAATTAGCAAACAAATGTGGATATTTATCAGTCATCAATTAGAACTGTTTTAGGATGGCCTAAAGTTACCTGAGAGGCACCACCACAACCACCTGAACCTAAAATACCCCAACATATAAATATCATTTACAGAGAAATGCTATGCTGGCTGATTATCTTAGCCTTATTAATAAAGGCTATGTAACCTGGCACATTGTTCAGGAACATCTCGGTTTCAGAGTATTTAAATATGCAAATATTCGCCAGGATGAAATTATCAGATATTTCAGAAGTATTAATAAAGAACATATAAGCGACAACTAGAGCAATTACTGCAACGTTTCCAAGACTATCGTGTTGATATAACAAGTTAACGCGAAGAAATGTTTAAACAAAATTGAAATATTAAATCATCTTGTTTCTCCTATGAAAGATTGTAACTATCGCGGAGATCTTCTCGTGAATCGAACCATCCCTAGAAATGACATTGCTAAAGCTCTTTTGTACAGTTTGGATTTTGAAAATCAGTCAGGTCTGACTCTCGTATGGAGTTTCCCATCAAATGTTGGACGAACTAGTTGCATTCACCAGTTCAGATCTTATATAAAACCTGAAAGTCAATGTACTTAAGAAAGATTACGCACGCTCAACAACACAAGCGAATAAAACATGTATAGTCTTAGTTTAGGTAGATGATGTATCCCCGATGTAGTCTCCATCAGTAGCAAAATATTATAGCAAACGTCTCGCATTTATACACATCTGCATACATATGTCACACACACACACACACACACACACACACACACACACACACACACACACATACATACATACATACATACATACAGTAAGACATACAGTAAGACATACATACAGTAAGACATACAGTAACACCTACAGTAACACACACATATATACAGTAAGACATACCGTAAAACATACAGTAAGACATATATAAATACATACATACATTCAGCAAGACATACATACATGCATACATAGATACATACATACATACATACATACATACATACATACATACATACATACATACATACATACATACATACATACATACATGTTTAAGCACAATTTGATATAACATGAGACTAATGGACATTATTTATATTTTAGGTCTGAATGATGATGAACATGGCAATCGTGTTAGTGATTCTTGTTGCAGCACAATACGTCATAACAGAAGATAATATTAACACAAGGGAAAATAGTCTTCGTTCATCAGGAACGAAACCCCGCCAGTTTACCGCTGGGCGTACGAAGTGTCGGGGGAACGAAAACTGCGGATATCATCAAGAAGCAGACTATAGCTGGTGCTATACCGACTATAGCGGCTCTAGCTACAACTGGGATTATTGTTGCACTGGTGATTGCGCATATTATGACGAGAGCCTGAAATGTCCTTCTGGAAGTAGTGATCAATATTGTGGAAGCGGACGCACAAGTGATATTCAAGGAAGACCATGTCTCACTACATATCCTTGTGGAGTACACAAGAACGACATAGCAAAAGGAGACAAATATTATTGGTGCTATGTCGACTTAGATGGAAACTGGGACTTTTGTTGTGCACCGCATAGCCCATGCCAAAAGCGTTCCTCGAGCTCTGCTTGGTGCTATATCGGGGCATCTAGATTAAACAAATCATGGAGGAGATGTGAACCAGAAGAATGACAGAGATATACTCCTAAGAAAAGTATAAGCAACGAAAAAACAATATCGCCAAAATAGATTTATGGAGTAATTATTGTGTATGCGAGTAATTTTATAGCTCATCCTGTTAGCGGAGTATATGAAATCTTATATCTACTCGTTCAATGAATTCTAGGACGTTTAAGCATTTATCAGTTACAATATCTAATCTTGATTAAATTTATTATCCTTTCATGTCATTGAGTTTTTATTTTAAAAGAGTTGTCACGACAAATTCATGCCGCTTTCCAAATAATAACATAATTTAGAGCCAATGTATATTTCGTTTATGAAATAAAATTTAATCATTAGATTTTGCTAAGGCAAACTATTATGTTTTATATTTCCGTCTAATGAATTAATTATTAGATATGGATTGAATGCTACCTTCATTGCAATCAGGGACTATTTAACGTTTTACTCGATTCAGCTTTGTTTCGAAATTCAATTTATGTAGATATCCAAATGACATATTAAGTATACGATACCCAAACCCATGTATCTTATTCCAGAAGATATGTGTATATTATTAATCTTTCATTGGAACACAATTAATGGCGAGGATAATTACGTGGACATAACCAATAATGAATCATATTGGTGCTGCTGATACGGCTACTACTTATGTTACTACTACTACTACTACGAACACTACTACTACTACTACTACAACTAATAATAATAATTATGACTTAATAATGATGTTTGCGGATTAGATTCTCCTGATCCTGGACAATAAAAGGCAAAATAAATTTGCACATTCGGATTTAACATGGCTTTGCAAAGGGGAAAGTCCTGATTCATTTGGCATGACATGACCGGACATTAAAACTGGGCATAAGTCAAGCATGAATAAACTATGATGCACTCTTTAGTGATGATAACCGAGTGAAAGTAATATAAAGAACGGTATTGTGTTCTAAAACATCTATTGGATATAGTCTGAAAATTATTTATCTGGTGGCTGTGGTAGTTTTACTCTTCGCTTTTAATTTGTTTTACTTCTACAGTAACCGTTCTGGTGGCTCTAGTGGGTTCGATTTCCGGCAGAGTCATATCAAAGAGTTACAAAAATGATAATAACAGCTGCCTGACTTGGCGCTCAGCATTAAGAGGTTAGTGTTTGAACTGGTCGGCCTGGTGTCAGGATAATGTGACTGGGTGGGACAACATGTTAAATGTATGCGGCATGATGCCCCAGTACTAAACTTCGCTATAAACTACCTCGCTGCAGATATCATAGCGATATGACTGAAATAAAATGTTAATGCTACGTTATAAATTACAATCAAACAAACACATTATCCAACCTATACAATATAAATAACGAATCATTTACTGTATGGATATTGCTGGATACATAGCACATACTGTCGTGATCTATTAAATTACAAATTTTCTGTTATTTAAAAATGGTTAGTTTGTATTAACTAGGCAAAGCTTGTTTTCGCATATTTTACTATGAATGTGTTGATGGTTGTTTCTGATGGGTATAATATTATCAATGTAAGATAAAAAACGTCACTAACATATCATACGCACTAAATCAATTGATCTTACATTCTTTCAAGATATCATCGTCTTTAAGTAATAACTTTTGGAATTACTTGTAGATGTGAATACAAAGTATTCAAATGTCAACAATTTATATACGATTCTATATATCTCAATATGAATGAAAAATAAATCAACTTATTTATTTTTATTTATTTAACGAGCGTGCAGATAAAAGATGTTTTCAAGTGCAATTTATAGACCATCTTGAGGTCTAAACTTACAGTGGGCAATATATAAGAATATAAAAATCTAATCATATTCTAAAACTCGACCAAACTTCATAATTGCGATAGAGGTCAAGGATTGTAGGCGGGATGAAGTTCCTTTTCATTTGTAAAACAAAAGCATTTTGAGTTTGTTTCTTAGATTTCGGTTTATTTACTGTATCCACCACAAGCACTTCATCGGTCGGGATGTGCGTGTATACTTTCTCAAACGCATTTTCGTGTCTGCTGAACCTCACGCTGTCACTCGCATTACATTTATACCTAAAATAGGTATAAGGCGATAACGTTCCCCTCTCGGCTGTACGACTAGGCGTAGGATTGTGCGAAGGTGTCGTAGACAGCATAGCATGGTCTAAGATCCTGCTAACGCTATTTGTTTTAATACTGTTTCAGTTCAGTTCTTTACAACTTCAACGGTTTTGAGGGGAATGTGAGAGACTTTCCCAGCGATTTAAGGAAAGGCCCATCAAATCGATGAATACAACGTGATTAAAAGCCAACCTACGATTTTTTTGTCGTGCAGTAGATGATCGGTCCGTCTTTTATACTGAAATCCATCACTATTTTGTCATCTTCTTTGTGTCTTTCCCATCGAAGACGCACTGAGTTTTACGTGAAGATAGCACGTTATTTGTTAGTTATTGGTATCCGATGCGTTTCCAGCCTGATCCATGTGCCACATGTTTTGTCTTGAGCTAGCTAACGAGATCATATTACTGTAATAACTTCAATGATTTGGGCTAATTTGTATCCACGTTAATCGCCATGGAGTAAATGACTTTGCAGGCCGAAGATACATTAGCAATAGAGCAGCTGACAACTAAACCGTTCACGTTGATGTTCGCTGGTACATCTCCCTTGTGGATACTATTACCAGATAATCCCTTCCTGGTGCTGAAACCGAGGATGGATCCGATAAATTGGAAAGGTCCATTCCCACACGATAACCCGACGATAAGATAATTCTGCTGTTATATGAGTGGCGATGTGCCTGGTATTCATGATCAGTCTGGAAGGTTTCATTTAATAACATAACGGCCTGTCGAGATCATTTGATGTTTATGCATACCCCATTTAAAAAACTGAATGTTCTTTGCTGAACGTTGCAAATACTGTTCAAGATCTCATTGTATATCAACGCCCTCTCGTACATTTCATGTTTGTCTAATATCATGTTTGGACCACGGTCAAACGTAACGAGCGCACATAAAAAACATAGTGTTATTATCAGGAAGTATATCAATTTTGATTGTGATGACACAATATAAGCTTACCACCATTTGAGAGTGCCAATTAATTCTTTTGAAATGCGAAGCATTTCCACTGTTTTGCACTCGGGTCTTCGTACACAATTTGGTACTGGTCAAGCCTTAGCAGAACACTCTCCAGAACATGTATTAAAACCTCAATGATGTCGTTACCGTTTACGGCACCAATATTACCTGCCTGTTCAGATGCTGCTAGAAATTTGAATCGCTCACTGATTGTGGATGGAGTTTTGTGGTAATGGATCAAAGCAAAGCGCTCCTATTAGTCATATTTACCTCCTTTACCGTATACCTTGTTGTTAATAAACCTGTTCGGTCTACCTGTTCAACGTTGATGGATCAGTTTTGTACTCTCGTTTCCATCCACAACTTCACATGTTATGTGTTGCCTGTTATACATCTGCTTTCTGCTGTCGCCATATTGCCATTTGTCATGTTTGAAATAATGTTGTATCACTGATGTAAACCCTCGTTAACATTGCATGAATGGCCGTCGTGTACAGTAATCATATTGATGAATAATGGGACACGCTAGTATGTTTTCAACAGTACGATGTGTTTCACATACACAGTATGATGTGTTTCAGATACACATTATGATGTGTTTCACATACATATTATCACGTGCTTCACATTACACAGTTGATGCAAGTTAATATTTCGCGATACAAATGATAATCTTGAGAAGTGGGAAAACAATTAAGAAAAACTAAAACGTTTGCTTATGGATAAAAACATGAGCGTCGCACATATATTTTCTGAATTTAAGTCATCTTTAAAAACGATTTATGAAAGATATTCCTAACATATGTAAAACATTGAAATGTACAGAACGGTCAATATTCCGAAGAAACTATTGCATTTAGTTTTCTAGCAAGAAAGTTATATTTCAAGACATTTGGATTCTTAAACTCAAAGTTCGTGGTTAAAGTTCCGCTAAAAATTTCAAACAAAAAGGAAAATATATAGAATTGCTAGTAATTACATTACAAAGACATTACCAACAGTGGCTCCTTAAACGATTGTTAGGTGAAATGGTCATAAACACGTTATATCCTAGTTCTGTTGCTGAACCTAAACATATATTGAAAGATGTTATGATGAAAAAATATTAATGCGACTTTGGATAAGTGAGCTTTACATTAAAATAATATTGATCTAAGTCAATCAACATACTGTATAGAAAAATATACACAAAATGTTAATGACCTACCAGTCTTTAAGCATACATGACATGACATAACTTTTGTTATCATACAGTGAAGCCAGCTGATCAGTATAATGTAAAGTTAAAATCAGATATGCTTGGCACTGTTGCAATGTATGTTTTACTTCCCTTGTGCGCTGCTAACGACAAAAATATGTAGGTTAGGTTGTTTAAATGTTTATTTCTTTTTATGCAGAAACGCGTACGTTCGAACGTATTAAAATGACTTATTAGACCACTCAGTTTACCTTAATTAGACAGATATAACTTTAAATTGCATGACTGGAAAAAAAATAATTGCAACGTGGCTTCCCGTACGGAAGGTAATGCATTGCGGATGACAACGTGGCAGCGAGTACTGTTGGATACATGCTGATTGAAATAAAGAGCGATGGTCTTAATACATCACCTTGGTTCACGGGGTGAAACACCATGATGCCTGAAAGGTTGTCAGAATGCACGATGGAAAATATAATATAATCGTTCATGGATGTATGAGGCAAAAACATTAGATAATATTTTATGTTATAATTTATGGAATAGGTTACGTAACGACTATTGCCATCAATATGGATGACCGTTCTTCCATAATATATCATATGTCGTTATCTTATGACTTAGTTTAGTTAACTACCTGTTACTAGTAGATTTGTGCATCCATTCCGACTAGAAAAAATTCTATCTGAGCCTGTTTTCCCAAGAATATACCAGACCATAGGTTCGGTCATTAATCAGTGCCGGATGTCACAAATAAGACAAAGAAGATAAGCTCACGGTTCTGCCACATTGATCACGCTCTCATTAGAATACCTGGCGGCTTCACCTAACCACAGAGAACAACATATGATAATTGTACTTTCATGCCACACAACTTTCATCAACAAGGGATATGATTCACATGTCATCTATCTATCTATCTATCTATCTATCTATCTATCTATCTATCTATCTATCTATATATCTATCTATCTATCTATCTATCTATCTATCTATCTATCTATCTATCTGTCTGTCTGTCTGTCTGTCTGTCTGTCTATCTATATATCCATCTATCTATATATTCTCTATTTGGGTCAGAACGCTGAAAACGCTATCATATTCACAATAGGCCACACTGAATGTGGAAGGACGTTTACGGTACTCATACTGTTATTATACCATCTTAGAATTCTCCTCGTGTTCCGACCATTAATAATAACATCAATTACAATGATGGATATCCATATAGGGTATCACGAACAACGCAAAATAGAATGTTCTGCATCATATTAAAATCGGCGGTATAACGTCTTTGGCAAGCATTTTACACAACGATGTGCAATGATATGCAATATCCATTCCGTTTTGGATTGGGAGATGTTTCAACGTTTTATAAAATGAATACACATGCATCGACAATTGGAATGTATTGTAATAACCACTAACCGAAAAGCTTGAAAGGTTGCATCTTCAATCAGCAATAATGGTGTCGATACAAGTTGTATATTAGAACTCAGAAAACAGTCCATGGTTAATAATATACACTTGAGCGCTGTACATACTATCATCTTAACATTTATCCAAATGTGGAATCGCTGTCAGAAACCTCATCTTGAATAAGTGATGGTGTGTTGGAAGCGTTATAAACAATATGAAAGAAAGGGGCTACGAGTTGACAAGTTTGCACCCCTGTACACATTACGTACTGGAATCAGTGTTGTATGCACCCAAACGAATCCATTCTTGTCATGGTGTGTTGCTTTTTACTTTTGTCCAACCATTGGTTTTATAATGTCCATGCTATAACGTTACTTTTGATAAAAGAAATATAACTCGTCAATTTCAACGAGGCCGTGGCTTTAATGATTTTTCTCTCTTATCTAATTTCTTGAAACACCATAAATACTAACAATTTCCATGACAACCTGCTATATTGATGTATTGCTGGCTTGATTATAATGGTAAACTCTTGTAATATGAAGTACTCTTTCCTGGTCATGTACAATCAATGGCGTATATTGTGATCATTTGAAAATCAGCTCAGCTAATGTTTTACGTTTCTAGCAGCGTTGTGGGGGTGAAGCCTACAACTTTTGCAGGACTAAAAATTGAAAATAAAGCCTTCTACGAAAATTGAAAAATAAAGCCTTCTATGAAACTTGAAAACTTGTTAGTTTTTTTTTAAAAACGAAAACCTTTTGTTTAGAATGGTTTAGTATTATACATTATATTTTTCTTGAACGTTACATTTTTGTTCCACCCCCCTCTGCTGCTATTAAAACATTCAAATTTCTCCCAGTCCCAAACGGAATGGATGCAAAATTAGCTTTCAATTCAGTATGGTTGTAAAAAGTGTCGTTCACATATAAGATAATTCAAGTATGTCGATGAGATGCAAACGCAGACCTAATCTTGTTCGCTCGAAACATCAAGTTCAGGTATGTGTTCAATGTTCCATTGGATTAAAAAGTCACACTCTGGTTTGGACTGAACTTGGAAAGCATTAGTTTTGACCAGTCCGGTAAAAATTGAAGCTCGTCGTTTAATATGCTTTGAATGAAAATTGGAAAATCTGGTATACATTGTAATGCTGGTTATAAGCGTTATGTGTACCGGGCCTGATATTTTTCATTGGGTCATGTCTTCCAATGTTTGAGAATGTATATCCAAGAAAAAAGCACATTCCTCGATTAATGTACGCCAGGGAATCATCTATCACTTTGCCAACATATTTCTAATTGTTCAATATAATTTCAATTTCAGTTCTAATCTCTCGTTCGTTGAGCATCATATTGGTTCATATCCAAATATATAATATTCTCTTGGATACCTCTTTCCTGAATTAAGAGTTTTCACTAACTTTCATGAAGTAGTGTTGTGAAGACTGAAGTACCAGAAGTTTATCTGCTAGCAGCAACGAGGCTGAAACCACCAAATGTTTAGCGCGATTAAAAGGTTCCTCAACAATAAAACTTCATAGAAGCCTCCAATCGTCAAAATAAGGATTTTAAAAAAAATACGAATTGTCATGTGGGGGTGTGAGTCGACATGATATTTAAAATTCATTACTGACAATTGGAAATCTTTGATTTTAAATATCATGTCGACTATCGGTGAAGCTCAAATAACGAGGTTAACTAGAGAACGATTAGATGCAATTAAGAAATTTCTTCCAATTTGGGATGTATTTAGAGATAATTTACAAGCCCAACAACAGCAACGTGTTGAATTTATCACTGATACTGAACGATTATTTAAACCGATCACTACTGCAACTAAGCGAGTTGGTACAGAAGTTGCAAAGGTTGCCACAGATACCACTAAAATAGCAAAAAGGACTAAACAAACAAAAAAGATTTTAAAAGCTCTTCCAGCTGATATAGTTGCAGCACAACCGCCTGAACCAGTAGTCGCACAGGTAATCCCACAGCCTCAAACAGAAAAAAATATTTCACTAACGCCACAGTCATCTCCATTAACCAGAAAAGAGCGAAAAAATCTTACCCCGAAGGTGATATTTAGACCCGAGGTGATATCTAGTGTTAAATCGAAAGAATATCAAAATGATAATAAATTTGCTCAGCTAATCAATGATACATACAGTGATAGAAAATCAATTATGGCGGAGGAATATGAAGATGCTATTGATGATAAAGAATCTTCTGCAAAAAAGATGTATTTAGCGAGATTAGGTAAATCTACGCTACCACGTGACGATATAGGTTTTAGTAAACTTTAGCAAATAGTAAAAAAACAAAGTATACAACCTCCATCATATTTGGTCAGTCAACTAGCTCCCCCAGAAATAAAAGTAGCAGCCGAGGCTGATTTATCTACACCGTTAGAAAAAAAAAAAATAGGTTCCGGATTTAATTTAGCAATTACATGTTCAAGAAGTGTATTCGATGATATATCACGGTTGGAAATTCTTATCGGTGGAAAACTAGCTGGAAATAATTCTCCGGAATTAACGAGGCAGCTGAAATTTGTCAAAGATTGTTTCGTGGAAACGTTATGGATATGCCAACGTATCGTATTTTCGTTAATGAACTTATTGATGATTATTACAGCGATTAATTGCCGACCATTTGAAAATACTAGTATTTCTATATCATGATAATAACCCGCAGTATGAATCGGGCTAGGCCTGTTCATGTTGTAAATTCACGATTACTTGTATACAAATTGACATACGGTGATGGCCTCGGTGATATTGTTACTGGGCTATTTACAAGAATTGACCCAAAAATACTTCCAATTGGAAAAGAATTAGCTTCAAAGGCTATTGGGATTCTTGGTAAGTCTGCTGTAACTGATGCTGTAATACACGCATATAACGTTGCAAAATCCAAGATTGCGTCGATGATACGAAAAAAAAAACCTGATACCGCGATTAAATTGCCGTCAACAGCGGATATGCCAGCAGAGATTGCTAATGAAATTAACAAAATAGCAGAAAAAAAAACATTTACTGGTTCAGTTCTAAAATTAACAATTTAGATCAACAACATAAGTAATCAGCAAGAACCAGTTGAAAATATTAATATCGACTACGCTGAAAATAAAATTGGTCGAGTTTATCATCGGTTGTGGTCATTTATGGGAAGAGATCAAAACGTAGATACCGGTTTGCAAATATCCCAATTGGATTTTCAAACGCTGTATCCAATTTATTACTTTTCGTTGCAACATCTTGATCTATCAAAACACTCTGTCGTTGATGTTAAATTTCAAGCTCGAGTAAAAGCTCCTGCTGAAGGATTTAGGGCTATTGCGGTTTCGCTCAGTGATAAATCTATGTTCCTTGAAGGTGGCGTTGGAAAAATGCGAGTCATTGATGCACCTGTAGAAAATCTATAGACAATTAGATGATCGCGTTTTACAAAAATGTCATATAACAATGTTATATTGACACCTGGTCAGATTAAAAAACTACGATCAAAAGATTCTATAACGTGTGGAGCAACAATAACATTGAAACCTGCACAAATGTCTTCAGGGAAACATAAATTGTCGTTAACAAAAACTCAACTAACTCGCTTCAATAAAGCGAAATCTGCATCAAAGGGAGTTCAGTTAAAATTTTCAAAAGCTACAATTTCCGATATGAATAAAACGGGTGGGATATTTCCATTTTTGATTCCAGCAATTGCGGCACTAGCAACTGGGGCGTTATCCGGTGCTGCAGGTTGGGAGACAAAAAAAAGTTCTCAATAAAGTCACAGGTGGTACCGTTGGCAGAAAAAAAAGAAACGGGATTAAGACTCCCCAGAAGCAGACGTACCCGATACACGATGTAGAAAATCGAAGATTTTTACCTATGTCCAATTTTGATCTCGCCGATGCTGTAGAGAAACTTCCAATAAAACATTTCAAAGGTGTATTCATGAAAGATCAATTACCAGCACAACCAAAAATATTAGAAATTGGAATAATTAATCTAGATGATCACACTGGACCTGGTACACATTGGACGTGTCATGCGATTTCACCGTCGGGAATTATTTATTTTGATTCGTACGGGTTACCTCCACCGCGTGAATTTATCAAATATGTATCTAAAACTCAAAGAGTTTCAAAACCTCAAAAACAAATACCAATTTGGTATTCAACGTTACCCACACAGAAATTAGATGATCCTCCAATATGTGGCAACGAGGTTTTGCGCGCATTAACAGCGTTATCAACAAGTTCGTTACCACCTCATAAAGCCGTTCATGAATATACACTTAGACGCAATAAAATTATATAAAATCAAAGATTTCATGGCAGATATTTATGGGAGATCGACATTACAATCGCGGGTAGAAGTTACAATCGCGATGGTAAAAAAAACTTATTCGTGATGGAATTTAAAAAATCACCGGCACCGATGTGAAAAAAAGCTGTTCAAGATGAAATCGCAACGACGCTAAATCTCGTTGATGTAGATCCGAATGAAATAGTTTTATTTGGGGATAGTAACGGTAAATTGAAAACCAGTAATGTGTCGTTGGATGATATTTTAACACGACAACGTAAGGCCGTTGAAAACGCAATAGCGTTATATTCCAATGATGGCAAACTCAAACCCGGGGTACTTATGTCCACGATCACAGATAAATTTGCCGAATACAATAAAAAATTTGACGATCATTTGAAAAACTACAATAATTTTCGTAGGATTGTCGTTCAAAAGTTCTTTGGATCCCCGATTGTAGTTACACCATCTATCGCTGAAATTAAAACGTGTATTGAGGATAGTAAAACAACAATCGACGCCGTCAAAGAAGATTTTCAAAAAATGGTAGAAAAACTCAATAAAATAAAAATTCCACACCCCGCAGAAAATATCAACAATGTCGTGTATGTAGTGGCCGGGGGAACTTTCGATTGGGTCACAGACACTACTAATCGAATAGATTTTACTCCAACCGTAGCAGGTATTTATCGATTTACGCTAACTACATCAGCGGGGGATAATTTTAATATTCGAGATAATTATAGCGGTGTAGGTGAAGATCAAGCCGCTGTAAATACAATAACACAGCAAATTAATGCAAATTCCACTTGGACTATTTTTATATTATCGTCCATTCGAGTTAGAACGTCAATAACATATGTGATAGAATTTGTATCAGGCATGGGCGATGATTAATTCAACGATTACATTTCAAATAATGGAATCGCCAGAAACGCTAGCGTTTCCATCCAGTTACAGATACAACACTGTACGAGAATATGCTACAACATTAAAATCACTTTCCAAACAATATCACACAAAGATTTAAAATATCGCTGAAGAATAACCACCATTGATATTACAGTATATTCAGTGTCGGGGTTATTGGCAGGCACCGGTGTTATTTTATCGTCGGTCACAATGATTGCCCCGATTGCAGTTCAAATTGTGTTATCAGCGATAACAACACTTGGGGGGGTTGCTACTGCAATTAAGACAAAATTATCATCGTGTTCACAAATAAAATTACGTGAATATTTATCGCGTTACCCAATTGTGTCACATGCATCTTCGCTGTTGTCTTCGATGATTTAAAAATCACTTGATGACGCAGTTATCACCGATGAGGCATTTTCTACAATCACCGCGGTGTATAAATCTGCGATGCAGAAAATTGAAAATATTTTACATTGGAAATTGAAAATAACAATAACAATAATGTCAGAGACCCCGATACTTCAACAGATCGCAACAAATACCACACCGGTAAAAACAACATTAATTTCGCTAACAACAAAATCACCGGAATTTACAGTAGAGTTTCCAGCACCGATACCAGCAAGTGCAATCGGGTTAACACAACTATGATGTTATTATAGCTGGCCAAATATTCGAGCTGGAACCATTTCATGGTAAAAACCCAAATAACAGTTTTGTTTTTTCATATAAAAAGCGTCCTGATGGCAGCGATGAATGGCATACATTGTTGTTACCAACAGGTGCATACGACATTGAAGATATCATCACGGAGATTATAGAACCAATTGAGGTTATTACCGGACCAAATAAAATAGAAAAACAAGATGGACCAGATAAATCTCCCATCGAGATAAATCCGCATGAACCATTGTTGTCAACGTCAATCGAAATAAATTCACCTGATAATTCCGTAGATATATATAACAGCGGGATCAGATCGGTGCTAGGTTGGCCTGAGAACCCACCTGGAGTAGTTGACATCGCTGATCTACCACCGGAACCATAACGTTCCGATTATACATCTACGAAACGTGACTATCACGAATATAACAGTGTTGTTATTGAAAAATTAACTTACACGAACCAGTTAAATAATTTTGTCGCAGAAGTAGAATCCAGAAACAATATCGCTGGTACTACTACATTTATTACAGACCGACAAAAAACCGCTAAACTGTTCGCTGATATCAGTGGCGACTTTAATCGATTTTACGGTTACATTGTAACGGCAATTAGTAAAGTTTCACCACATCGTGACTCTGTTATAAAATACACAGAGGTGTGTAATCAAATTATCGCCGACATGGATAAATTCAATTCCAACGTAATCAAATTTATTCTTGATGTATCCACGCCTGAAAAAAACACACAAGATTTTCTCCATGTGTATAATATTCGTTTTGAGGGAATTACCAATTTTAAACTTCCAGGATATAATGTACCCTGGTTAAAGGGAAAACTCAACGATGTTGTTGTTTAATTTTTCCCACGAATCTATAAAGCGTGGGCGGATATTATTCCAATGATTCATCCGAGAACAGCAGAACCTAAAATCTGATTTTCTCGTTGACGATCCCGTTATTCCCGCGATTCAAATAGATTAACGCGATGATGGGTTTTTTCATACGTTGAAAACTACATCAGCGCGCGCACAGGTCCGTATAATCACAAACGAACAGAGTTCCGAATGGAACAGAGACGGGCCAATATCATGGTGGTTTGAAAATTACACTATCACGTATAATGCATTACCGAAGGTATTCAGTGTTTTCAATACAGTATTTCAATCGCGTTTACAACAACTACGAGAATCTTTTCAACGTTGTCTTGCTACCAATTTAATAATTACTCGTGGTGAAATTATATCACACGTGTACGTGTTAAATCAGATTATCGCTGATGCAAATTATCTCAACGGCGTGCTAGTAGATTTAGCAATAAAAACCAA
Source organism: Unio delphinus (assembly GCA_029339505.1). Taxonomy (NCBI): domain Eukaryota; kingdom Metazoa; phylum Mollusca; class Bivalvia; order Unionida; family Unionidae; genus Unio; species Unio delphinus. The sequence goes on from JAQISU010000306.1 coordinate 2,160,798, forward strand.
AAGAGAAGATTTTTCAACAATATTTTCACTATCACTAAATAGTAATTTTCGTGATTATAGATTTTCAGCGTTAAAAAATCTAAATCTTAAGAGGAAATTAAACGATTTAGTTAATGAATTTTTTTTCACAAATTCATGCGTAATGGGTAAAATCAATCCCCGCGGAAGAAATTTTACGATCAAACAATTCAACATTTAAAACCGGCAGACACAGATCACCAAAACCTGCTAATATCACATCGACGATAGCGATACATGTCATCGCGGATATTACATTAGATAGTTATTCCGTGGACACATCAAAGTCTTCAAAGGCCGTTCCTGGATATATTCTGTATACATTTTCCCCAAATGTGTCTCCGGGGTCTCTCATCGTGATGAATCCACCCAATTTAGTCTATTTGGCTGTTGCAAATGATTTTATTACACAGATAAATTTCAGAATAGCCGATCAAGATTTCTCGCTGATTGACCTTCGCGACGAACAACTACAAATAACCCTTGAAGTAAAATCCTGAAAGGATATCATCGTAGAATTGCCAGCAATTCTGACGCTAGCGTTTCCAATTGGATTTTCATTTGCAATTACAAATAAATGTATCGCCATGCTGTTGTGACTATCCACGACAAAGTCAAATTGTATGATGCTGTTAGAGAGTGTTCTAAAAACTCAATCGCGAGTTTTAATTTTGTTATATCTGAATCCGAAAATGATAAATTTTTACTAACAGATTTTCAACGTGGCCGGTTATCTGTTAATGGAATCGCTACAATTACCTGTTTTTACGATCAAATAACACAATACACACATAATTGTGTAGACAAAGATACACTATTGAGAATTCTCGCTGGAGAAAATCCTTAGAAACGTCTATCAATGGGTTTTTCACCGATAAAAATAAAATTTCTGTAAATGTTAAATATTTTAATGAAATTGCAAATGAAAAAAAATATTTTTGAAAATTCCAGGTTTTTTCGCAGTGATTAATATTACTAACTATAATTTTTGACAGAAATTTCTTCTTCCCATGATTATCATTATAATTTTTGACTGTAATTTTTTACTGTAATTTCTGATTATTATTTTTTTTCCGTTTGTATAGATGCGATCTCCGACATATTTAACCGACGAAGATGTCAATCGAATTATCTCGTTGAGAGGTATCTCACGGCCCTGTGAATTAGCCCGCGAATATGAAATCGGATTATCTCAATTGTATAAATTGTGGTAAAAAACTCCACAATCGGCGATTACAAAAGGAGATCCCACTGAATATATTGAAGCGCGGAAGAAATATAGACAACGACAACATGAATTAGCTGAAGAAAATTCTGTACTGCGACGTGAAATTGATACATTGACGGCATCTATTCAATCTCAACGAGAAACAGCCGCGAAGACACGAAATAACCCCGATGATGAAATTGAGCTACTGAATATTTGTTATAAAAATGCCGCAGATAAGAAAATTAAACTTAAAAAAAGATTGATGAAATTAAAGATTCCATCAAAGAAAAACAACTCGCCGCGGATAGAATGGAAAAACGATTTCAACTTGTTGCAGCGAAATATAATAAATTTGTTGCAGATATTAACGCGGTAAAGGATTATGTTGAGCGTAAACATGTGGAACTAATATTTGGAAAGTTTATATCTGATGATATATTTGATGTGAAATGGTAGCAATTCTACAATGGTGAATTCAAAAACTTCTCCAATTCGGCATTAACAGATTTAGCTTGTTCACGTTCATTGTAGGTTTCTTTGAGAGAATCTTCAATCGGTTTAATTATTCTTCCTGCCGGAACAAATAATGCCAATTTATCTCTGTGTCTCAAAATCACTTTTGTACGTGCCTCAATGAGAAGTTTTATAATACTGTATTCATTCCGATAAGACGGTTTACCTTGATCTCTCATTGATGTTACACCGAGATATTCTTGTTCAAGCCAGTCCGATGTAAATGTGTTTCCGGCAGGGACCAATGGCAAAAGTTTGTCAAGTTCGATAGCCAACTGAGCAATATTTTCGTCGTTCATATACATATGAAAAATCTTCTGTTTAATTGTACGTATCTTTCTAACATATTTTATTGATATAAAAATGAAACCGTTTTGAACATGCTGCAAGAGTAATGTCATCGGCGACATTTTGAATATTATAATATTTTCCAGCAGAACACGTCGAAGGAAACCTATTACAGGCTATTTGATTCTTTGTATACAATTAAGACAATTTTGTTGTTGAGTTACAATACGGAGATTTTCTAATCGGTTCCTGTTAATGTGATCAACAACTAGACCCGGTGGAATTACACCGTAATAACATTCAACAATAAATCTACTAGATAAATATTTTTTGGCTTTTCCGTTGTATCTAATAATATCCCAAATTGTTAATCCAACCGAGATTTTTCTTTAATCTCCGATTTCGTATGATTCCGTCACGAGATGCCTCGTATTCAATAGATGCAAATATATTAATTGAGCAGAATTCATGAGTTTAATTGATTTTTTTGTAATTTCCGGTAATAAAGTCGTATTCGTCATATATTAACCCGTACTTGCGTCGATAATATCTAACAAATTCACGGAACCGTTTACCACCACATTCAGATAGCCGAGTTTTTCCTCGAACACCGCATCCACAATTAATACACTTCACCATTAAGGGGTAACCGTTTTTAATCTGTTGATTATGCATTGCGCAATATTCTCCAACACATCTTCGAGAACACACTCCGATATCATTTTTCCACAACCATTTACATTTATTTTGCGCCATCAATATATTATATTGATGATCAAATTTTTAATTGAAGATTTGTTTCGTTAATATATAAATGAAACAGATTTATAAGATAAATTTGGATGTGGAACCTGTAGGGGTTAAAATCAAATACGACCTAGATGAAAAAATATCACCAACGCGGTACAAATCTAGAATCGTTAAAGGTATTCGTGAGGCAAAACATCAACATCGGTTAAATGGTGCCGCAAATGTATTTTCGACGTTTTTAATAAACTTCGACGATAGCAAAATGACGATGGAACGTGCCGCATATATTACATCGCGGATCGATTTTACCAACAACAACAAATATACGTTAGATGTAATTTACACAAAATTTGAGAAAAAAATGTCTAAAAATCAACGAAAACAGCTAGATAAACAAATCAAATATTTTCAACAATTAAATCAACCCGGTGAAATCAATCGACTACTTGAAAAAAAACGCTAGGACATGGAAGATATTTCATCATCGTACAAGAGTAACATATAACGGTGGATTATTTATTTTAACGAAAAATACAAAGCCTGGGACGCTAATTGGTATAGATAATCAATATTACAATGTGGCATATTCAATTAACGTAATTGTATATGGAGTATTTCCTGTGGGAATTCCCAACGATGACGAAGTTGCAGGAATGAAATTATCGACAACGTTAAATTGTGTAGCCGAACAAGTAATAAAACATTTTAATGCGGCAAAATGAGGCTCAGGTCTTACTAATAAATTAATAAAATTACTGCATGGAATGAATACATTAACAAAAAAGGTTCCGGTGCAACAAAACCCGATATTGCCGAGTTGGAAAAAAAAATAAAAGTCCCCATTGTTGTAAAAATCCTTCCTGAGAGAATATTTTATAGTTCTGGATGTTATCATAAATCAGGAACTCCCATAACGATTATTGATCATAATTTTCATGCATGGGGAATCAACGAAGGTGATTTCCCTGAAAATAAAACTATTAAATATTATCACGGGGAAATGTTCGATCGGATTAAAAACAATTACACTGAACCGGTAAATATTTGGTTGTTTTCAAGTGATGGGGGCAAATGTGATTAATCTGTCACCGCGTGTGGGGAAATACATCGACAAGAGTCTTTACAACGAAACATGGAAGAATTCGCTGGAAAATATGTACATGACAAATCGACGATTACAGCACTCACACAAACTAGTTTTACAATTTCATCAATTGCGGTTCACTTTGCCAGAGAAAAAAACTCATGGAAACCAACTAAAAAAAATTTATTGAAAATACACGACAAAGTTGTATCGAATTTGGTCACGGTGGGTTGTGGAACAAACAATATGATTTTAACGATATGATATCCGTGGATATAATTACATGTTATCCGGGAAGTTTTCTTGGTGGTGGTGAATGTAATAAATATTTTAAACAATTTGGACTACCAACTCACAGAATGGTACGAAGAGCTGTTAATGGACCATTACCTGATTATGATTTAACTGGATTTGCTGAAGTGGCTTCTTTTAAACTTGCCGAAGGATTACATCCAGTAAGTTGTTTATGGCTTGGACGGCATTTACATGAAAAGAAATGGGTTCCAACTGTATTGTTGAAATGGGCACTAGATAGCGGCGTATTAACCGAATTAACTGTATCTGAAATAATATTCAGCTGCGATAAACAAATGGATGTTTGGCTACGTACACCAGATTGTTTTCCCCGATATGAAATAGAATTTCTTCGTGATGCAATCACAGACGAGTGTAAAAATCTCGGACGAATTATAATCGGAAAATTCACACAAGGAGATGTCACCGAAGATGAAATTCGTAGACGTAAAACTGTCAAATTAGTGTTAGATCCCGGTGAATTAAAATTTATCATTGATGATGCAGGATCTAAAGGAGTATTTTATGGACAAACTAGTGCACAATTATCATCAGGGGAAGAATTTGGAACAATTGTAGAATATTTTAACAATGAAATGCCGCAATACGTCCATTTACGGTCATTTATGCTTGCATATACGACTATAAATCTTCTCAGTATGGTAAATTGATTTCCTGACATTGCAGTGAGAGTTGCAACTGACTCATTTTATTATGATAATAAAATATATCACGATGTCGTTGAAGAATACCTCGGGGATGAAAACACTTGGGGTACATGGCGTGTAAAACATGCAGAATTACATGGATATCAAAAACATGCAAACGTAGAAGATAAACCAGAATATCACAGCGATGTAATTGAAAAAATATCAACATGTCCAAGTATACATGATCCTGTTGCCCGACACAAACTAATCTATTTAAACGGTCCAGGTGGTTGTGGAAAAACGACCAGGGTGATTGAATTATTTCGTGGTGCTAATCTAATTGCGCTAACCCCAACTAATCGCCTTGCTAGAGATTTTAACGAAAAGGGAATCTAGGCATGTACATATCATAGCTTTTTTAGATATAGCGGAGGTGAATGGACTCCATCACGAATGGGAACTAAAATTATTCCCGATGTAATATTAAGGGATGAAATTTGTACTGTGACAAAAAAAAATAATAAAAATGTTTCTGGAATGGCTAAATACAAATAATACAACAATTGTGTTATGTGGAGATCATGGACAGCCACCACCATTTACAGAAACATCTCCACATTATTGGCTAAAACTTGAAGCTGATTATTATAAAGAAATGACAATTGACCGCAGATCTCTCGATGAAGAATTAACCGCATTGAAAGTCGCAATTAGATGTACTAGTAATAAAAATCAAGCTGAACAATTACGACAGATAATACATGAAACGTCAGTGGAAGAATTTTATAATATTTGGAAACCGTCTGACATAGTTGTAGCTAGTAGAAAAGCTGTCAGAGATATTCTTTTGAAAAAATTATTTTATCTTCATGAGAATAAATTTCCTAAAGTTCCGCTATGTTATCGACCTAAAGATACCCGAAAACAAAATATTCTTGTGGATATACCAGGAAAACAACAACAACAAGAACTTGTATTAAATGATATAGTTGAAGTTTATTTATCTGTAGTTGGGGACGCAATAAATGCAATTAATTCTCCGTGGAGATTAGGATATGCTACAACGATACATTCATCACAAGGGCTAACTATAACAGATACAGTCATGTGGATCATTGATGATTTCATCGAATGGGACAATTTAATTTATTTGGCTGTGTCAAGAGTAAGGCGAATAAATCAACTTAAACGAGTTGTAGTTATACAAACACAATCATGTTAAATTTTTCGGTGGTAATTGAATATCATCTGGAATAACTTGAAGTTGTTCTCGAGTAAAACTTCGCTGAAGTGCAGTTGGATCTAATTTATAATATATTGGTCTGTGTGCCGCTGATATCATAGAATATATTTTATGAGCGGTAATACTCCATATAGGATCTGTAGATCGTCTAACACCGCCTTGTAATACACCAGGTTCATATAAATATCTTACAGTTTGCGTTCCATGGCAATGGGGTATCACTAACCAGTGATTTTTTTCCTGGTATATATTTTTTTGTGATCGCGGAGGCTGGTTTATCATTTATCGACGCAGTAATCTGATTGTTAAGTGATGAAATCACCTTAGGAAATCGTTTAACCCATTCACGAGATATACCTTGTTGAATAAATTCTTGTGCAGTTTGATAATAAAATAATTTATCAGCAAGGGTTTTATTAAATCTTTCAACAATTGCCTGATCTCGATGAATTGCAGTATGTCCTCGTCGAATTACAACGTTATGTTGAGCCATTAACGATGATACATCCCCGTAGAACTCTCTACCAGGATCAACCTGTAATAAATTTGGCCAACGCAACGGGGTTTTTTGATATTTTTTTTTAAACGCCGCAGCGACCTCAGATGATGATTTTGTTGATAGCGGCAACGCTTCCTTGTATCTACTAGCAACGTCAACAACTGTTAGCGCATATTTGTAAACTCATTTTTGCTTATCATGTGGCAAATATAAAATATCAGCCTGATGAACCTCATTTGGAACATATACATCAAACGATCCATATTTAATTGATGCAGGACCTGGTAGATAAATTTGCCATATTGCTTGTCGGGATAACCAATCCGCGATACTTTAGCAGCGTTAGCTAATTTGTTAATAGCGGATTTACCCATGTAGTATCCTGTTGGAGAATAATAAATTTGCTCCATGTTATATACTTGCACCAAACAATAATTTACCTTTCATAGCAGATTTAATAAACAACGATGCTAATGTCTCTTTAAAAGATTTACCTGGAATAGCATTTATCGCATGAATCAATTTCACACCAGCGAGATGTCTTTGTTGCAAATTATCACTACGATACGCTATATCATGTATTCGACACGCTTCATCGATAGCGTTTATTGGTGATTCACCAGATCGGGGTTGATCATTGTTATCAAGTCGAATATCTAATCTTGTCCCTGGTCCACAGTATCTGTATCCTGGAAGGTGCTTTTCTCCTGGGTACTTTGCCCATGGGGTTCCTGGGATTTTTGCCAATTTTGCAGCGATGTCACCTCCGTGGCTTTTTTTTAAATCCCCATCGCTGACTTTAATAAATCTAAATTTTTTTGTACCACATTGTACACATTTACCGGTAAGTGCAGATCTGTTATTTTTTTGTTGTGATAGTTGTTTGATCAGTTGTACGAGTATGTTTACGACATTTTACACAATATATATCCTTAATAATATTACGTTATATCTAATAGAAGTAGTTGACTTTTCCGCGCTAAAAATAAACAACCAATAAAACATCACCCAATGTTACCAAATTCAATAAGAGGTATTATTGTAGGTCCATCAGGATGTGGTAAAACACAATTGTCGCTATCGTTGTTGATGAAATATACCAATTGGGATAAATTGTATTTAGTGGCACCTAGCGTAGATGATCAACATTGCTATCATGTGTTAAAAGACTTTAATGAAACTGTATCTGAAAATGCAGTATATAATGTTGTCGAATTTATCACAAATATAATTGAAGCGCCACATGTAGAAGACATTGACGGAAGTATCAACAACATGGTAGTGTACGATGATATAATGCTAGACAATAAAAAAACCAGCTAGGATATTTTCCAGGGGGCGTCACAAAAACACTGACGTGATATATGTCACTCAACGCTACACACAAATCCCAAAAGTGATCAGAGATAACTGTAATATGATATGTATGTTTAACGGTATTGATACACAAACATGTCGAAATATTTGGCAGACACGGTGTTCCGATATGGATTTTAATAAATTTCGAAATTTCTTTAGCGTTGCTCAATCGACCCCGAACGGATTTATAACAATAAATTTACATGAACCTGTAACACGTTATCGTATAGGACTTGATCGAATATTCGGTTAATCTCGTTATTTGAGCTTCACCGATATTCGCCATGATATTTAAAATCTTTGGTTTTCAATTGTTAACTTCGACGAGGATTTTAAATATCATGGCGACTCACTTCTTCGGGGCGGGGTTCGTATTTTTTTTTTAATCGTTATTTTGACGATTGGAGGTTTCTATGAAGTTTTATTGGTGAGGAACCCTTGAATCGCGCTAAAAATTTGGTGGGTTCAGCCTCGTTGCTGCTCTGCTCTATAATGTTGAGTCCCTCATTTCATCTAAATTTCTTCATCTCTACTCCAAATATTAGAAATTTAAACCTCAAGTTCTTCGATATATTTTGCCCAAGAAAATCCCTATCCTATTTCACACTTAATCGAATAGTTTCTAATCGCTTGCAACTCTGAGTTCGCAAATTCATGTAAGTTTCATCTGAAAACGTGCGATACCTTGTGATGTTTTACACATATTCTTATCCTCTTCGCTTCTCTTAGTTTAGTTTCATTTGTAATATTTGTTGATAAATTCCATAATTAGCCATGACAATAGTTTAAACAAATTAATATATTATTGAGTTGTGTATCCACAGAAATATAATTGCACGTCGTTGTGTAAAATGCTTGCCAAAGACTTTATACCGCCAATTTTAATATGATCCAAAACATTCTTTTTTGCGTTGTTCGTGATATAATATCTATATTTCACAGCCCTATCTGGATATCCATCATTCTAATTCATGTTATTATTAATGGTCGGAACACGAGGAGAATTCTAAGATGGTATAATAACAGTATGAGTACCGTAAACGTTCTTCCACATTCAGTGTGGCCCATTGTGAATATGATAGCGTTTTCAGCGTTCTGACCCAAATAGAGAATATATAGATAGATGGATATATAGATAGACAGACAGATAGATAGATAGATAGATAGATAGATAGATAGATAGATAGATAGATAGATAGATAGATAGATAGATAGATATATGACATGTGAATCATATCCCCTGTTGATGAAAGTTGTGTGGCATGAAAGTACAATTATCATATGTTGTTCTCTGCGGTTAGGTGCAGCCGCCAGGTATTCAAATGAGAGCTTGATCAATGTGGTAGAACCGTGAGCTTAGCTTGTTTGAGTTATTTGTGACATCCGGTACTGATTAATGACCGAACCTATAGTATGGTATATTCTTGGGAAAAAAGGCTCAGATGGAATATTTTCTAGTCGGAATGGATGCACAAATCTACTAGTAACAGGTAGTCAACTAAACTAAGTCGTAAGATAACGACATATGATATATTCGGAAGAACGGTCATCCATATTTATGGCAATAGTCGTTACGTAACCTATTCCATAAATAATAACATAAAATATTATCTAATGTTTTTGCCTCATACATCCATGAACGATTATATTATATTTTCCATCGTGCATTCTGACAACCTTTCAGGCATCATGGTGTTTCACCCCGTGAACCAAGGTGATGTATTAAGACCATCGCTCTTTATTTCAATCGGCATGTATCCAACAGTACTCGCGGCCAAGTTGTCATCCACAATGTATTACCTTCCGTACGGGAAGCCACGTTACAATTATTTTTTCCAGTCATGCTATTTAAAGTTATATCTGTCTAATTTAGGTAAACTGAGTGGTATAATAAGTCATTTTAATACGCACGTACGTACACGTTTTCTGCATAAAAAGAAATAAACATTTAAATAACCTAACATATATATTTTTGTCGTGAGCAGCACAGAAGGGAAGTAAAACATACATGGCCACAGTACCGAGCATATCAGCTTTCAACTTTACATTATATTGATCAGCTGGCTTCACTGTATGATAACAAAAGTTATGTCATGTATGCTTAAAGACTGGTAGGTCATTAACATTTTGTGTATATTTTTCTATACAGTATGTTGATTGACTTAGATCAATATTATTTTAATGTAAAGCTTACTTATCCAAACTCGCATTAATATTTTTTCATCATAACACCTTTCAATACATGTTTAGGTTTCAGCAGCAATACTAGTATATACCGTGTTTATGACCATTTATCATAAAAACCGTGTTAGGAGCCAATATTGTTCATGTCTTTGTAATGTAATTACTACAATAGCAATTCAATATATTTTCATTTTCGTTTGAAATGTTTAGCGGAACTTTAACCATGAAGTTTGAGTTTAAGAATCGAAATGTCTTGAAATATCACTTTCTTGCTAGAAAACTAAATGCAATAGTTTGTTTCGGATATTGACCTTTCTGCACATTTCAATGTTTTACATATGTTAGGAATATCTTTCATAAATCGTTTTAAAGATGACTTAAATTCAGAAAATATATGTGCGACAGTCTTTTTTTATTCACAATCAAACATTTTAGTTTTTCTTAATTGTTTTCCCATTTCTCAATATTATCATTTGTATCGTGAAATATTAATTTGCATCAGCTGTGTAATGTGAAGCACGTGATAATCTGTATGTGAAACACATCATGATGTGAATGTGAAACACATCATACTGTGTATGTGAAACACATCGTACTGTGTATGCACACGTTTGTGTATGTGTTGTAATATTCGATATCAAAATGTGTACAAAACATATACGTGTGTGGCTGTTGTCATTTTATTATTTGAATAGGTTATGTAGGTTATGCTGAGAATATCTACTACATGATAGTACAGATCCATTCAAAGTTCAGTGAATATGAGAACTACATTTTGATGTATGTTATACATTTCTTGTTATCATCATATCAATAACATGCATCTTACAATATTATTTGCATCGACGCAAGGATGGTCGGACATGCATATCCAACATTAAAAAATCTTCTTCAAATATGTAACCAAATGTATATGCATCACCGCCGCATAGGTTCCAGGTTGTAAGATCATCAGTTCTGGATGTTTGAGGTCACGGGTTCATATTTCTGGTAGAGTCAAACCAAAGACTTATAATAATGCTACTAACTGCGACCTCACAATGCTCTCAGCATTAAGAGGTTAGTGTTATGACTAGTCGTCCTGAAGTCAAGATAATGTGACTGGGTGGGACCGACATTAGACCTCACTATAAACCTCCAAAATATAGACATCGTAGAGATATTACTCAAACGTAATACAACTAGGTTAGAAATACAAATAGCACACACAACAGCGTAATGTTAACGTTACGTTCCAAGGTCGCATTTGGCTCGAATCGACATCAACAAAAAAGTATTTAGGATATTTGCCTGTGCATATCGACCGGAAAAGAATATGCTTTTATGCGTCATTACGGTAACAAATGCATTCCAATTAAACAAGAAGTTTGAATGATGATGTAGAATTTTAGATGATATATTGTCATGACCAGTCAGTTCAAGATATAGATTGTTCATTGTGTTATTGATCAATATATTTTTAAACAAGTTCCTGTGTGTAATCGAGTCACGAAATAAAATTGTCACTTTTTTGTGTTAATTGCAGATGTTACCTCATGAGTCTACTGTAATGATTTCTCGATTACTTATAAGATACCAAAGGTTTCGAAAGAAGCAAAAGCAACTAGTTTCCAAACCATGTAAGGATAGTGCAGATGCTACAAACTACCGATCCAATCACTGATTAACTGTGTGCGAATAATGTAAATAATGGTCAATTTCCAAGCTTGCACGGTACTTGGAAACTAACAATTTAATACCTCCTTACCAAAGAGGCTTTCGTTATGCCTGTAGCACCAATGATCATCCGGTAAGACTGGTAAAATTTATTCGCGACGTATGTATCAAGAAGGAAGCGTTTGTAGCGGTTTTTGTTTTATTTTGAACCGGCTTGACAATATCACTAGCAAGGGAGAGCGCGATGACGTGTTCAACATACTTAATGAAACAATGAGCCACCTTACGTTAAAATGTCGTCAAAGATAAAATGGGTCAGCGGACCTTTTAGGTCATTTGGACAGCTCTCTGCTCAAGCGACACTACATGAACTGTTTAAACCATTGTTAATTAAAATGTATAAAATAGCACAGAATGTGAAACAGGACTAGATTTAGGATCTCTTAAAGATGACATTGCAGTCATGACTGTAATAACTTCATTAATTAATGGACATAGATGATTTTGCTCCCGAATAAGATGGGACTAAACACATAAACAGAGTACACAAATGATACAAACAAGCAGAAAAGGTTACAAGAGCAGAAGATTGCTAAGTAACTAACGCTAGGTTAAACGAGATGCAAGAGGAAAGATCAAGTACGTACAGTTATCATATCTGAGAACAGGAGCAAGAAAGACACAAATACAGAGGAGAGTCAGACATTGAAATACTAAATGAGCCGTCGCTGGAAAGTGCAGGATTGAATAATGTTACAGAACAGAGACTGATTGCAGCGATTCATTATTTAACCCATTAATCATCGCAGTAGTAGTTAGAAAATTTGGTGTGTAAATGGCGATCCTGTTGAAAACATTCTAGCGTGTCCCATTAATCATCAAGATGATTACTGTACACGATGGCCATTCATGCAATGTTAACCAGGGTTTACATCAGTGATACAACATTATTACAAACATGACATATGGCAGTATGGCGACAGCAGAAAGCAGATGTATAACAGGCAACACATAACATGTGAAGTCGTGGATGAAAACTGATCCATCTACTTTGAACAGGTAGACCGGACGGTTTTATTAACAATAAGGTTTACTAAAAAGGAGGTAAATATGATTGATAGGAGCGCTTTGCTTTGATCCATTACCACAATACTCCATCCACGATCAGTGAGCGATTCAAATTTCTAACGGAATCTGAACAGCCAGGTAATGTTGGTGCCGTAAACGGTAACGACATCATTGAAGTTTTAATACATGTTCTGGAGAGTGCTCTGCTAAGGCGAGACCAGTACCAAATAGTGTCAAATGATCTCATATAACAGCATAATTATGTTATCGTCGGGTTATCGTGTGCGAATGGACCCTTCCCATTTATCGGATCCATCCTCTGTTTCAGCACCGGCACGGGATTATCTGGTGATAGTATCCACAATGGAGATGTACCAGCGAACATCTCCAACGTAAACAGTTTAGTCGTCAGCTCCTGTATTGCTCATATCTCTTCGGCCTGCAAAGTCATTTACTCCATGGCGATTAACGTGGATACAAATTGGCCCAAATCATTGCATTTATTACAGTAATGTGATCTCGTTCGCTAGCTCAAGAAAAACATGTGGCTCATGGATCAGGCCGGAAACGTATGGGATACCAATAGCGAACAAATAACGTGTTACCTTCACGTAAAACTCAGTGCGGCTTCGATGGGAAAGACACAAAGAAGATGACAAATCAGTGATGGATTTCAGTATAAAAGTATATAAAGTATGATCATCTACTGCACGATATAAAATCGTAGATTGACTTTTAATTACGTTGTATTCATCGATTTGATGGGCTTTTCCTTAAATCGCTGCGAAAGTCTCTCACACTGCCCTCAAAATCGTTGAAGTTGTAAAGAACTGAGCAATCTTCAGCTGAAACAGTATTAAAACAAATAGTGTTAGCAGGATCATAGACCATGCAATGCTGTCTGCGATACCTTCGCACAATCCTACGCCTAGGCCTACACCCGAGAGGGGAATGTTATCGCCTAATACCTATTTTAGGTATATATGTAATGCGAGTGACAGCGTGAGGTTCAGCAGACACGAACATGCGTTTGAGAAAGTATACACGCACATCCCGACCGATGAAGTGCTTGTGGTGGATACAGTAAATAAACCGAAAACTAAGAATACAAACTCAAAATGTTTTTCTTAAAAAAATGAATAGGAACTCCATCCCGCCTACAATCCTTGCCCACTATCGCAAATATGAAGTTAGGGCGAGGTTTAGAATATGATTAGATTCTTATATTCTTATATATTGCCCACTGTAAGTTTCGTCCTCATGATTTTCCATATAAATTGCACTTAAACACATCTTTTATCTGCACAGTCGTTCAATAAGTAAAAATAAATAAGTTGATTTATTTTTTATTCATATTGAGAGATATAGAATCGTATATAAATTGTTAACATTTGAATACTTTGTATTCACATCTACCAGTAATTCCAAAAGTTATTACTTAAAGACGATGGTATCTTGAAAGAATGTAAGATCAATTGATTTAGTGCGTAGGATATGTTAATCATGTTTTTAATCTTACATTGATAATATTATACCCCTAAGAAACAACCATCAACACATTCATAGTAGCATGTAGCATGATGTCCCACCCAGTCACATTATCCTGACATCAGGCCGACCAGTTCAAACACTAACCTCTTAATGCTGAGCGCCAAATGAGGCAGCTGTTATTACCATATTTGTAAGTCTTTGGTATGACTCGGTCGAAAATCGATCCCATGACCTCCCGTTTCCGCGGCAGACGCTCTAACCACTAGAGCCTCTAGAGCGGTTACTGTAGAGGTAAAAGAAATTAAAAGCGGAGAGTAATACAGCCACCAGATAAATAATATTTAGACTATTTCCAATAGACAACAATACTCCTCTTTATAATACTTTCACTCGGTTATCATCACTAAAGAGTGCTACATAATTGTATACATGCTTGACTTATGCTCAGTTTTAATGTTCAGTCATGTCATGTCAAATGAATCAGGACTTTCCACATTGCAAAGACATTTTAAATCAGAATGTGGAAATGTATTTTGCCTTTTATTGTCCTGGATCAGGAAAATCTAATCCGCAAATATCATTATTAAGTCATAATTATTATTATTAGTTGCAGTAGTAGTAGTAGTGTTCGTAGTAGTAGTAACATAAGTAGTAGCCGTAGCAGCAGCACCAATATGATTCATCATTGGTTAGTATTACTTTTATTAGTAGTAGTAAAAATAGTGGTAACTCAAACTCATTTTTGTCATTTCCCTGCTTTATCTTTATCCACGTAATTATCCTCGCCATTTATTGTGTTCCAATGAAAGACTAATAATATCCACATATCTTCTCGAATAAGATACATGGGTTTGGGTATCGCATACTTAATATGTCATTTGGATATCTACATAAATTGAATTTCGAAACAAACCTGAATCGAGTGAAACGTGAAATAGACCCTGATTACAATTAATGTAGCATTAGATCCATATCTAACAATGAATTAATTAGACGGAAATAGAAAGCATAATAGTTTGCCTTAGCAAAATCTAATGCTTTAATTTTATTTTATAAACGAAATATACATTAGCTCTAAATTATGTTATTATTTGGAAAAAAGCATGAATTTGTATTGACAACTTTTTTTAAAGTAAGAACTCAATAACATGAATGGATAATAAATTTAATCAAGATTAGATATTGTAACTGATAAATGTTTAAAGTCCTAGAATTCATTGAACGAGTAGATAAAAGATTTCATATAGTCCGCTAACAGGATGAGCTAGAAAATTACTCGCATACACACTAATTACTCCATAAATGTATGTTTATGATATTGTATTTAATCTGCTTTTAGTTTTCTTAGGAGTATGTCTCTGTCATTTCTTCTGGTTCACATCTCCTCCACAATTTGCTTAATGTAGATACTCCGACATAGCACCAAGCAGAGCTCGAGTAACGCTTTTGGCATGGGCTATGCGGTGCACAACAAAAGTCCCAGTTTCCAACTAAGTCGACATAGCACCAATAAAATTTATCTCCTTTTGCTACGTCGTTCTTGTGTACACCACAAGGATATGTAGTGAGACATGGTATTCCTTGAACATCGCTTGTGCGTATGCTTCCACAATATTGACTCTGACTTCCAGAAGGACATTCCAAGTTCTGGTCATAATATGCGCAATCACCAGTGCAACAATAATCCCAGCTGTCGCTAAAGTCGGTATAGCACCAGCTATAGTCTGTCTCTTGATGATATCCGCAGTTTTCGTTCCCCCCGACACTTCGTACGCCCAGCGGTAAACTGGGAGTCTTTCGTTCCTGATGAATGAGAACTATTGTTCCTTGTGTTAATGTTATCTTCTGTTTAGACATATTGTGCTGCAACAAGAAGCACTAACACGATTGCCATGTTCATCATCATTCAGACCTAAAATATAAATAATGTCCATTAGTCTCATGTTATATCAAATTGTACTTACACATGTATGTATGTATGTATGTATGTATGTATGTATGTATGTATGTATGTATGTATGTATGTATGCATGCATGCATGCATGTATGTATGTATGTATGTATGTAAACATCATTGATGGACCGGCTAATCTTGAATAATCATCAAAATATCTCAGAAAACCTATTATTGCTGTGACAACGTCGACATCCCTATGAATCGATTCAATCTCTCTTCCATCAATGACATATATATTGTTCTATTAAACGAATGCATAGTCCTGTTTTAAAGAAAACCAACTCGCAGTTACTCCATAGATTGTGTATTAGCTCCAATATTTATCACAGTTTCTTCATCTACTTCAATACATGTTAGAGCGGGTAATAAGGTCGATTCATAACTGTTGATTTGGTTGCAGTGCGTGAAAAGAATACCATTGATAATAAGTACGTACAGATTTTTCTTTGAGAACACGTGTACCCATACCGAATATTGTATCAGACATACGTTTGAACATTTTATTAATTAGTTCTCGATCTAAATCGTGATTTCGCTGACCTTGTCAAACCACGTCCTGCTATTAAATTTGCAGTAATATTTATTTGTACTTTACTAGATCCTTGATTCATTAGTTCTGCTAATTTGTTTTATCGGCGGCTTAGCTTTTTATTTTACTGACATTTTCGCGAGCATCAAAATCCTTGCCAGTTTATCTGGCTTGAGATTCATCGTATTAATCATGTTATTGTTTCATTGGATGCAGTAAAGACGTTACTGGCAACATTACCATTAACATCTGAAACGTTTATACCAATGATATTAATAGCTTGCATTGATAATTTATTGTTTTGCGATTGGTGCTATTTAGGAAGCCATTCTTGCAAATAAGTCTACAATAGCATTACGGAAACCATTGCCATACGTTGCTTTGTAGACCGGTAATCGTGAATTTTTTACTTTGATAATTACAGGTCATCTGTGTCGTTATCATGTATTATCATTGGATGGTTTCGTTTTATCTAATCGCTGTGACAATTAGTCAATAGCATAATCATCAACAAGTTCATCGAAAAATTAACGGTGTACGCCAATATCAATGATACCACATTGAAACAAGCGTCTTCGATAATGAATTCCGGAGAATTATTTCTATCCGCGCTCCTCCTATAAAACCGTCTAATCGTGCTATATCGGAAAGAATATTATTATGGCAGGGAATAAGTCCACTACCACCAAGTCATGCAATATCACTTGCAGTAGCGCCAGAATGATAATCTTTTGCTTTTAATTGCTTTACATTTCCAGAAAACTTCAAAAACTCTGGATCATCCCTATTAATTACTACATTAATCACTATGAATTTCAAAAGTCATCATACGATAATCATCCTCAAAGAATTTTTGAAATTCTGACAACACATCCGACGAATGGTTTGAATTATCTGCAGTATGTTTAGCTAATTGATCATCATCCATATCTTTAAATTTGTTATTTGAACATATGGAAAATTTAAATTTGTCATTTGAACATATGGAATAATTTATATCTCTTGTTTGTTTGTTTATTTGGATAGGATTTTTGATAAAGAGTTAACACTGTGTTAGTCATATTGCTACGATGTCTGCAGTGTGGCAATTTAAAGTGAGGCAGAAGCAAGTGACATTGCAGAATGATGGACTGAGTATTGTAAATAACTCTACAACCATCCGTTAACAGGAGCCCCAGAGGTTGTTGAAGTTCTAAACTCCACAAATGATGATGATTTCCCCATTCTCAAAGAAGAGGTGAGGTCAGCATAAGAACACTGAAGAATGAGAAGGCAGCTGGAGTAGACGACATCCCATGATGATGATTTCCCCATTCTCAAAGAAGAGGTGAGGTCAGCATAAGAACACTGAAGAATGAGAAGGCAGCTGGAGTAGACAACATCCCAGCAGAACGTATCAAGAATGGTGGAGAATCAGTGATAGAGCTGCTAAGAAAAATCTGCAAGAGGATCTGGCAGACAGGAAATGGCCATCACAGTAGACACAGTCACTGATTATAACATCCAAAAACAATATCTCCAGCTGTGCCAAATTTACAGAACTATCAGTTTCATCAGCATTGCTAGTAAGGTGATGCTGAGGATAATCATCAACGACTTATTCAAGATTAGGGTTCTGTGTGAATAGTACTCACACCATCAACATGACAAATATCATAATCCTTGACATTTTCTGAGATATTGTAATTGTAAATAATGTTCTTTGTCTCAATATCTTGTGTATAATAAAGATATTAATTTGGCCATCTCGTATTTAATATGTAATTTGGCCATGTAGAGTAAGAGAATCAATATTGGGTTGTGTACCATGAAAAGAAATCTCAGTCAATGGGTTACACTATTTATTTATCATATCCTTGTGAGCCTAATATATGTAACACCGCGACTAAGATATTTCCATGCTTTGGTACAAACACAATTTTTTTTTCAAACCCATTTATTTGTTTCAATTAAATGAAAAATAACGATGCACTTTTATAATTTAGTTAAAAACGCAAAACACGTTATCATTACTCTATATAATGCTCTTCAGGTTTTGTATTATTTTGTGAAATTCTAAAACAATTGGTAAAGATAGTCTGTCTTATTATGTATGTTTAAAAGGAAGATAATTACGACAAATGTATACATTTTGGTTTTGGTCTTGCAAAATGAGAATGTCGAGTTACGTGCTATTATTGTTCCAAAACAAAGTATTGCGCACTTATAAGTATATGTTGATGGAGGCAATGGAACGACGTATCGACTACTAGTAAACAAGTTCTACGTGTTAGAAAATAGAAATCTAAAACCGTCTGATATGTTTATAGTATTAGTATATTTAATTGAAATATTAAAATAACAAAAAAAAATTAAAAATTTGTTTTATATGGAGCAGCTCAAATGTGGAAAATGTTCTCTTTAAGGTAACAGCAATACGCGTGTAATGACGAAGATTTATAATTCATGATATTTTTGACAATTAATATTTAATTTCCATGACATATGGCTAGTCTGTTAACTGATGGTCGAAGACCTCTCCAGTATCCTCTTGGCGAATAATAAATAGATTTCATGTTGTTATTAATTACCGGCAACATTAATTTACCTTTCATTGCCGATTTTATCAAAAATGAAGCCAACTTTTCTTTAAAGGATTTATCATCGATAGAATTTAACGCGTGAATTAATTTCACATGTGCGATATGTCTATGTTGCAGATTGCTGCTTTTATAAGCAACATCATGAGCATGACACGCTTTATCAATAGCATTTATTGGGTTTTCACCGGGTCTAGGTTGGTTTTGATCATCAAGTCTGATATCGAGTCTGGTCCCGGGTCCACAATAACTATACCCTGGAAGGTGTTTTTCTAATGAATATTTTGCCCTGCAATATCACCTCCACGTTTTTGTTTCTTAAATCCTTGATTTTATCAAGGGAAAAAAATCTAATTTTTATTTACTACATTGTACATACTTACCAGAAAGTGCTGATCTTTTATTGCTAGTTGTAATCGTCGTCAAGTCGTTTGTACCAATACGCTTCTTACATTTCACACAATATGAATCCATAATATATTTATGTTACATGGATATGAATGTAATTGATTATTCATCAACACGAGAACCAGAACCCGTAAAACATCATGCCATGTTACAAAATTCTATTCGAATGGTTATCATTGGACCTTCAGGGAGAGATAAAACACACAGTTGTTAATTGGTATGATAATCAGATGGATGAAATGGAATACATTATATTTAGTAGCACCGAACGAGATGATCAGCGATGCTACCGGGTATTAAAAGATTATAATGAAAAAGCCAATGAGACGGCCAGCGAGTTTATAACCGAGACCGAGAAGCCACAGATCGATGGAAATATTAACAACGATGATGATTACGAAAGAGCTGTAGAGATTGTCAACGAATGTGTTAATAAGTTTATGATATCGATGGAAGTATTAACAACTTAGTCGTATACGACGCTGTGATGTTAGACAATCAAAAGAACCCTGCCAGGTTATTTTCCAGAGGCAAACATAAAAACACCGACGTGATATACGCCACTCAACGATACACTCAAATACCAAAAGTGATCAGAGATAACTGCAATTTTTTATGAATGTTTAACGTAGTTGAGAACCATACATTACGAAATATTTGGCAAACTTGGTGCAGCGCTATGGATTTTAATCAATTTAAAAATTTCTTTAGTCAAGCCCAATCAAACCCACACGAATTTGTAACGATAAATGTATCACATCCTCGGACGCGATATCGTACCGGACTTGATAAAATATTCGGTTAACCCATAGCAGCAGAGAGGGCGTGGTTCCAACGACGCTGGCGTCTTATTTTTTGCCAAATAGACCCTTACGATTAAGCGTTAGTTTGCCAAGTTGAATCTTCTATTAAGTATTACGAGGAGGAAGCCTTAGTTTACCAAATCGACCTTTCTATTAAGTATTTACGAGGAAGAAGCCTCGTAGACGCATACAAAGTTGGTCTGTCCGCCCCCCCCCCCCCCCCCCCCCGACACACACACTACGTGCTGGTTAAGCGTTTTCAGCACTTAAAGATATATTGGCCAGATTAATAAGACGAAACAAACGCCAGAAAAATTACCCAGCACTGAATTTATGCCTGCATATGTTAGTAAAATAATAAATCGATCTGCAAATCAAACGTTGGCAAGTGAAGCAGAAGGAAATATAAATGCAAACTTAATTCCAGGAATTGGTTTTCGTGTTAAATTGTAATAAATTGTTTAAAAGTATATCTAATCCATCATATGACATGTATGCGCCAGTACTCAAAGATGAATCGATACGCGATTATCATTTTATTGTACTAAAGCACGACAATTAAGCAGCGCAGAAGAATCGAAGTACAAGTTCAGGATACAAGTACATATCTGTTACCTGCTGAAGCATTTATTGAAGTAGAATGAGAACTTGTATCAAACGTCGCCGCTAGCTCACCATATGGGGCTTATATCAGAGATGGTTTTGTTAATAATGTTATTGTGGCTTTATTTAGAAGTCCTGCATATATGAGTGATGAAAACGAGATTGAAACATTTCATAATAATAATGTCGTTGACTCAAGAATGAAAGGTTTAGCAAGATATTCAGATAATGAATTATACAAGATCAGCCTGCCTGACAGTGATGTGTTCCCTAAGACAATACTGAGTAACAGAAACTAACGATAACTTTCAGTGCGCTATTAATGGTTTATTTATATGGTATTAGGTTCACACCATGGTCTTTCTGCACCACGACATAACTTCATTTCATTACAAGATGCTTCACGGGTAAATATAGGCCGATAAATCAGTCCTTTACCCGTTACGATGTTGATGTAATGGCTGATTTATCGACCTAGGCCAATAATAATGATGGAAGACGAACCCAGGTACAAAACCTCGGAAACAAAACAATGATCAGCGAGAACATACTGGCAAGCTTCCTCATATACCCACATGGCCGAATATGCGACTCCAACCATGCAGACAGAGGTGAGATGGCAGTGATTCGTAAAGGAGAGCGCTTTAGACCACCCGGCCACTCAGGGCTCTCGAAAGTGTATATAAATATTAAACAAATGTCTTTGGTCGTTCACATTATTGACTGAACCTCTCAAAGAAGTGTGAGTAATGAGTGATATTTCCATCATCATCACACACACAGACACACACAGAGAGAGACAGACAGACAGACGGATGGATGGATGGATGGATGGATGGATGGATTGATGGACGGACAGACGGACAGACAGACAGACAGACAGATAGATAGATAGATAGATAGATAGATAGATAGATAGATAGATAGATAGATAGATAGATAGATTCTTACCTTCCTCCTTCAATTGATGTTCATAAATTCTTTTCAATGATTGTGTCTCATGTTAGTTTCATTGGCAATATATAGTCTAACAATGACGTCATAAGGGTGCGAATAAAAGAAGAGTGAAGGATGATGTACCCATGGGTCATTGGCCGATGGAAAATTTCTACAATTCACGTGACTTCGCTGTAAAGATTTGAAATCGCCAACAAAACAATCAGAACATACGTTTCTAATAATTGGCAAATGGAAGATTTCTAATCTACATTTCACGTGATTTCGCTATAAAGATGTGAAATAGCCACGAAAGCAATAAGAACATACGTTCTGAGTTATTGATACCAACAATAATAGAATGATAGAATAATGTAAGCATGTATGTAAGCATGTATGTATGTATGTATGTATGTATGTATGTATGTATGTATGTATGTATGTATGTATGTATGTATGTGTGTGTGTGTGTGTGTGTGTGTGTGTGTGTGTGTGTGGGTGGGTGGATGGATGGATGGATGGATGGCAGATGGATGGATGGAAGGACGGGTGGATGGATGTTTTGGTACACGTCTGTATATATGCATATATGTAGTGATGTATACCTACAAGCATGTACATAATCTAAACTGTTAATGCGCTCGTAAAAAGACGATGAAACGCAGTGATCTCATGGTGAAGAGCGTGCTGGAGATATTTGATTCTAGAAAGGTTCTAATTGATTTATATTTTCAAAGACTTAGCTTCTAGCGGTCAAATGTTGTGTCTTTTAATGTTCTACAGAATATATTGTTTTACAAATACTAGCTGCATGTTACAACATAGAAACATTAGAGCATCTGCATAATTAGAGCGAATGCGTCGGATGCGGAAGGTCGTGGGTTCGATCCCCGGTATAGTCATACCAAAGACTTACAAAAATGGTACTAACAGCTGCCCGGTTTGGCGCTCAACATTACGATGTTAGTGTTTGGAATGGTCAGGATTCTCTCATGATAATGTGCCTCCATGGGATGTTATGCTACATGTCAGCAACTTGATGTCTAGCACATGGGCGTCACTTGAAATCACTGTGAAACATTCATGCATTGTCCTGCTACTGTGTAAGGTCATTGATTTTTACTTTCATAACTATGTCCGTACGCTTTATGTTCAATGATTCATTCTTTGGTTGAAATATACGTATAATTAATTGCTGATTCAAGTCATTCGTCATTAAGCATTGTATTTGTGTGACCGTCAAAAGTGCTATCTAATAAAACCGAAATCATTACGGTTATCTTCCTACACCCACATCAGAGGCAGCCTTTGTACCTACTAGGATGGCAGAGTGATCTTCAATTCCTCAGTATATAAAATGGCATCGATGCAGAGTGATATTTTATATCTTGACAATCATATTCGATTCAATGTTGTTTTTAGAGAAAAAAAAAACAGACAAAATATGAAAACTTTAGCTTGCAAGATGGATGTTGATAAAGCTTTAATTTAACACTTAGTTCAGAAAGTAATTCTGTTTCGAAAATCGAAGTGGTTTTTTTTTGACCCGGCACTACGTTTGCAACATGATATGTATTGTGTATTAAATGCACAGTTGATAGGGGAAGGGTCCTTGCTATCACGACCAATAGTCATGTCGCGCATGCGTTTGAGATTTCCTGACCAGTTGCGAATCAAGTCATCGACTAAACTCCCGGAGAATCTGAAAAACCTTGTAGTGATAACCAGGGGAAGGAATAATGACAACAATGTTTCACTTACAAGACGTGGCTTCATATCTTCCTCAAAGCAGTGAAGGCTTTACGTTTAAGTAAATAATATCAGGCATTACCTGAAAAACATGTTTTCAAACAGTTGATTACAATGTGGGCATTACAAGGCATTTTAGCAGATATCTGCATGCAAAAACAGGATATTACAAAATGTGTGCATTGAAATGCATATTAGTAGACAATGTGGACATGTGAAAGCATGGTATTATACAATTAATGTACAAAAATATTAGTAAACAACGTGTGTATGCCAAAAATATGTTAGTAACAATGATCGCGTGCCACAACATGTTTGTAGACGATGTGGGCTTCCAATTCATATTACAAGACATTATCGGCATCCAAAGGCACGTTCGAAAACAAATGTGAACTTGGAATGCATGTCACAAGACTGATGGCATCCAAATGCATGTTAGTAGGCTATTTGGGCATATGTAATTAAGTTAATAGATACATCAGCCTGCGTGGACATGTTTGTAGACAATATGTGCATGCCAAAATATGTTAGTATACACTGTGGTCTCGCAAAGGCAATATAAAGGACGATTTGGGCAGGCACACACATTCTTAAAGACACTGTTGACATGTATTGGTAAGTGGATAGGACATGCACATATACCTTATACATTATGGGCATGCACATGCATATTCGTTACACTGTTGGCATGTAAAGGCGTGTTAATAGACAATGTGAGTATACAAAGACATATTAGTAGACACTGTGGTAGCTCATGTTAGTCAACGTCATGGGCATGCCAATACATATTAGAAGACAATGTAAAGGTAAAAAGCATGTAAGTAGACAACGTGGTCATGCAAATGTATCGTAGTAGACAAGTTTGTCATTACAGTCGTGCTAGTTGACAGTGACAATGAAGACATGCTAAGTGTTTTAAAGTTCAGACGGTTGGCATACAAAGACAATGAATATAAAACGTGGGGAAGGAAAACACATGTATTTCTGAATGTATTGCTCAAAATCATCAAACCTATTTTTCATTTGTCGTAATTAAGATATCAAAAAGAAAATATATTTGAGCAAAAATTTAAACTATGTTTAGTTTGGAATTTGTTACCGATTTCACATGTAGCTACAAGTGCCAAAACCAAACAAAAATGATAAATATTCAGATTCAGTTAATGCGGGTTGGTTTATAATTAATGGCAAAGTATAACCTGAAGAGTAAAAACTCTTAGCATCACAAATGAGGTAATGTTTAATGGAAAAATTAAACGAATCGGGAAATAAATGATGCAAAGCACAACACGTGGGATAATAATTATTAGCAAAGAAAAACAAGTGGTGTAATGACTTGATATGTGGACTAATGCATGACAAAGTCAAACAATTTGGTTAATGAATGACTAGTGGGATAATAATTTTGGTCATGATATAACGTGTTTAGTAATACTTGTTCGTAAAGTCCAACAAGTAGTGTTATTCGCACAGTAAAACATGTGAGCTAATATATAATTGCAAAGTAAAACAAGTGGGATAATATATTTTGTCAAAGTAAACCGGTTGGGATGATAACTGAAAGCAAAGTAAAACACATGGATCAATACTTATCGACAAATAAAATAATTGCTGTAATAGTTATATGCAACATGAAACATTTTGTGTAATAATTGATTGCGAACATACAGCAAATGCGGTCATACAATGAGATTGAGAAAGTAAAATACGTAGGCCAATTTTTATTAGAACAGCAATTTACAATTTGGATAATATATCATAGCTCTCTTAAACAGAATGGTAGTAATAACTTGTATAGTAAAACAAGTGGAATTATCTCCGATAATTGAAAGATATGATACATTCTGCTTTAACTATAGGACATTCAGTAAATTATGTTTTCTTGTAGATAAGTTCGATGATATCATCGACAGTTTAAACTATGAAACCATTATAAAGGTTGAACTTTATAGTGTTTCTATTTACGGTGTGTCATCTTGAGGTCACAATGTGAGTTACTGAATGGATGTCTGTTATTTCCGGGTGTTCATTTTCCCTAATATTTATATCTGAATATACTATCAATAACATATGAAGACTTGATCATTCAAATACCAATTTTGTATACACTGTTTTTTAAAAGGAAAATAGATGTGTGATAGATCATTTCTATTCTGAAATGCAATCGTTGACAAATTAATAGAAGATAATACCACAACGGAGAAAGAAATTCGTATTAGAGATATTGACGTACATTTATACATTGTTACATTGTACATTTACACATTGATACCACCGGGCATGAATATGCCCGGTGGTATCGGTAATTTCAGAGCCATGCAGACAGGTCACATGTTCCAGAGGTTAGAATGCATCTGTTTAAAAAATTGTGCACAGCAAAGAAGTATGATCACAAATGTTCTAATTTGTGACAGTTCATATGAGTTAAATAGGTCACGAAATATATCTACAACACTGTCAGTACAGCTCTTCATGAAAAAGGTCTAAACTTTGGAAGATTCTGATCGTAATGCTCGAGATTATTACTTGACTCGCAAAGTCTCAGACTCAAATTTGTCATTTCTAATCTCAATCTGACCAAACTCAAAAGAATTATACTTCTTCATAGACTGATCGGAAATCATTATCTCTTACTTGGTACGCATAATTATGATGAAAGAACATGTTAATTCTGATTTCTCTGAGTCATCTCTATATTCAAAAGATGAGTTCTGTGCGCTAACATATTCTACAACAAATGGACATTGTAAATCCGTTGTAATTACTTGAATAGCGCTGACACTTGTTGACGCTCTAAACTAACTCCTAATTTAAAGTCACTCGAAGCTTTGTAGAAGATGCTTTGCTTGTAGGTTCGTTCATGTATTGGCACTCGCACGTAAAATGATCCCCTATTTAAACACGAGTTCGCGTTTTCTTGTTAACAATATATGAAGGTTAGTTTTCCATTTAAAAACAAAAATATGTATATTGTCCTCTGACTGAAAATTTGATGAACATTTCCAAAACGTATACGGAGTCTATGACTTTAATATGATTCATTATTCTTATTGGCAAATCTCGTAAAGTGCTGAAGATAACGTATTTAGTTCATGTATCGTAAAACGATTTGAGGCATATCAGTTTAGGAACAGCGATACATAAACTAAATTGAAACTATAAGATTCTGCAAATAACAAATAACCTTTGTTTGAAAGCTGCTTAAAACGCTTATCATAGATTTGTAAATTTAAACAGTTTTTTAGTTTAAAACCTCTGAAAATCATTTCTTAATAATGTCATGACCAATTCATGCTGTAACTGTTGAAGTTGCTGCTCGTATTCCCTGATTCAAAATATACATGCGTCATTAGCTGTTAAACATCATCTTAGTCTCATAACAGGTTTTTCAAATTTCAGTTTGGCACAATCATTAGGAATTCCACATCTGACAAGATTTCCTTACCTCATCCTTTGTGAAACTCTTGTTTCGTGACGGAGCAAGTTATTGATTTTAAACTTTCGTTCTCAGAATTGGAAGAGGATAGTTCTGTTGCATTATTGTAAACTTGCGCTTCTTTGTGTCGACGCTCCGCTCCACATACAACTTGCTCTGGCGTATGTTGTTTTAAATCATCTGAATCTTTGCGGGTGAGGGTATACCAGTTGGTTCGGATCAGTATTATTTGTTCCAGGTAAAATAGTTTCAGGCTCTAAAATTGTAGGCTGTCGTTCATGTTGTTATCGTGGAGATTGACAGTTCCTCAACGTTCTTTTTCTGCCTGTGAAATGTTTGGCCTTTTAAGTTGCGTTTTTTTGTTGCTGTATAAATGATTTTCATTTTGGTAACCTTATCTAGCAATCTGACACAGGAGCGAGGTATCATTTGTAATTTCTTCATATGCTGGATGGGTGTATTATATTGTGAATCATCCTACACTGTTTCAGAATTTGAAGTATTACACATTAAAATCGTTGCAAATCTTCACTAAAGCCCTTTGGACACTTTGGACCAACCTGAAGAGCCTCAATTTACCCAACGCATTATTTATCAACTACTTAGCTAATAGTTGAAATCTTATATAATCCTAAAAGTTGATGAGCTTAACATTGCGCACGTTCACAAAGTGTCTCATACATTTGAACATTTATAGTGAAAATCACGCGCGCACACACAGAGACACACACACACACACACACATACATACATACATACATACATACATACAGTGCACCTGTCACTATCATGGAAAGTTGAAGTGTAAGTTAGGGAGAATAACTTATGCAATACACATAGAGGTATTTATAATTTTAATAAAAAATTAGAAAAGTTGACATTATTTATATTTTAGGTCTGAAGGATGATGAACATGGCAATCGTGTTATCAGTGATAATGGTTGCAATACAGCGTGCCCAAACAGAAGATCACATTAACACAACGGAGAATATTCTTCCTTTACCATTAACAGAAGGCACCCAGTTTACCGCAGGAAATACGAAGTGTCGGGGAAACGACGAATGCGGATATCATCAAGAAACTAACTATAGCTGGTGCTATACTGACTACAGTGACAGCTGGGATTATTGCTGCACTACTCGGTGTGCTTATGTTGGACAGAATTACCTGTGGTGTCAGTCTGGAGATCAGTGGCAATATTGTTGAAATAATCGCACAACTGATATCCAAGGAAGACCATGTCTCCTTACACATCCTTGTGGCGTACACATTAACGACGTCAAAAAAGGAGATAGATATTACTGGTGCTATGTCGACTTAAGTGGAAACTGGGACTATTGTTGTGCACCGCATAGTCCATGCCAAAAGCGTTCCTCGAGCTCTCCTTGGTGCTATTTCACAGTATCTAAAGTAAATTACGCCTGGAAGAGATGTGAACCCGAAGAATAAAAACAAACTTTTCGATAACTGACATGCACTCTTAAGACAAATAAAAGGAAAGTATTTACAATATCTTCAACAAACAATTGTGAAGTATTGAATGTGTGTGCAATTAATTTCTTAGTTTCTTCTCTTTAGCAGACTGAATTTCATTTAACACCTAGATCTTTACTGAATTCATGTACTTTTTGTGTTTTTTTTCAATTAAAATATCGAATCAAGTTTGACTTTATTATCCTTTCCAATTATTGATTTTATTATTTTAAATGAAACGTGAAAGGCAATTCTTTACGTATTCCCAATAATAATTTTATTTAGAGCTAATGAATATTTTTTATGACGAAAGAAACTTTTACTAAGTGATTTGTCGATAAGCCAAGTTATTATGCTTTCTATTCCAATTTAATGAATTCATTGCTAGATATATTTTTAATGCTAACCAAAATACAATCAGTCTATTGGACGTTGACTCGATTCAGCTATATTTCACATTTCACATTAAATAGGTAACCAAGTGATACATCACTTGTGGGATCACCAATCCAATGTTTCGTATTCGAGAGGCACAAAAATAGTATTAATATGCTGTCGTAACAGACGTAACGGTAATGATGGTGCGGTGAAGAAAGATAAAACTAGGAAGATCGCATAAACGTGCTTGAGTCATTACTACTACTACTACTACTACTACTACTACAACTACAACAACTACTACTACTAAAAGTAATAATAATAATAATAATAATAATAATAATAATAATAATAAAAATATGACACATAATTGCCTTTAAAGCTGATCATGTTTCACATACTGTTAAACTAATAGATACAAGGCACGATTGGAATTCGTTGTTGTTGTTATTGTTGTAGGGTTTAACGCCATTTTCAGCACACGATAGGCTATACATGGTGGCCAGTATTATTGGTGGAGGGAAAACCCACGGACAGAACCACCGACCCACGAGAAGCTACTGGCAAGCTTTCTCACATACCCACGTTAGCCGAATCTTAGACTCGAACTCACGCAGACAGGGGTGAGATGGCAGTGATCCGTAACGGAGAGCGCTTTAGACCACTCGGCCATTCGGGATACCTTGTTCGAATTCGTAATGAGTAACTCAAAAAGTTGGTTAAATTAATGGAATCTTTCAATAAGGCCCATGATACATTCACTGAGCCTGACGAAATACATTACTATAGTTTTTGAAACACGTACCAGAACCATGATTAACAGTTCTTCTGGAAATCTTTCATGATTTATGGATTATTTTCTTATAAGGTACCTATGGTTTCGAAATAAGCAGCAGCATTTAGTTTCCAAACCAGGCAAAGATGCTACCTACTATCGACACATAGCACTGATAAGCTGTGTGTGCACATAATGGAAAAAAATGATAAATTTTCCGGTTTGTAGGGTATTTGAAAACTAACAATGTAATACCTCCTTTCCATAGAGGGATTTCGTTATGCTTCTAGCACCAATGATCATCTGGTTATACTTGAAATTTTGTTTTATTTGGAAACGGCTTGAAAATATCAGTAACAAGTGTGAGCGAGATGACGTGTTCAAAAATATTATCCATCAATGAGCAACCTTACGTCAAAATGTCCTTAAGATAAAGTTGGTCAGCAGTCGTTTTAAATCCTCTGGAAAGCGTTCTGCTCAAGCGACACCACATGAACTGTTTAAACCATTGTTAACTAAGATGGATGAAACAATACAGAATGTGAAACAGGACCAGATTTAGGATCTCTTAAAGATGACTCAGCAGTCATGACAGTAATTACCTCATTAATTAATGGACAGAGATGGTTATGCTCCCGAAGAAGACGGGACTAAACTCAAGAACGAGTACATAAATGATACAAACAATCTGTAAAGATTACCCGAGCAGCGGAAGAGGGGTAAGTAACTAAAGCTAGGTTGAAAGAGATGCAAGAGGAAATATTAAGTGCGTAGATGTTATCATATCTAGGAACAGGGGCAGGGACGACACAAAGAAAGAGGAGTGACAGAAATTGTAAGATTAAATGAGCCGTCGCTGGAAAGTGCAGGATTGAATAATGTTACACAACAGAGACTGATTGCAGCTATTCATTATTAAACCCATTAATCATCGCAGTATTGTTTATAAGACCTGGTGTGTAGAATGCTATCCTGTTGAAAACATACTAGAGTGTCCCATTAGTCATCAAAATGATTACTGTACACGATGACCGTTCATGCAATGTTAACGAGGGTTTACATCAGTTATACAACATTATTGCAAACATGACATATGGCAATATGGCGACAGCAGAAAGCAGATGTATAACAGGCTAAAAATAACAAAATATTTGCGTGAAGCCGTGGATGATAACAAAAGAGAGTACAAAACTGATTCATCTACATTAATCATTTTGACCGTACAGGTTTATTAACAACAATGTTTACGGAAAAGGAGGTAAATATGACTGATATGAGCGCTTTCATCCATTACCACAAAATTCCGTCCAATTAGCAATTCAAATTTCTAACAGCATCTGAACAGGCAGGTATTATTGGTGCCGTAAACGGTAACGACATCACTGGTGTTTTAAGTCAGCTTCTGGTTAGTTTTCTGTGTACCAAATTGTGTACGAAGACCCGTGTGCTTCGCCTTTCAAAAGAGATTCATTGACACTCTGAAAAGGTGGTAAGCGTCTATTGTGTCATCACACACAAAATTTAAATACTTCCTGATAATAACACTGCTTTTTTATTCAAGCTCATTTCGTTTGACCGCGCTTTACGGTCTTAACATGACATTGGATCAACATGAAATGTACGAGAGGGTGTTGATATACACTAATATCTGGACCAGTATTTGCAACGTGCAGCGAACAACAATCAGTTCTCTAAATGGGGTGTACATAACTTCATGTGATCTCGACAGGCCGTTATATTATTACAAGAACAGCTCCAGATTACTACCAGGCACATCGCCACTCACATAACATTCTGTGCGTCAGAATTATGTTATCGTCGGGTTATCGTGTGCGATTTGACCCTTCCCATTCCATAAGGGAGATGTACCAGTGAACATCGCCAACGTAAACAGTTTAGTCGCAACGACTCTATCGTCCATGTCTCTTCGGCCTGCAACTTTACTTAGTCCATGGCAATTAACGTGCCTCCGCGATCGTGGATACAAAATAGTCCAAATCATTGCATTTATTAGAGTAATGTGATCTCATTTGGAACAAAACATGTGTCTCATAGATCAGTCTGGAAACGCATTGGATACTAATAACGAAAAAATAACGTGTTACCTTCACATAAAACTCAGATGACAACACATTGATAGCTTTAAGCATAAAACACTGGGCCGATTATCTACTGCACGACATAAAATCGTGGGTTAATTTGAATCAAGTTATAATCATCGATTTGATGGGCTTTTCCTTGAATTGCTGCGAAAGTCTCTCACATTGCCCCCAAAAACGCACATCCTGACCGATGCAGTGCTTGTGGTGGATACAATAAATAAACCGAAATCTAAGAATAAAAACTAATATCGTTTTTTTAAATGAATAGGATCTTCATCCCGCCTTCAGTCCTTGACCTCTATCGCAATTATGAAATTAGTTCGAGTTTTAGAAAATAGTTTAGATTCCAATATTCTTATATATTGCCCACTGTAAGTTTCGTCCTCATGATTTTCCATATAAATTGAAATTAAACACATCTTTTAACTGCACGCTCGTTAAATAAATAAAACTAAATAAGTTGATTTATTTTTCATTCATATTGAGAGATATAGAATCGTATATAAATTGTTGGCATTTGAATACTTTGTATTCACATCTGCCAGTAATTTCAAAAGTTATTACTTAAAGACGATGGTATCTTGAAAGAATGTAAGATCAATTGATTTAATGCGTAGAATATGTTAATCATGTTTTTAATCTTACATTGATAATAGTATACCCCTCAGAAACAACCATCAACAAATTCATAGTAAAATATGCGAACATAAACACTGCCTTGATAATACAAACTAACATTTTTGAAATTATTTTTTTAAAAATTTATTTGATCACGACAGTATGTGCTACATATCCAGCAATTTCCATATAGTGTATGATTGGGCATGATTCATTATTTATATTCTAGAGGTTTAATTATTTGTTTGTTTGATATGATTTTTAACGTAGATTTAACAATTGTCCTAACACTAATTTGTAAATGCTGAGCGTCCAGCGATGCAGATGTTAAGACCATATTTGTTAGTAATTGGTATGCCTCGGCCGGAAATCGAACCCATGACCTCCCGCTTCCGCGGCGGACGCACTAACTACTAGATGATGATGATGAATTCGAATTATAGTGCTGTTTCGCCCACTAGGGGCATGTAGCACTGTTTTACGTTTCCAGCAAAGCTGGATATTTAATTTCCCCTATGGGTGAGAAATGGTGCCGCTTCCTCCAGGCATTTATGTACTCAAGGAGTACTATTTAATTTGGTCGTCAGGTCGGGGTTGCTATTAAGTAACCATCGACCTAAATGGAGGACCCTGGGTGAGTGGGAATAGACCCAAAACACATTCAACCCTAACAGCCAATTATGTGTGCTAATGGTGTGCGATGGCACAAGTGGAGGTATTGGAAATTAGTTACACATCTCCGCCATTTTGGAGTTAACCGAGTTGTGGCAATAAAAGAGAGGTACCATTACGTCCAATGATGTCGTGCAGCCCTCAACATCGTGATTCCGTGCTTAATTCAAATCTGGTCCAGTTATTACTAATGGACAGGAAAATATCAATAGTGTGTGAGCCACCTATGAAATTAAATCAAATCAATGAATTCATACAATTTGTATAACTATCTTAACTTTCCAATATTTCTGGTACAAAGTGTACATGTATTAAGTCCCTAACAAGATTGAATACTAAGACGTCTATGCGACACAAATAAGTATAGTACTGTTTGGTAAAAATAGCTTGTTTATTTTAAAAGGTGTGCAAAAAAAATGATCAAGTCAGGTTTTGTGAAATAGATTGTTCGAAGAGAGTTCTCGTACCAAATGAGAACCCTGTTAACCAGGCAATGAAAGCAATTGGATTCTTTTCTGTGTTGCTTTTTCTTGTCTGTTTGAGATGCTCCTAATGCCAGGCTGCCATCTTGTTCTCATGGTGTCCCAGCATATGGTTGTTCCCTCGTAACAGCATTTTCCTTCGTCCTAGGTTCTTTTGAAGTTGTTTCTCTCCTGATGTTTTCTCCGGTTTTGGTCCAGCGGTGATATCCCTTTATCCAAACTTTTTCCCACCTAAATTGGATGAACTCCAATTTTCAGTTAATAGAATCTACAACCCATACGCCCCAGACCTTATAGTTGAGTTGGGGGTCTATATGCCTAAAGTTAGATACATTTAATTGCAGCCTTTTTCTGCGTGGCCTGGTATTCTTGGGCTTTTAGACTACCTCAGACTGTTTACATTGGGACCATGATTTCGCGACAGAGTTTTGATATCAGACCATCTACTTATATTTAATTTTTGGCTTTCTGACTTTAAAACTTGATATGTATTTGGTAATTATTATTTACTGTCAATTAGGCTGTATTGAGAGGAAAGTTAGAGAAATTAATAGTAGTGAGGGTAGGTTCATATACTTATTTTATGGGCTGTTTTTAAAAACTTTTTTTTGGTGCATTTTACATGGTAATTTTTATTCCCTAATTGTCTTCATTATCTATTCGCTGTGGTTTGTGTACCCCTATTACTTTAACTTTTATCTTCTTTGTTGACTTGTTGTTATTTCCGGAGTGATTTGATTACTCAAAGGGCTTTGAGTAATTTTTCCAGGTTCCCTAGTTTGTTTCTAGGGTTACTCGCGTCTTTATTTTTCGGTTTGGCTGCTTAGTGCATGAGCCTTGGTGATCTCGTGTCCAACGTAGTGTTTGTAGATTTCAAGGACGGTTAAGAAGTAGTAATATGGGACGATATAGCCTCAATGGGAAATCCAGTCAAAAACAACATGGGACGATATGGCCTCAAGATTTATAACCTCAATGGGAAATCCGGTCAAAAACAGCTTGGGACGATATAGCCTCAAACAGCTTGGGACGATATAGCCTCAAGGAGAATTTAACATAGTGAGACTATATAGCCTCAAGGGGAATTAACATAGTTGGTCTATATAGCCTCAAGGGGAATTAAACATAGTGGAACTATATACCCTCAAGGGAAATTGAACATGGAGAATATTATTTGTATTTGTATTTGGGACTGTCTAGCGACAAGGGGAAAATGAAGGCAACGAAAGCAAATATCTTTTCGAGGTATGTGAGTGGCCCTGAAAAGGGCCTTTGGGTACTTCTTCTTTTATTTTATACTGTTGTTACACCAGCTTTTGATTTTAACAATGATTCCCTTTTCCATCTTCCTTTTGTCCTCGGGAATCCAGTCAGGATGTCCCATAGCTCTAAACTTCTCTTGTATCTTTATCCAATTGTTATTTAATATTTCAAATTCCTCTTTCTTTTGTTTGTTTTCATTTTCCTTTCTCTCCTTTCTCTCCCTACTCCATTTATCTTTTATCTTCTTCACTTCTTCTAATAGCTCCTTTCTCATCAGTTCTTCAGATTTCTTGAGCTGGTCCAAACCATTTTAGACATGGGGCCACTGTCAAGATATTATCCACAAAGCACTTGACGTTTTCGACATAATCTACCTAATCCACGTCTAATATCCAGAAATAGCTGTGTCTTAAATTGTTCAAAATAGTTGATGCTTTCACCATCTTCTATGGTTATTCCGTGGAACGGTTCTAATTTTTTTTAATATGAATTAAGGTCGCATGCGCAACTATGTGCTTTCGCGACCAGTTAATGCCCGAGGGTCGGGCTATTTGATCGGTCGGGACCAAAGGTAACATTTGACTACACTAGCCTGTGTTGTCGCATTCTCCCCGGCACCCGCGTTATATGGCAGCCTCGTAAATGAGTATAGTCTTTGTTAGCTATTTTAGCTTGTTAATTTTGAGCGGTGGTCAAAATTGATCAAGTTAGATTTCGAGAAAGATATTGTTCGAAAAGGGTTCTCACATCAAATTAGAACCCTGGGGAAAAAAAATAAAAAAAAAATAAAATAATTAGAGTTGGAGTGGAAAGTGGTTGGTGTTATTTCATTTCTTCCTTCTTCTTTTTCTCTTCTTTTCCCTTTTCTCTTTCCCACTTTCTTCCTACTCCATTCTTCCTTCTTTCTTTCATTTTCCTTCTTCCATCCTTCTATTCCCATTCCTTTTACTTTTTTTTCGGTTTGTTGGTGTTATGTTTCCTTGAGCTATCACTATTTGATCCCGGTGTTCTCAAAACACTTATCTCGCCACTTGTCGGTTGACTGGTTTTACTGTACCTACATTGTGCCACTACTTAGTGTAATGTTCTCTTTCTTTCCCCCTTCTCCTTCTTCCCTTTCTCCCCTTTCTTCCTTTTTCCTCGCATTACAATGTTTATATTATCCCCCCCTTTCCCTTCCTTTCCCCTTTTCTATTATATTTTATATATTTCTTTTAGGGTAATGTTAATTGGTTCTGCTTTTCTAAGCTAGCATTATTACAATCCGATCTGGCCCCTTTAACCGATATGGACTCGTTAATTATTTATTTATTTTGTAGTTATAATATCTATTTGTATCTGTTTTTTAAGGCATTGTTACGTGGGTCAGCTTTTGAGCTAGCGATTTTATTATATGCTCTGGTCCCTTGATTGATAAATATTAACTCTATGGCTATGTTTATGTTTATTTACTTATTTGATGGTTTTGATATTTTTTTTGAATGGTTCTAATTTTTTTAAATCTGAATTAAGGTCGCATGCGCAACTATGTGCTTTCGCGACAAGGTAATGCCCGAGGGTCGGGCTATTTGATTGGTCGTGACCAAAGGTAACTTTGACTACACTAGGCTGTGTTGTCGCATTCTCCCCGGCACCCGCGTTAAATGGCAGTCTCTCCTTAGCGTAACATGTCGGGTCACGACAAAGCAGGAAGGCAGAACAAATACCAATAATGTATAAGCCACCTGTGCAATTATATCAAATCCATATAGTCATAGAATTTTTCATCTTTCCTATCAATAAATATTTCTAGTACATAGTGTACATGTTGTAGGTCCTTAACAAATTTAATTGCTAAAATGTCTTAGCGACATAAATGAGTGTAGTCACTGTTAGCTATTTTAGCTTGTTAATTTTGAGCAGTGGTTAAAATTGATCAAGTTAGATTTCGAGAAAGAGATTGTTCGAAAAGGGTTCTCGTACCAAATTAGAACCCTGGGGAAAAAAAATAAAAAAAAAATAAAAAAATAATAATTAGAGTTGGAGTGGGGTGTGTTTGGCGTTATTTCATTTCTTCCTTCCTCTTTTTCTCTTCTTTTCGCTTTTCTCCTTCCCACTTTCTTCCTACTCCCTTCTTCCCTCTTTCTTTCCTTTTCCTTCTTCCATCCTTCTTTTCTCTTTCCTTTTACTTTTTCTTGTCGGTTTGTTTGTGTTATGTTTCCTTGAGCGATCAGTATTTGATCCCGGTGTTCTCACGTTATCATTATGTCAGCCACTTGAGTATATATATATATATATATATATATATATATATATAGAGAGAGAGAGAGAGAGAGAGAGAGAGAGAGAGAGAGAGAGAGAGAGAGATAGATAGATATATATATATATCGAGAGAGAGAGAGATAGATATACAGATATATATATATATATATATATATATGACTGAATAATTTGCTTTAAGTGATTCGTCCCGAAGGCTCTTGTCACTGTTTTATCCGTCAAAGGACGGTTATTTAATTTATCCTGAGGGTGGGTATGGAGCCACCACCCTGCAGGCGTTTATGTGTTCAAGGAACACTATTTAATTAGGCCGTCACATCTGAGTAACTATTGAGCTACTGCTGTGTGATTGTAGGGCCTGTTTATATATATGAGTGGGAATAGTTCCAGCACACACTCATATTTAGCCATCCGATGTTGTTGATTGTTAATGGACGTGCTAAGGCGCGAGGCGCGGCGATCAGGTGACAACAAACGGACCTTTGCGCAAAAGCAGGGGCCGTTAAGCGACATGTCAAAGGTATCCATTGTTACACCCAGCAACCGCACCACGGTCCTAATCGTTGTTTAGCTTTCCTGCCCTCATAGGTTTAAATTTTTGATTTATTTATTTTAGGGGCTTACACTACCTGGCTCTTTCGGTCTTTTAAGATGTTTACGGTGTTACTTTTAGATATTTTCTATTTTTCCTATGTTTTTTAGAAATTCTAACATATTTTTGTATGTTCCTAATATGTTAGTGTTGGTATTTTGTATAATTTCTGGATATGTATGAGGGGCCTTTATATCTTGCTGTTGTGATCTAAATTTGTCCCTTTCTTTTTTGGTTTTAATACAATTGTTGAAGATATGGTGGAGATCTTCAGGGGTGCTACAATTGTAGCAGTTAATATTATGAGGAAAGGGTCCTATGTATGTCCCGTGGTTGTTGGCCAGCCTGGTTTTTCCTATAATTGACCTATTTATGATTGTTTGTTCTATAGGTGAGCCCATGGGCGGTTTTCTATTCCTATTTACTTCCTTTACAGTAGTGTACAACACTCTCCCTGTTGTACTTGTATCCCAATCATTTTGCCATACTTTGTCTATTTGGGTGTTAATTATGCTGTATAGTTCAGATGTACTATATTGTAGTGGCCTAAAATTTGGTTCATTTAGTTTTTCTTTGGCTAGTTTATCAACCATTTCATTGCCTTTAATTTCTATGTGGGAAGGTATCCACATGAATTCCACTAACATATTTTCGTTATTTAGTTGTTTTAGTTTGACATTTATTTGATAGAGAAATTCTTCCCTACTTTTGGTGGTGTTTGTCTGGATTGAAGATAGGACACTTAGCGAGTCACTAATAATCACTGTCTTATTGGGTTTGAACTCTTCAATCCATTTTAATGATTTTAGGATGGCCCAGAATTTAGCTGTATAAATAGAGCAGTAGTCTGTGAGACGTCTGCCTATTTGAACTTTATGCTCTGGTATGACCATTGCTGCAGCTGTTTTGTATGGATTTGTAATTTTGGATCCATCCGTGTAGATTTTAGTGTATTGGTGGTACTGAGAGTTGATAATTTCTAAGGCTTCTATTTTGAGGTTGTTTTCCTGATTTTGTTTATTGCCTTTTTTGGTTAGGGAGGTGTTGACTTTGGGTTGTACGTTATTCCAAGGTTCATGTTCGTACACTACGTTATGTTCTAATGGGAATAGGTCCACTGGTAAAATTGTTTTTAATTGATGTACCTGCTTTCCCATAGGTAATTTTAGTTTTAGATTTTTCCTATATGGGACATTGGATTTATTTATGGCCAGTAGCGTGGGGTGCGTTTTAGGGTGAGTGGACAGTCGCGCTGCATATTTTAACATGAGTTCTTGCCGTCTCAGATTTAAGGGCAATTCCCCCGTTATTACATGCAGTTCGGCTGTCGAGGTTGTGTTAAGAGCTCCAGTGCTCTTTACTAGGGCTATCCGTTGGATTCTATCTAATTTTTTGAGTTGTGTTTTCGAGGCTGATGAGTATATTTGGCAGCCATAATCTAATTTTGATGTTATTAAGGCCCTATATAGTGTTAGTATGGTTTCCTGATTCGCACCCCACTGTGTGCCTTTAAGACTATTAATTAAATTTAAGTCCTGGTTACATCTTTTTACCAGGTCATCAATGTGGTGTGCCCATGTTAGGTGTTGGTCATAATACATACCCAGAAATTTAACTACTTTTACAAATTTTATTTCCCTATCCTGTATGGTTAGTTTCAGGTATTGGATGTTTTTTCTACGTGGGGTGAACAGTACAGCAACCGTTTTTTGGTGTGATAGTTTAAACCCCCATTTGTTGGCCCATTTTCCAATATTGTTTAGAATGGTTTGAATTTCAGAGATATTTTTGTGGTTGGAGG
This sequence comes from Unio delphinus, assembly GCA_029339505.1. Taxonomy (NCBI): domain Eukaryota; kingdom Metazoa; phylum Mollusca; class Bivalvia; order Unionida; family Unionidae; genus Unio; species Unio delphinus. The sequence continues at coordinate 2,200,521 of JAQISU010000306.1, forward strand.
GGTTTCCTGGTCTCCATAGCCGACCGTCATCCGCAAATTGGGATAGTTCCACTTTGGTAGTCGCCAAATTTTTATCAAGGTCATTTATCATGATGTTAAAGAGAGTGGGGCTGAGTACACTTCCTTGTGGAGTTCCGTTTTCGAGGGAGTGTTTCTCAGAGTAAGTTGCCCCTACTCTAGTTGTTATTGTGCGGTTTGTTAAGAAGTCTTCTATAAAGTTAAACATTCGACCAGTAATGCCATAATCATTTAATTTGGCTATAAGGCCTTTGGTCCATACTAGGTCGAATGCTTTCTCGAGATCGAGAAATACCGCAATTAAGTTTCTGGCCGCTTTTTTTTTTGGAGTTGAATGCTAGTTTGATAGCGGTTTCAAGTCTTACTAATTGGTCTGTAGTGGAGCGCTTGTTTCTGAATCCACATTGGTTTTCTGAGAGTAAGCTGTTTTTAGTAAGATGTGACTTGAGTCTGTTGTTGATGAGGGTTTCCATGATTTTCCATATATTATTTGTTAGAGATATAGGTCTATAGGAGTTTATATCATGTCTGTCTTTATTGGGTTTTTGGATGGGTATTACTATCGCATGTTTCCATTTTTTAGGTAACTTTCCTGTGTCCCATATTTTATTTAGGAACTTTATTATTTCACTAACTATGGAGGGTGGTAATTGCTTATATATGATGTATCCTATTTTATCTTCCCCAGGTGAAGTTTCTTTTCTAGTTTTTAGTGCCTGGTCCCATTCATATTTTGTTATTTTGTTGTTTAAGGGAGATTCTTTAGGCCCCATGTCTTTAAATTTTTGGTCATTTGTTGTTTCTTCGTTATTTCTGTGGGCTTGGAATTCTTTTGTATGGTTGCTGTTTTTGCTCATGCTAGAAAAATGTTGAGCTAATAAGTCTGCTTGTTCTTTATCATTTGAGGTGTTGCTTATTTTAGGGTTATTGGTGTTTTTTTTGCCTCTAATCTTTCTAATTTTTTCCCATACTTGTTTATTGGTTGTTTTGTGATTTAGGGTCCCACAGTATTCTTTCCAAGTTTCCAGTTTTGCTTGTTTAATTAGTTGTTTCAGTTTTTGATCAAGGTTTTGTATTCCAGAAAAAAAGTGGTGACATTGGATCTTTTGAATTTAGTTAGAGCTTTAATTTTTGCTCGTTTGGTTTCCTTAATTTCGTCATTCCACCATGGAACACTTAGTTTTACTGCTTTAAAAGTACTGGTTGGAATGCTGTGTGTTGCTGCGTTGGTAATGACCTGTATAATGTTTTCATAATATTGATCAATGTCATCTGATTCAAGCTGGGTGGTCTCTTCATTATTTAGTGTTTCCTTAAATAATTCCCAGTCTGCTTTTTTGTAAGAAAGTGGTCACTGCCCATGGGGTCAGATTGATCCACTTCCCATTCAGCCACTTGTGCCAGTCTTGGTGTGCATATTGTGAGATCAATGGCGGACAGGTTGCCGTTCACCGGGTTTAGTCGGGTTCCGGCTCCATCATTTAATATGGTTAGGGTTGATGTATTGGCCCAGGCCTCAATCAACCTGCCCCTTTTGTCCGTCATTTCCCCCCCCCCACAGCTTGTTATGGGCATTAAAGTCACCGCATATGACTGTGCGCTCACTAGTGATTAGGGTAGTTAGTGTTCTTAAGATTTGTTCCTGATTTTGGGGGTTGGTAGTCCATGGGTTATAAATGTTGAATACATGTAATTCACTATTTCCGAGTTTAAGTTTTAATGCCTGTACTTCTACATGTGAATTACTTATTACCTCTGTTGTTATAGGTATTATTTCTATTGATGTTATGCTGTTATTTACATACATGACTACCGTAATCCTCCCCCTGATCCTTCCTTACGATGTTGGAAGTATCCTGGGGCGTAGCCCTGTATATTTGGCAATGTTTTGTTTTTGTTATTTAACCTTGTTTCTTTGATGCAGAGGATATCAGGTTTTATTTTGGAATTTATTAATTTTATTTTTAGTTCATTCAAGTTATTGTATAGTCCTCTAGCATTCCATTGCCATATTGAAACATTTCCATTAGTTGTGTCAGCCATGACTAATGGGGTCATTTGTTATAATTAGTGTTTTGATCTGGTTTTTGGTCTTTCTAAGAGCGTTTTGTAATCCTTGGGTGTTGCTGATAGTGTTTTGCTTGATTTTATCCATGAGAGTTTCTATGGATTTTACTACCTTAATTACCTCGATAGTGATTTCATTCCCTGTACTACTTTCGTTTGGACGGTCTTGCCTATTTGTTTCATTTAGGTTGCGTTTTTTCCTAGCTGTTTTATAATCTACCTGATTGTTTTCCATTGTTTCTATAATTTGTTTTTCCCTGATTGTTGCGGGGCATATTGGGGATTTTGGTAAGTGGGTTCCTTTGCATTGCGCACATTTAGGATTAACCCTGCGGCATTTTCCCTTATGTTCCCCTCCGCAGTTGTTACATTTGTTTTGTTTTTTACATTTATTTGTAAAGTGGCCCCAGTGTTTGCATTTGGAGCAGAATCAAGGTTTGTTTTTGTATGGTTCTGCTCTATACCTAGATCCGGCCGAGCCTATTTGAATGAGTTCCGGTAGTGGTGTTTCAGACTCTATTACCGTTATTGTGCATTTGGGTGCCCTGTTTCCTATTTGATATAATTTAATGATATTATTTCCCCCCTTTTTGAGTTCTTCGTTTAATTTGTTAGTGTCCCAGAGTGACATTTTCCCTGTTAGTTTTACTACCGCTTTAAATTTGGTTGGTTGCGGTATTTTGGGGGTGTGTATGGATTTTTCCTTGCTTTGATTTTTATCTGCAATGGCAGTGCTCTCTTGTGGGTTGGTAAGTTTGTATGGTTTCGTTACTTTGACTGGTATCCCACCTATGTTATCTATTTCAAGGAATTTAGCTACTTGGTTGCTGGTGCTACAGTGTAGGATGATATAATTTTTATTGGGTCTTATGATTTTGCAGGGACCTTGGTGTACCCTTGTTAGTGCCCCTACTAGACTATTTGTGGATAGATTTAAAATTTTGTTGGATTTGCTTTGAACGTAGAGAGTTAGTTCAGGCCTATGATATTTTGGTTTTGGCCCTATGGTTGCCGCTTTCTTTTGTAGGGGTGGCGGGTTGTTGGATTGATTTGCTTGTTCAGGGATTTCGATACTAATGGTTTTCCTCCCCTTTTTGGAGGGCCCCTTTCCCTTTCCTTTTCCGTCCCAGGTGTTGGGGACTAAGATTGGGTTGGAGGTCGTGGTCCTCTTTTTCAAGGAGGGGTAGATTAAGTCTTCCTCTGTTGGGTTTTTGGATGGTCCTGGCCTTTGGCTACTGTGATATTTTGTTTGAACGACTTGCGCATACGATTTCTTCCTGGTTTGAGTTTGGGAAGGAGTGTTTTCGATTGCGTCCGCCGTTGTAATGTTATTAGGTTTATTAGTGTTTAACATAGTCCGTTCTGTTCTGTTCTCTTGGGTTTTTGGTGGTGTTCGTACCTTGGTACATGTACCACCGGTTAATGTGTGCACCGCACACTTCTTGGATTATCCACAGGGACGGAATTGTGCCACGTCCCAGGGCATTAATGTGATCATGGAACACTACTGAAATTCTGGCCGTCTATGTTGGTTCTTGGCCGTCTGGGCTGGTTCTTGTATGGAGGATGCTTCTGACGTTTCTGATGTCATAGGTCGGTGCTACTTGACTCCAGGCTAGGTCTAGACATCGCCGTATATTTTAATTTTGAATGATCAGTGCTGTTTAATTAGAAGGTCGAGAATGGAACCAGGTTTTTTTTGTTTTTTTTTTATATATATATAAATGTTGTTTGTTGTTGTTGATTGTATTGTTTTGTTGGTTGTTGTTATTGTTTTTGTTGTTCTTGTTTGTTGATGTGTGTTGTTGTTTGCTTATTGTTGTTGTTGTTGTTGTTTGCGTTTCTTTGTTGTTGTTATTGTTGTGTGTGATATATATAAATATATATATATATATATATATATATATATATATATATATATATATATATATATATATATATATATATATATATATATATTTTTTTTTTTTTTTTTTTCCCCTGGTTCCAATAAGTGGGAGTAGGGAGGGAAAAGAGAGAAGATGTTGTTAGTCAAGCAGAGGCCATATGTTATGAGATATGATATTATAGGGGTGGGGGATGGGTTTGTTTGGTATATTTTAAGTGTATGTGTATGTATAGGTTATCCTTCTTGTATTAGTTACTGGTGTTATATTTTGTTGAGAAGGCCTGTGTCTTTAAGATATTGTATGATATTCCGGTATGTTGTTTCGATATTATTGTTTGCGTTTTGGAAGATTTCCGGGTATGTATGAGGGGATCCGATTTCCGCCTGTTTTAATATTAGTTCCTTTCTTTCTTTTCTCAATTTCGTGCAGTCGTTTATAATGTGTGGTAAGTCTTCAGGGACTTTGCAGTGATAACAATTTGGGTTATTTGGGAATGGGCCGAGGTATTTGCCGAAACTATTGGCCAATTTTTTTTTTCCTGTCAATAGCCGATTTATAGTTATTTGCTCCTTAGACTTGAGTTGAGGACTTTTGCGATTTCGCCTGGCTTTGTTAATGATATTGAAAAGCCTTCTTCCCTGGGTAGAGTCATTCCACCCCTTTTTGCCATTTTTGGTCGATTAGACTTGAAATAAAGTCATATAGTTCTTGAGTACTGTAATCTAGGTGTATTTGTTCGTTTTCGGACAACTTTTGTTTCGCTGTTTGATCTGCGAGGTCGTTACCTCTGATGTTTATATGGGAGGGAACCCACATAAACTCAATTTGTTTATTATTTTTGTTAATATCTTTAATGATTTTATTTGCTTGTCTTAGGAAGTTCCCTCTGGAGGCTGTGTTGTTATTTTCAATGGATGTCAAAGTGCTAAGAGAGTCGCTAATTATGACTGTTTTTTCAATTTGGTTGGTTTGGGCCCATTTTAGCGCTTCTAGTATGGCCCAGAATTCTGCCGTATAGATGGAACAGTGGTTAGGTAGTCTTTTGCCGAATTGGATATTTAGCTCAGGGATGACATATGCGGCGGCTGTTCGTGGTGGGTTAGCTGTTTTTGCGCCATCTGTATATATTTTAGTGTATTGCGCGTATTTGTGATTAATTTCCTCAACAACTTTGGATTTAAGGGCGAGTTCTTGCCCTTGCTTGTTTCCCTGTAGTGCTATGGTGGTGTTGACGTTTATTTTACTACAGTCCCAAGGTTCTGAGTCGTAGTAGGTGATTTGTTCCGTTATTAGATCTTTGATAGGGAGTTGTTCAGTTAGTTTATGTTTGATGTGGCCCGCCGGTATATATTGCGGGTTTCCTAACGCATAGCTTCTTTTACAGTTATTGATGGCAACACGGGTGGGGTGCGTTGCTGGATGTATTGATATTCTCGCAGCGTGCCTCAATATAAGTTCCTGTCGCCTAAGATGTAGAGGGAGTTCTCCCGTTAAGATTTGTAGTTCGGCGAGGGAAGTGGATGGTAAAGTGTTAGTGCATAGTGCGAGCGCTTGCCTTTGAACTTTGTCTAATTTTTTAAAGTGTTTTTGGGGGGCTGAGTAGTATACCTGACACCCATAGTCTAATTTGGATCTTATTAAGGCTCTGTACAGGGTTAGGAGTGTTTCCTGGTTGGATCCCCAGGTGGTGCTTTTTAGGTTTTTAAGAAGGTTAAGGTCTTTTTGGCATCTTTTGTCTAATTCATTTATATGATGGCTCCAATTTAGATGTCTGTCGTAAAACATACCTAGGAATTTGACCGCTGGTACAAATTTTATTTCCTTACTCTGAATTGTTGGCTTGGGGTATTCTGTATGTTTTTTCCTAATTGGGGAGAAGAGAACCGCAACAGTTTTCTCGTTGGACAATTTAAACCCCCACTTATTAGCCCAATTCCCTATGTTATCCAGGCTCTTTTGTATATCCATAATGATTTTGTGGTGGGAGGGGTTGCCTGCTCTCCATAGGCCACTGTCATCAGCAAATTGTGAGATCTCCATTAGGTTCGAGGTTAGGTTTTTGTCAAGGTCGTTAATCATGATATTGAATATCGTGGGACTGAGTACACTGCCCTGTGGAGTGCCATTTTCCAGGGTGTGTCGCTCTGAATGGGTGTCCCCTATTCTGGTTATAATTTTCCTGTCCGTAAGGAAGTTTTCAATAAATTTGAACATACGTCCGGTGATGCCATAGTGGTTTAGTTTGGCTATGAGGCCTTTTGTCCAGACGAGGTCAAAAGCTTTTTCAAGGTTAAGAAAAACCGCTACTAAGTTTCTGTCGGCCTTTTTCTTAGCGTGAAAGGCATTTTTAATGGCGGTTTCTAACCGAATTAGTTGATCCGTGGTGGATCTGTTGTTTCTGAAACCACATTGATTGTGCAATAGGCGCTGGTTGCTCTCAAGGTGATATTTTAGCCTGTTTACCAGTATGGTTTCCATAAGTTTGCATATATTGTTGGTGAGGGAGATTGGTCTATAAGAGTTAATAATATTGGGGTCCTTGCCCTGCTTTAGAATCGGGACCACTATTGCGGTTTTCCATTTATGTGGGAGTTGTCCTGTAGTCCATATTTTGTTTAGCAAGTTTAATACCGATTTTTTAATGTTGGGTGGGATATGTTTGTAGATAGTGTAGCCTATTTGGTCTTCACCTGGTGAAGTCTCAGTTTTAGAGTTTAGGGCTGTATCCCATTCGTATTCTGTGATTTCCTTGTTTAGTGATGTGTCGGTGGGGCCTTGGTCTATAAAGAATTTTGTTTTATTTTCGGCTAAGTGCCGATGATTTTGAAATTCAATTGTATGGTTTGTGTTGCTGCTCATGTCAGAAAAATGCTGAGCTAGTTTTGCTACCTTTTGTTCGTTAGAGATGGCCCCTGAGAGTTTAGGAATTGTGTTGCTAGTTTTCCCTCGAATTTGTTTGATCTTGTTCCAGACTTGTTTTGAACTAGTTTTAATGTCGATAGAAGAGCAGTAATCACGCCAGCTTTGTTCTTTGGCTTGTTTAATTACTGTTTTTAAGTGCTTTTCTTTATTTTTATATGTTTGGAAATCACTTGAGTTCTTAGTTTTCCTAAATCTACAGAGTGCTGTTTTTTTGGCCTTGTGTGCCTCTTTGCAATGGTCGTTCCACCAAGGTATGGGTTGCTTATTTATTTTACGTTTAGTTTTGGGTATGTTGTCGGTTGCTGCTGTCCTGATTGTGTTAATTAGCTGGTCGTAATGTTTCTCTACGTTTTCCCCCTCCATGTTTGTTACGTCAATTGAGGCTAGTTGTGTTTGGAAAGTGAATCAATCTGCTTTTTTGTAATTCCATTTTGGGTTTAAGTTTAGTGGGTTAAATTGGACTGTCATCTGTAGCGTGGTTATTACAGGGAAGTGATCGCTGCCCATGGGGTCAGCTTGGTCCACTCGCCAACTGGTCACCTGAAGCAGCAGAAGGGGCGAATCAGACAACATTTTTAGACAAGTTTTCACTGAAATCACGCTTAAAAACAATGAAACCAATGACATCAGGCCCGAATGTGTGTGTGAATCTGATATCGTTTCATGGATTAGGTCCAAAAAAAAAATATGAAAAAATCAATGAAATTAATGAAATCCTCCATCGATTTTTTGGGAAAAAGGGACTACAACGTCGTTGTCACTCACCCTTCTGCTGCTAGAACTTTCAGTTCTGGTTAACCGAATATTTGATCCAGTCCGATACGATATCGTGTTCGAGGGTCATGTAAATTTATTGTTACAAATCCGTGTGGGGCAGACTGAGCATGACTAAAGAAATTTCTAAATTGATTGAAGTCCATATCGGAGCACCATGTCTGCCAAATATTTCGTAGCGTATGTGTATCAACGCCGTTGAATACAGCAAGCATATTACAGTTATCTCTAATCACTTTTGGAATCTGAGTGTAGCGTTGAGTGACATAGATCACATCAGTGTTTTTATGCCTGCCTCGGGAAAATATTCTAGCAGGATTTTTTTGTTTATCTAACATGACATCATCGTATACAACTAAATTGTTGATACTTCCATCGAGGTCATTCACGGATGGCGCCTCGTCAATATCGGTTATAAATTCAATAACATCCTCGCCAGCAATCTCTGAAGCGTTTTCATTAAAATCTTTTAGCACTTCATAGCATCGTTCGTCGTCTACGCTAGGGGCAATTAAATACAACTTATCCCACTTCATCCATCTCATTATTAAATTGAGCAACAATTGCGTTTTACCCAATCCAGATGGCCCGATTATAATTGCGCGGATAGAGTTTGGTAGCGCTCCATGATGCTTCACTGGTTCTCTTGTTTTAGTCGCTGAAAAATCAATTATATTCATATCTCTATACATAAATTATGGATCTATATTGCGTGAAGTGTAAGGCGCGTACTGGCACAGATGACTTGACGACGATTACAACTAAAAATAACCGATCAGCGCTTTCTGGTAAATGCGTACAGTGTAGTACAAAGAAATTTAGATTTGTTTCTAAACCCAAGGAACCCAAGGAACCTTTAAAAAAAAACGAGGAGGTGATATCGCTGCCAAATTAGCAAAACTCCCTGGAATCCCATGGGCAAAATACCCCGGAGAAAAACACCTTCCAGGGTATAGTTATTGTGGACCGGGAACAAGACTTGATATCAGACTCAATGATCAAAATCAGCCCCGACCCGGTGAGGAACCAATAAACGCTATTGATAAGGCCTGTCACCTTCATGATGTTGCTTATAAAAGCAGCAATTTGCAACACAGGCATCTAGCAGATGTGAAATTAATTCATGCGTTAAATGCTATTCCTGATAAATCCTTTAAAGAAAAATTGGCTTCATTTTTGATAAAATCGGCAATGAAAAGCAAATTGATGTTAGGTGCTGGTAATTAATAGCAACATGGAATCTATTTATTATTCCCCAAGAGGATACTGGAAGGGTAACGCTGCAATCAGTAAACTCGCTAGCGCCGCAAAAGTGAAAAAAACTACTGCGGCTCATTGGTTATCCAAACAGGCACTATGGCAAATTTATCTACCACCGCCTAAACAAATTCAATTCTCGCATTTTGATGTGACCTTTCCTAATGAAGTTCATCAGGCTGATATATTATTTCTGCCACATGATCGTGGTTACAAATATGCGTTAACTGTAGTTGATATTGCAAGTCGATACAAAGAAGCAGAACCGTTAAAAACAAAATCGGCCACTGAAGTGGCTTCTGCATTTGAAAGGATTTATCGAAGGAGTCTTCTGCACTGGCCAAATCTGTTACAAGTTGATCCGGGCAAGGAATTTCAGGGTGCAGTGTTATCTACAATGAAATATCACAATGTCGCTATCAGACGAGGGCATACTACACTGCATCGTGATCAGGCCATTGTAGAACGAGTTAATCGGATTCTTGCTGAACGGTTATTTGGATATCAATACGCAAAAGAATTCATCCAAGAAAAAAGATCCCGTGAATGGGTTAAGAGATTACCAGGTGTAGTTACCGCACTGAATAACGAGATTACTAGAACCATCAACATGAAACCTATCAACGCGATTAAAAAGAAGTCGATACCTGAAAAACCACAAAAGGATTTCAAAGAACCAATTCTTGGTAGTAATGTCATTGTGAGGTACTTATACGAACCAGGAGAGCTTGAGGGTGGCACAAAAAGGGCTACTGATCCTATTTGGAGCGTCACTACGCATAAGATATCTAGTATAACACGATCTACGGGTAGACCTCCAATCTATAAACTGGATTCAACTGCCCCTCAACGGGGTTTTACTAGACAACAATTACAAGTAATTCCTGACGATACTCAATTACCACCGCATGGTCTTAACTAGCACCCTTGCGTCTATTGCACTCAAGACAAGTCAACATCACATTATTTCTGACATGACCGAGATTGTTATTTTTTCTGTCAACGGTGAATTGGCGAGGATCCTTATCCGAATACTGCCAACGCATTATACAATTGCAACTCGCGCAGTGATTATTCTGTTGTTTCTTCAAAGTGATTATTAATTCAGCATCAATATCAAATTCTCGTTGTTTTTTTTTTGTCTTGTTGTTTGTAACCGGAGAGTTTTTTATCAATAATATCATCTATTGTGGTGTCATTATCATCGCCAATGATTTCATCATCGAAGACAATTCTTCGAAGTTGATTTATTTTTCGTACTCTGGATACTGAAAGATAGACTAAATTCGACCATTCTATGCGATTATCTACCATCCAAACAATTGTATTCGATATTGTCAATCCCTGTGAAGAATGTATCGTCGCTGCATAACCTAGCGTCCATGGGGATTTATTAGCACGCAATGCATCTTCAACAACATTGATATCAACCAGCACAATATCATTTAATACGAGAATCTGCTTTTCACTCTGTCCTGGAATATCAACTTCGATGTTCTGTTTTCGTGTATCCGATGGCCTATAACATAACGGTACTGGAAGCGTTGCAAATTTTTGTTTATGCAATTCAAATAACTTCATCTGTAGTGTGTCCCTGACTATTTTTCTACTTGCAATGATTAAATCATTTGGTCTCCACGCTTCCCAAAACTCATTCATGGGAGTTTCCGAAATTATTTCACGGGTTATTTCACACTGGATTCTATCCGGTTGTAATCTAATTAGTTTCTTCAATTCTTTTAATTTTTCATCAAGTGATCTATGATCGGTATCAATTTCTTCATAATAGTCTACAAAACCCTTTAGCCATTCATGGGGGGATGCACCGACAAATGGTGGTGGTTGCCCGTGATCACCGCACATGACGACTTTTGTATTTTTTAATAACAACCACTCAAGAAATATTTTTAAGACATCTTCTGACACTGTGTCTATTTCATCCCACATGATGAATTCAGGAATAAATTTCTCTCCCATGCGCTCAGGAGTCCATTTATCTCCCTTCCATCGGAAAAAGCTGTGATAAGTGCAAGCATTTACCCCTCTCTGTATCATTTCCCTTGCAAGTCTGTGAGTCGGTGTTAGTACAATCATGTTTGGATTGGAAACGCTAGCGTTTCTACGGAATAACTCAATTACCCGGGTTGTTTTTCCTGACCCGCCACAACCGTTTAAATAAACTGTTTTATATCTACAGATTGGATCAGAAATCGGTGGTGCACTAGAAAATTCTGAACACTGATTGCTTTCTAAGTAATTATTTTCAATGGTAACATCTGCTGATTGAATATAATCATGAATCATTTCTTTCTTAATTCTCCATGTCCCCCATTTCTCGTTGCCAGTAGCCTTAAAATCAGCCATTTTGCTATTTATGTAAAATGAGTCAGTGGCAACTCTAACTGCGGTGGTAGGAAATCTATTGATCATTGAAAACAGATTAATAGAAGCATAACCGAGCATAGAAGCTCTCAAATGTGTGTACTGCGGATGGTATCCATCAGTGTAAGTAACAATTGTACCCAATTTGGTTCGATCGGACATAAATGCGTCCTTACGATTGACATATAAGCCCTTATTCGTTAAATCCGTGATTACAAAATCGTATTCAGCATTGTCTATAATCAATCGTGAAGAATATTTCGTATTATCATCTTTGCCACCTTGGGTAAATTTACCGATTATTCTTCGTCCAAGATTTTTTGCTTCATTGTTTCTGATTTCAAATAACTGTCTGGACCAATCCATGATTTGTTGTTCATTAAAATCAGGAAACAGTTTTCGCTCTTCGCTAATTATTTTTTCTAGATCAGGTTGTGGTAACCAGACTGATTTCTGTGCTCGATAGGATATAATTGCTTCACTGACAATTAATGATTTTAACATCTTACAATCAAGCATATACCGTAATAACACTATTGGCATCCAGTGTTTTTCAAACATGTGTTTACCAATCCAAAGATAACTACACGGATGAAGTCCTTCAGCCATTTCAAATGATACTACACAAGCGAATCCGGTTAAATCAAAATCAGGAAGTGGTCCATTAATAGCAACACGGGTCATTTCGTGTGTAGGGTGTCCAAATCGTTTGAAATATTTCTCACACTCTCCATACCCAAGAAAACGTCCTGGATAACACGCAATCATATCAACTGAAATAACGGTATCAGCGGTGTATTTTGTGTTCCATAATCCGCCGTGGCTGTATTCAAGACAGGACAATTTGACATCTGATAAAAACTCACTTCGTGTTGGTTTTCACGCGTTTTTCTTTCTAGCAAAATGTGCTGCAATGGATGGTACTGTGAAACAGTTTGCTAATAATTGATCTTCGATTTCCCCCTCAGAAAACTCACTAGCTAGTTGTTTCATTTGATTATGTAGCTCTTCAGTACGGTATAATTCTCCGTTAGGACTTACAAACTGATCAAATTTGCATTCTTCGTCTGAAGTACTATGAAATAGCTACACTGACACAGGATCGTTTTTACTCAAATGGTAAATAGCATCAAATAATTTCTGCTCTGAAAAAAACTCTTCGGTTTGGGATAGATATCTTACGGTTCTATCCCGTGGGAATATTGTTACTGCAGATGACCACGCGTGCGCGTTATGATCAATAATTTCAATGGGGGCTCCCTGTGATTTATATTTCGATTCGTATAATACTTCTCCGGTGATTGTCCTTACCGATATTGGAAATCTTAATGATTTTTCTAATTTAGTTATATCCTGAATTGTTGCCCCATGCTCTTTTACCGTGAACTCCCACTCGGTTATTTTTTTTCGTCTTAGATCAGTTAGTTTATTTCCCCGGGACGCATTTGTGAAGTGTTCTATTATTCGTTCTGCTACACAATTGAGCCCTGTCGAATATTTCATGGGTGCTAGTTTTGAAATATCAGGTTTGTCATTGATCGGATAGATCCCGTAAACAACTGCTGTGACAGGATAAGATCTTTCGTAGTAGGGTTTATCAATTCCAGTCAAAATTCCCGGTTTTGAATCCTGATTCACGGTGACAGTTTTTTTGCCCCTGAGAATGGGTTCAAATTTATCCCTAATAATCCATTTTTCATCCTCACGGATAATGAATTTGATTCGGAAAAAATGACTTTTTTCCCCAATACGTGAAATGATCACTGCTGCTTTTTCATCAGTCATGGTAGCATCAACAACACCATCAATTCGAAATGTTGACCAGCAATAAGATGCTCCATCGCGCTTGAATTCATTAAAACAGTCTCTGATGGGTTTATCAAGAATTTTATTCTTGGGTGTATTAGAAACTATATCAAGATTGAATTGAGCATCCTTCCATGGTGATCTCATGTTTCCGTCTCTTGGACGTTTGTTACGTTTTTTGGGTTTATCGATATTAAATTTAGGGTTAATTTTCAATAATATCTTAAACTCCTTCATGTTTCCGTCTCTTGGACGTTTGTTACGTTTTTTGGGTTTATCGATATTAAATTTAGGGTTAATTTTCAATAATCTCTTAAACTCTTTCATGTTTCCGTCTCTTGGACGTTTGTTACGTTTGTTTCTGTTTACTACACGTTTTTTGGGTCTATCGCGATTAAATCTAGGATTGATTTTCAATAATCTCTTAAACTCTTTCATGTTTCCGTCTACTATACGTTTTTTGGGTCTATCGAGATTAAATCTAGGATTGATTTTCAATAATCTCTTGAACTCTCTATCGGTATTGAATTTAACATTTTTCGAAGTCAATCTCTTGAAATCCTTCATGCTATATTAAAAACAGGTGTCTAAATGAAAGATTTATGTATAATCAATCACTGCAAAATGGGTCAGTCATTGAATTAGACAAATAGTGTAGTATATAATGACCCAAGAATTCAGACTACACCCAGTGATTAAAAATTACGAAGCATCCAGTGATGGTGTTGTAAGACACTGTAGACTGAAGAACCCAATTGGGTGGGATAATGGTATGGGGTATTTGGTGTTTAATGTTGGAAGGAAGACATTTCGCAATCATCGTTTCGTATTTGAATGTTTTAATGGATTGATCAAAGATGGTTTTGTTATTGATCACATTGATTCTAATCCAAGGAACAATTCTTTATCCAATCTGCAAGCTATCACACAGAGTGAGAATATCAAACGAGGAAGGACTGACACTTGTTCAAAAGCGAGACCAGTGAAATCTTTTAATACAACAACTAACGAAGAGAAAATATTTAAATCATTATATGAAGCCGGTAAGTATTTCAATATTTGTAGAACTTCAGTACGATTCGTTGCATCGGGAATAACCAAGACGGCTATTTCAAAAAAGACGGGGCAAAAAGTTCAATTTAGTTATGTCTAATGCGTCATAATTTCCAATTAGAGATATGTCATTCTTATAGAATAATGAATTCTGAAAACATGAATAGCATCATAGTTGAAATAGCAAAATTGAAAAATCAGGATATCAAACTATCAGATGGGTTAAATCCTGATCAAATTGTGTCTGATTTTCAGGATATAGAATACGGAGTAAACAACAATAAATATATGCTACCCAAGAAATATGCACTCATCAAAAGAATTCAGAATTCTATTAAAGACTCTCTTTCATTTTCCAGTGACATCAGTGTGTTCGTCCCGTTGTATACTATCGTAGAGGGAATACGAAAAGAATTAGGTAACGAATACGAATTGAAAAAAGAAGTCAACTCTAAAATTAGAAACCTACGAGCATTAATTCAGGAAAATGAACAATTTTGATTGCCCGACCATTGATTACCCGACCATATCATTTTTTGATTGTGACGGACCTTCATTTTTTTTAGCCGACCCTCAAGGGAGATGTCAAAAATCGATGGACGATGTGTCAGATTGATCAAATAAAGAATGGAGAAACTATCAGTATTATTTATTTTCTATACAATTATGATACTTTCTCCATCAATGATAGAAGCTGTTATAGGATGAAATAACACTTCCATGACCGTGTTAAAAATCATCCGACATGTCACTGATGTCAAAATAGAATGGAGCAACTCACAGTATTAATTATTTTATATACAATTATGTGACTTGCTCCATCATTGATAGAAGGCGTCTCACGATGAAATAACACTTCCATGACTGTGTTAAAAAATCATCCGACATGTCAAAAAGGGAGTTGCACGATGGTGTTAGGTCAGGATTGAAAAATTGTTTTGCAATTGAAAAATGGTTTCTGATTTCAAATAATGGTCAATGAGGCATTAACAACCCGATTGGCTCGTGAACGATTAGATGCAATTAAGAGATTTATACCAATTCGTGACTCTGTAAGGAATAAACTGCAACAACGACAGAGTTTACAAACTGATTTTGCTTTAGGGTCTGAAGAATTGTTTAAACCAGTAACCACAGCAACGAAAGGGGTTGAGCGTGCTTTACTGGGAGATGTTCCCGAGACGGGGAAATCTGTTATTGGTGAACTTGAAAAAATAGCAGCAAAAACTGAACAAACAAAACAAATAGAATCAAAAAGAACAGTAGATGATTTACGCATGAGATTTAACGAAGAAGGGTTAGTAGCAATTGATGAGACTGATCCAACAGAAATTCCTACGCTTGTTGTTACGTCCTATGAAGACAGAAAAAAAATGTTGAAACCAGAACATCATAAGTTTGTTAAGAATTTCACTCACTGGGCTGATATATTCTATAAAATCAAAACTGGAAAAAGTCAAAAAAAGACAGATAGTGCATCATACATTGAATATATCAGGATGGTGGATCACGTGTATAATCAATACGAAGAGTTTAAACAACAACAAAAACCGCAAAAACCGCAAAGGCGGCGACAGCAACCTGCAAAGAAAATTTCTTTCTCTCCTAAAAAACAACAACTACCACGTGATGATGATGATGATGATGATTTAGAAGAACGACGTCAAACACCAACACGGAGACAAAAAAAACAAGAAGAACCTAATGATGATTATTTACAAGAAACGGGTTTAGAAAAACTAGATGAAGCAGCTGGTTATAGCGGAAGTGGATTGCAAAATCCAAGGATTGGAAACACTTGTCCTGATAGTGTTATCAATGATATATCACGATTAGATGTTCTTGTAGGAGGGTTCCGAGCTGGAAATAACTCTCCAGAAATAATTAATGAAGCAGCTGATATCTGTAGACGGTTATTTGCCGGCGGTATCATGGATATCAAAACATATCGAGATTTCATTGACGAGTTAGCAAATGGGTATCATAGTGATTAAATAACAATTGAAAACAGTATTGTTTTTATAATAATGATCGTACACTACAATCATGATAAACCAACCCTCGTCTATGTAGTTAATTCACGGTTTCCAGTTTATAAAGCATACTATGGAGATGGCCTCGGCAATACCATTTTAGGATTCTTTTCAAGAATGGCCCCAAAAGTGATGCCGTTAGCTAAACAGTTATCAATGAAAGCCATTGATGTTATTCGTGATAAGGGTATTAGTACTGTTGGAGATCTTGCCGGGAAAGCGTTTTCAACTGCGAAGGATAAAATGACATCATTAGTGAGGCGAAAAAAGAAACCGTTACCGTCTACAGAAGAAATGCCTGCAAGTGTTAGTAAAATAATAAATAACGCAGTAGATGAAAAACTAGCGTCGATGGTAAATCAAGGGGACCAAAGCAATATTGCAAATATGATAGCGGGAAGTGGCTTTAAAAAACCACGTCGATGAAATCCTATGGATTTTCACGCTAGCGTTTTTCACGATGAAAATCACGATTTAGACTCTGATAAATAGAATAAAATGTTCAAAAGGTCATCTGATCCAGCATTTGATATAGACGCCCCAGTCCCCAAGAATGATTCTGTACGCGATTATCAATATTACGCCTATCATGCCATAGAATCAAATAGTCGAGCAAGAATTGATCTTCAAGTCCATGATACCAGTAAATACTTTTTACCCTGTGAAGCATTTATTGAAGTAGAAGGAGAGATTATACGAACAAATGATACAGAGTATCCAGCTGGTACTCAAGTCGGTTTTGTCAATAATGGTATCATGGCGTTATTTGAGAGTGCTAGATATCTCATTGATGGAAAAGAAATTGAGTCCATAGATCGTGATGTTGATGTGGCTACAACAATAATCGGGTTAGCGAGATATTCCGATGATTATACAAGATCAGCAGTACCTTCTATGATGTTTGCAAAAGATGGTAAGAATACCGCTGGAGGAAATCCATTTGTTGTAAGACGACCAAAAAATAATGCTGGTGCTGCTAATGCTGATGTCGAGGATATGATTATAAACAACGATGTTAATTTCAATCTAGGAGCTGCAACACGAAACGCAATGTTGCAAGGAGAGCGTAAATCATTTTCATGCGCGATTCCACTGCATCACATATTTGGATTCTGTAGAAACGTCAGAAAAGTTATTTATGGAGCTAAGCATACAGTATCGCTTGTACGAAAGGGTGATGATAATGACGCAATTTGGAGGATTCCAGCAGATGCTGCAGCCCCCAATGCTGATGCCGGTAAAGTCAAATTAACAAAAATATCATTGTGGATGCCAGTGTTGACTCCAGCAATCACCGCAGAAGAACGATTACTATCATTTATGGACCAAGGAGGAAAGTAATTACTAAGTTGGTTATCAGTGAGTACAGATGTGAAGCAATCAAATCTGAACGGGTTATTCACTTGGAACCTAGCATCAAAACAAGGTGTTGCTGCGCCACGTCATATATTCGTAGCGTTACAGAATAACACACGAGTTGGCGATCAACTCTCCAGCCATATGATATTTGATCAGTTAGGTGTGAAGGACGTCTCACTGAGAATAAACGGCCAGCAGGAACCATCCGAGGATATACAACTTGATTACACAGAAAATCATATTGCACGAGTTTATCATCGTCTGTTGTCATTTATGGCACGTGATCAAAATGTGGATACTGGTTTGCAAATATCACAATTGGATTTCAAAAGCCTCTATCCGATTTATTACTTCTCACTGGAACATCTCGACTTGGTGAGACAATCTGTCGTTGATATACACTTTAGAGCCCGTGTAACCCGTCCTGTTGGTATTGATAATTATAGAGCGGTTGCTGTCATTCTCAGTGATAAATCAATGATACTCGAAGGTGTTGGTGGAAGAATGAGAGTGGTAGATGCCCGAGTAGAAAATCTTTGAACGATTTTCTCGATTTTTCATTGAATTAGAATCAATCTATTATGTATAATGTCATATAGTGTTATTAGTGTTACGTTAACTCCTGGTCAAATCAAAAAATTGCAATCAGAATCGGCTAAAAAATGTGGAACCACAATCACGTTGAAACCTAATCAAATGACTGGTGGTGCAAATAAATTATCACTGACAACTCGTCAAATAAAACATTTCAATGATGCACTTGCAGCCAAAAAAGGGGTTCAGATTACTCTCTCTGCGGCTGCTATCAAAAATATGATTAAAACAGGCGGTATATTTCCGTTGTTAGCTGCAATACCAGCATTGATTGCAGCAGCAGCCCCAGCAGTGGCTAAAGCAGCGGCGTTAGGAGCCGTTGGTACTGCAGCAGGAATGGCGTTGAAAAAGGCAGCTGGACAAGGATATAAAAAAAGGGACGATCCGTTCACGGATTGGGTCTAAGACTACCAGGAACCCCGTATTCGTGGTACAGCGGAAAGGGTCTAAGACTACCAGGAACCCCGTATTCATGGTACAGCGGGAGATCCGTTCACGGATCAGGCCTGAGACTACCAGGAACGGTTTATTAATTGAGGAACCTATGGTTCCCAAATCTCTGATGGTTCCCATGTCCAATTTTGATTTAATGGACGCGGCTAAAAAACTAGTGATTAAAAATTTCAGAGGTGTTTTTATGAAAGATCAATTACCACATCAACCAAACAAAACTGAAACAGGTATTATTAATCTCGATAACAGCACCGGACCTGGAACTCACTGGGTTGCATACGCTATTGATCCACGTGGGATTGTCTATTTTGATTCATATGGATTAGCCCCACCAAAAGAGTTTATGCGTTATATAAAAACCCTTCCAATGAAGACTTGGTATTCTACGCTACCAACACAACAAATCAATGACCCACCAATATGCGGCAGTGAAGAATTAAATGTCCTTGATGCTATTTCTAACTCCTTGGGTAACCCAAGGGGAAAACCACCACACATTGTCGTAAATGACTACACCAGCAATCACTTTTTAGAGAGAGAAAGAGTTTTACAATAACATGATTGATATTTGGGGGAGATCTTTGAAACCCAAACCCGATGACACTGCAACCGGTGATATAACAAAAAAAATTAAAGATGAAATCGCTGAGACGTTGAACTTAACAAGTGTTGATCCTAATGAAATAGTTGTATTTCAGGACAAACAGGGTAAATTGAAATCCAGTGATGTGTCGTTGGATGATATTTTAGTTAAACAACGAAACGCAATCGAGAATACTATCGCGCTATTTTCCGATCAGGGTAAATTGAAAACCAGTAATGTCTCTCTGGATGATATTTTAGTTAAACAACGAAACGCAATCGAGAACACCGTTGCGTTATTTTCCGATCAGGGTAAATTGAAAACCAGTAATATTTCTCTGGATGATATTTTGGTTAAACAACAAAACGCAATCGAGGATACTATCGCGTTATTTTCCGATCAGGGTAAACTCAAACCGGGTGTACTTTTTTCGACGATTACAGATCGATTTAAAACTCTCAACGATTCTGCGTTAGAACTAGAACACTTCAATCTAAAACCGAAGAACACATAAAACAGTTTACCGCATTTCGTAGAAATATCATTGATAAATTTATTGGAACTACATTCGATAAAATTGAACTAAAACTCCCTGATATTAAAAAATCCATCGATGAGACGAAAACTTTCATCGAAGCCATCAAAGGTGATTTTTAGAGGATGATAACAATCATTGAAAAAACAAAAATTCCTCATGAGAAAACCAATAACGTAGTATATACAATCCAACACGGATCATTTGCGTGGATACCTACAAACAATAAATTAGATATCACTGCAACCGTCAAGGGTATTTATCGATTAACACTGGTGACAACGGAACAATTTAATATATCATCGTCGAGTTCATCCGGGGTCAACAATACGATTTCAACGATCATCGACAAGGGTACAACTGAAAAGTTCACTATAACATCTACTGATAAAACTTTGGCTAGAACTCCGGTATCATGGTATGTGGAATTCGTAGCGGATTTAAGTAAATAAATTGAAAGGATTTCACAATTGAAAACGCTAGCGTTGTTAAAATAAAAAATGATTTCATCATCGCAATATCGCTATGATCAGGTCAGAGAATATCAAACTAGACTCAAAACCCTGTCTGAGGAGTATGCAATGAAAATTAAAAAATATCGCAGGAGAATTACCGCAATTGATATTACTGTGTATTCAGTGAGTGGTGTAATCACCGGAGCCGGTATTATACTGTCTTCAGTGACAATGATGGCTCCGATAGCTGTTCCAATTTGCATTTCTGCGGCAACAACAATCGCTGGAATTATTTCAATAATCACAAAAAAAATATCCTCATGCAGCCAACGGAAACTACAAGACTACATAATTCAATTTCATGTTGTGTCCACTGCATACTCGCAATTATCCTCATTGATATCGTCATCGCTCGATGATACAATTATATCAGAGAGAGAGTTTTCAGCAATGATAGATATATATGATTCTGCGATGTCAAAATTAGAAGTACAAAAACATGAGTATAATAACAATGACAACACAGATGGAATTACTTCAACAAATAGTGGAGAACACAAACCCAGTACAAACAAGCATGATCTCAATAACCTCAACGAATCCAGAATTCAGTGTGAATTTCCCCTCTCCGGTCCCAGTGAAGGAGATAGCGCTAGCAAAATTACGAGTATACCACAGTTGGCCAAATATTAGGTCAAAATCATTTGGTGGTCAACAACCCAATAATTCCCTGGTATTTGCAAATAAGAATAAACCCGACGGTACCCCAGACTGGAATGTTGTTTCCATACCAACCGGATCATACCAAATTGAACAAATCAATAATGAATTCGCGCGTAGAATAAAATCGATTACTGGAGTAGAGTCAAAAATAGCTATAACAGTTCATGAACCAACACTATCATCTGCCATTGAAATAAACTCAGAAGAATACGTCGTAGATATCTATCAAAGTTCTATTAGAACCGTACTAGGATGGCCTGAATTACCCCCCCGGGGAGAAACCGTTGATTTACCAGAACCACAAAAAACCGATTATATCACCGACAAGATAAAATCTGATAATCCAGTAAAAAGCTATAGATATTATGATAAGTCATATTTTTTCATTAGAGTAGAATATGATGAAAGAATACGACTTATTCATCAAGTTGCTAACCGGGATAAAATCACTGAAAATTTCACAGCTTTCAATAACGATATTTCACTGTTGTTAATATCTCTTAAATCCGGTACTCTCACCCGAGATGAATTTATCAATGTCGTAGAAACATGTAACAAAATCATCAATGACATGGAAACATTTCATTCACAAATTATTCAAGGGGTATTAGGTGACAGTAGTCCTAAAACAAGAGATTTATTTGCAATAGACTATAAGATCCGCATAGGAGATATTCCAACATTCAAACTTCCAGGATATAATATCTCAGAACTACAAAAATCTCTCAGTGATGCCATCGATGTCGGTTTTAAAATAATTCATGATGCATGAAAAAAAACACCATCACCGGAAATAAAAATACTCAAACACAATAATGACCCAGATGGTGGCGGCAGGCATATTGCTCCGTTCAATGTGAATATTTCATCGGTGATTGCGCTCAATTTAGTGTGTGATGTGATCGAAGGAAGCTATCAAATAAATTTAGAACGATCAAATCAAGCTCAGCAGGGATATATTTTGTATTCATTTGCACCAATAGCTCCTCCAGGGTTTTTAATTATTGAGTCTCCGGTGAATCCAGTCTATATGCGATGTCATAATAATTCATTAACCAGAATTAATTTCAAACTCACTGACCAGTCTAATAATCTGATTGATTTACAAGAGGAGGTTTTACAAATTAGTCTGTTTGTAAAGTCGTAAAGACTTTCATCCTAAGGGGATTTTCGTCGTAGTGATTTACATGACCCTCGAACACGATATCGTATCGGACTGGATCAAATATTTGGTTAACCAGAACTGAAAGTTCTAGCAGCAGAAGGGTGAGTGACAACGACGTTGTAGTCCCTTTTTCCCAAAAAATCGATGGAGGATTTCATTAATTTCATTGATTTTTTCATATTTTTTTTGGGACCTAATCCATGAAACGATATCAGATTCACACACACATTGGGGCCTGATGTCATTGGTTTCATTGTTTTTAAGCGTGATTTCAGTGAAAACTTGTCTAAAAATGTTGTCTGATTCGCCCCTTCTGCTGCTCCTGAGCTAATGCTGGGGTGCACATGGTGAGATCGATGGAGGTCATGCTACCGTCGATAGGATTTAGTCGTGTCTTAGCGCCATCGTTTAATATGGTCAAGTTGGATTCGACTACCCAGTTTTCTACCAACCTGCCTCTTTTGTCCGTTCTATCGTCTCCCCATTTTGCATTGTGTGCATTAAAGTCGCCACATATGACTATCCGCTCAACCCGTCTTAAGGTGTTGATGTGCCTATATGTGTCTAAGTTAATTTCGGCACTATTTCCCTCTGGGTCATAGAAATTAACTATTTGAATTGATGTGTTACCAATATCGATTATGATGGACTGCATCTCGGTATGGTTATTGTTGATGGTTTGATTAACTGGTGTGGTGTTGGGGAGCCGCTCATTTGTGTAAATGACTAATCCCCCTCCTTGTCCATTTGTTCTGTGTTGAAATTGCACTGGGGCGTAACCGGGTATGGTAGGTAATCGCTTGGTTTTGTCTGATAGTTTCGTCTCCTGGATGCAGAGGATGTCAGGTTTGTTTATTGAATTTTGTATTTTGATTTTTAGTTCGTTTATGTTTCCCAGCAATCCTCTGGCATTCCACTGCCATATTGTAATGTTGCTTCCCCTGTGGTTCATAGTGATTTCGGTCGTTAATATGTTGATAGCTCCTGCTGTTTTTGTTTTAGTTTGTTTTAGTTCTTTTGTTTTTGTTTCAATTAGTTTGAGTTGTTGTATACTAATGAGGTTGTTGTTAATTATGCTTTGTTTTATGTCGTTTAGAGCTGTCTCTAGATAATCATCTAATTTGGGTAAGTTGGTTGGTGTTCGTTTATCAGGTGGGTGTTGGGTTGGCGTGCTTTTGTCTGTTTTGGACGTATTGGCCTGTTTTTTGGTTTTCCCTCCCCCTTCCCCTCTCCCTACTAAGTGGTTGAGTTTGTAGGTAGGTGCCAGGTGGTAGGGGATGTTTTGTGCATTCATGATTTCTATTGTGTTGTATTCTTTTATCATGAAGGGACACTCCTGGGACTTGGCTAAGTGCGGTCCCCGGCAGTTGGCACATTTAGGGTTTCTCCTACACTCCCCCTTATGGTACCCCCCGCACTGCCTACAGACTGTTTCGTATCTGCAACTGGAGGCAAAGTGTCCCCAGTGCTGACAGTTGGTGCAGAATCTGGGTTTGTTAACATAGGGCTCGAGTCTGAGCCATGGTCCTGAAGGACTGAGCCGGATCAGGGGTTGCAGTGGTGTTGCAGATTCAAGGACAGCTAAGTGGTTTTCACTGTTGTTTGATTTGAGCTTATATGCCTTGGTGATGTGTGTGCCACCTAATTTGATGTATTCGGTTAGAGTAGTGTTATCCATGTGTATGCAGTTTCTTGGTAGTTTTATTACTTTTTGGAATGTCACTTTAGGCTGGGTACTGGTTCTTTGGTTGCCGTTGTTGCTGTTATGGCAAGCGGTGTCTAATTTGTCTGATTTTTGGTTGTTAATCTGCGCCTTGTCGGTGGTATTTAGATTTGTATTACCTTGTAACCCGGTGGTGTGGGTGGGGTTTAGAGTTTTCTCCCCAACTTGCCTATGTAATGTGACCTTAACTTTTACGTTGCATAGTATTTCAATTTCTAGGTATTTCGCTATTTGGGCCTGTGTACTACATCGAACAATGATATAGTTTGTGTTGGGTCTTACGACTTTAAATTCACCCCCGTGGACTTTGAGCAGTGCGTTGGTGATGCTGTTTAAACTAAGGTTGAGTAGTTGAGATGAGTGGCTGGTTATGTAGATGGTGTGTGAGTAGTATATGGGGGCACTCTAGCGTCAAGGGAAAATCCAGTCAAAAAGGGCTTGGGCAAATCTAGCGTCAAGGGGAATTTAACATGGGGAAATGTAACTAGGAGTGAATGGGGAATTGAACAAAGCGACAAGGATTGGGTCACTTTAGCGTCAATGGGACCGTAACGTTAAACATGGATATATCAGAATTGGTGTCAATGGGAATTTAACATAAGAATCTCACCTGAAGTTCTAAGGGAATTGAACATTGGTGACTTCATTGTGTTTAAAGAGGGTCGAAACTATTTATAGGGTAAAATAGACTTGTAGGGAGAAAGGGCTGATAGGGACAAACATAGACATACAGAAAGAAACATGGGTTCAAAACATTTATTCAAGTATATACATAGGCTCTCTGGCCTGTGCTTTGGTCTAAGCACTATCCATTTAAAACATTCAAATCTGAACATAGAACAAATCTTTGATCTAGAAAAAATACTTTTATAATTAAATTGTATGCCTTCAAAAAGACCTCACTTTACATACAACGCATACGCATTTCATATAAGAATTTTACTTTTCATACAACAATTAATATCCATTTTTAAGAAAAAGCTAAACCAAAACAAGTAACAAACAATCAAATAGGAGAAAGTTCATGTTGCTTTCTATATCCGTCACACACATGGTTTAAAATCTGGTCAGCTATCGCTTGTGTCGCAGCGTAGATGTTTCCCATTACGTACCCTTTTCATTCGTAAATCTGCTTGAGTCTTACGCTCGATACTTGGTGTGTGAAATGATTCATCTTTCTCGCTTGGCAGTGTTAGTCACAATGAACTATTGGTCTTGGACGATGTCCCTTTTTATATGCTGCCCAATCTCGACGTGACCGTACGGTAAAGTGAAGTGATTGGGAAGCCGCACTCTCTTCTGGTACACGATTTGATAGACTTTTTCCAAAGACCTACTGACGATTTGGTGTGTGGCTAACCGTACGATCTTGTGCGGTTCGTGGGTAGTCACTTTAAAAGTTTCATCCTGTCCAGACTGCAAGGCTTCTTGTAGTACGTCAAAGTTCACCACTTGACTGGTGCGATAATTGAGAGTCAATCCTTTTACTTTACATTCGGTGTGCATATCTCCTTGTAGGTCTCGGTATTCGTAGCCGTAATTTTTAGGACCACCACTTGCAAAACTTAGAATCTTGTCGTCGGGATGTTCATCGGTCCAGGCTCCTAAACGGTCTCCTTCGATGGTAGGGTTGCACTGGTTCGGTCGGTGAATGTAGATGCAACTGTCTGTGTCAAAATACAGGACGCGATCTCCTAGCAGTTCTAACACTTCGTACAATTTTAAGCGAGCGTGGGCTGTCACGTAAGCCGCAATGATGACATTTCCAAATTTGTCGGCTTCTACAAAGTCTAGTTCTTCTTCGTAATTGACTAAGATCAAGTCCTCACGAATGACGTCCACGTGTTTGATGACTTTGGTTTTGTCGTGAATCATCTGGAAGTAGCGGGAAGGTTCGGACAAATACTCCGTCTTGGGTAAAGACGGTCGTTGTGCCATTTTACCCCACAAACAATTGAGCATGACTTTGGCAAACGATCGCCTTCCTTCGTTTTTCTCGATGTGGTCTAAAGTGATGCCTTCCTGCTCCCGATATTTTTCTTTGAATATATTTTGGTCTTCGGGAGTGTGGCACCAGGACGGATAGCCGCTAGCTTCTTGTTTTAGTTTTAAAAAAGCATCCACGTAGTCTGCAAAAATACCTTTCTGTGTCTCGTTGCCCTTACGGTATTGTTGTGTCTTGGGAAAGTGGTAAATTTCGTGCACTTCTAACAGTCGGTATCCCAGGTCCAGAGCTTTAAACAATTCCACGCTCACCCACGTTCCTGTCAAGGCGCGTTCTTCCAGGCTGTGTTGACAAGGTTAATCTTGGTTGCACGTTTCGGCACATGTGCGACACAAAGGAAACATCAGTTTTCCTTGGCAATGGTGAGGTAAAACGGGATGGTACAAGTCTGTGGGAGGCAAGACTTTGCACTTGATCAATCCTTCATACTGACGTATGTGGTCCAAGTCAATGTGTTCTGTCATCAGT
The DNA here is from genome assembly GCA_029339505.1 of Unio delphinus. Classification (NCBI taxonomy): domain Eukaryota; kingdom Metazoa; phylum Mollusca; class Bivalvia; order Unionida; family Unionidae; genus Unio; species Unio delphinus. The sequence goes on from JAQISU010000306.1 coordinate 2,226,785, forward strand.
TCTGGGTGCCCTACGGGAAAGTGACTATATTTGCAGACGTACGGATACAGCGAACACACGTCCAAGTATTTGATTTCTTCTCCTTTCTCTTCATTCGCTTGGTACAGCAAACAAGTAGCATTCGTTCGTCCTCCGTACAAACTATCCCGAGGGTTCAATGGGTCCACCCACTTGTAACTTTCTACGATGCGTTTAAACTCGGGATCGGTTTTCAAACGCTGATCGTACTCGTGTTCCCACATTTCCACTACCTGGTATCCTTGCTGTTCTAACTTGAAACGTCGTTGACAAGTTGTGCGGTACAAATCTTCCATAGTCCGTTGTAAAAATTGATTTTTGGTGTCACGCTGAGGGTAGCACATAGGGCATCCGTGAAATAAGCATCCGTTAAACTCGTACACAATTTGAGGGTTTTTTAAGTCCCAACCATCCACCGAATACGTTCCGATGGTCTTTTCGCCTCCTCCGTTGCGAGAGTGTTGGATCCATTTGTTTTCCTTGTCACACAAGTAATGGAGCCAGCGTAGGGCTTTGACAGAGTATTGCCGTTTGACAAAGTTCGTCGTTTGAGAACTGATGACAGCTAGAGTATTTTCAGGCATGAAGCATTTTCGGTACACTAAGGTACATGCTTTGGCGATGGTACAAGCTTCTTTCAAAGAATCGATCCCTCCGTACTCCATGATCAATTCTCGAAATTTTCCACAGCAACGTCGTAAAATGTCCACGTCAGATCGACAGTACTTTAACATTTCTTCTTGAAAGTCAAAAGGGTCCGAGGCGTGAGTCTGGTACCAAGCGAAGAAAGCTTCTCGTTGTTCGGTACGCATGTTGTCAGGGTCGTAATAGTGAGCCTCCGGCAAATGAGGCAGAACGGTACGTTGATTGGCTTCGGTATTGAAAAAGTGTGGAAAATAACCTTTAGCCATTTCTGGCATACCAAACGTTTTAGGCATGCGACTCAATGGCATGGCCAAGTAACTCATCGAATCTTTAAACTGCACTTGTCCTACTTGCATGTAAATGATTTTGGCTCCGTTCAAAGTCACTTTAGGACGTTCGGTACTTTGTTCCGTATAGTATCTGAGCAGAAATTGCCCATCGTATCCCGAGAAATTGTGAGCCATGACCGTGGCATGGCGATGACAATCTCTCTAACGTTCGATGTCTTCTGGACTCCACGTCTCATCGATGGGGTTTAAGATCCATTGGGCAAAATTGACCAAGGTGTTTGACCCTCGAAATATTTTTTCACGTCCTCCAGCAATCTTGCTACAGTGAGGGCAATGACTAAAGATGGGCTCTTGGATACACTGATCGCACGCTCGATGAGCCACGCAGAAATTGGGAATGTGAATACCGGTCTCTTGCATGCATTCGAAATCAAAAAAGATAAAATTTCCTTTTTTCTGGGTATCTTCTGGTTGGGGTTGGTATTTTTGAATGAAGCATTCGTGATCCAAATCCACGATTTGGCGACAAATGTGACATAGTTTCTTACCTCGACAAACGTGAAACTTGGCACTATTGGTACGTATGCCTTGTCCACAAGTAGGGCACAATCTCAGGAGTTGACAAGCGTTTCTCTGCTGTGAACCTTGCATCTTCAAATGTTGTTGGTAACAGGTAGGACTGACAAAAGTGCGCTGACAAACATGGCAATGCATTCTTTCTTTTCCTTTGTCCAGACAAGGTTTAGAGGCCAAACATCCCTCACATTTTGATCCACAATACTTGTGTTGTTCTCGATTGTTATAACCATAGTCACATTTTTCACAGTAGTAACTGTATCCCAGGAATCCAGTGATACTGGTAATGGTATCAAAATGCTCATCGTGATGATAGACGTGAATGTATTTTCCGTCTTTGAAATCGTGGCCTCGAAACAAAAGAGGTCCACGCACTTCTTGAGGGTGTACTTTGAAGGTGTAACGTGGAGCCAAGACGTCTTGCAACTTTTGCATTTCTGGAATGCCGCTAAGGGTGTCTTTGGATATCCCCGCTTGCTGTAACAGGAGTTCTGCTTCACTTTTTTGTTTGGCTCGGTCCGATTGTTGAATAGTTTTCCAGGCTCTTTTCCATTCTGGCGTGTCGTTCTTGTTGGCATACGTTCGTCCCACGACGACAGCACGGGCTAAACACATCTGGTCTTGAGGATTGTTAATTCGGACGAGGCTTAGTTTGGTGTTGCGAAGGTTGTCGACCAATAATACTTTTTTGCGTCCTGTCCCCTGGGGAAGAGACACGTGGGTCGTGAACAGTGTGGCTTTTCCGTCGGCGATGTGAAACTTGTCATTGGATTGTTGCACATGTTGAATCTTGTCGATGACTTTAGAAGGTGTCAGTTCTGATGGACTGCTAAACTCGATCCAAACAGGAGACTTCAAACCGTCGTGATGAATGGAAAGTGTCAAGCGATCGTCTTCTTTGCATTGGCATCGTAGTTTCAGTGAGGTTAACAAAGAGTCCCAAAAATCGGCGATGAACCCTTCTGCTTTCTCCAAAGGTACTTCCGACTTGAAATCTTTAATTTTCACCGTGTACCTGTAGGCTGTAGTTCTAAATTTTCTAGAGGAGCGTTTTTCCGTCTCTCGAATGTGGTAATACGTTTCGGGTGATACTGGTGGACTTTGGTTTGGAATATGCTCTCTCGGTCTGGCCGCAGACGTGGAAGGTATCGGTTCAGGTTCGCTCATGTCTTCGATTTGAGCAAACACTTCTTTACGTGTGTGAGGCGATACGTCACGTCGCTGCCTCTTACCTTCTTCTTCTCTCTCACTGAAATCGTGCGATCGTTTCATCCCAATTACTGATTCAGAAATGATTTAACTAAGTTTGATTTCTCTTTATATATACCCCTATGTACCTCTAGTTATGATAATGACTTGGTATATTTCACAAGGGCAAGTGAAAGTCCAACAGTTTGGAAGCCCTGGATGACTTATGCAAACGACAATAGTAAGTCTGAAACACCTCATGCATCTTGACGACCCTTCGATTCAAATCCTACCACGAAAAGAAAAAGGTTTCAAGAAAAGGATAAAAACTAGACAGTTGGTGTCATCAAGAGCTCCAGAGACTATACTGTACTGTTAAAACACGTACGTACTCCATCTAGAAAACAACGCTACTTGACTACGATGTCTCATTCTCTTTGTCACTTCTACTTTGCTGTTGACCGCGATATCTACCAACCCTGATTTAACACACGTCTTTCTTCATTTGATATTTTAAGAAAATAATAAACCCATTTTTAAAAGAACTACCCCTTTTTTGACAACAGCGACGATGTCTCCTCCTGCTCTTACTACTGTTGCTGCACCTACAACGATGATCTTTCATAAGACCAAAGCATGAGTCAGAGTAAGTTAAGTTGTGAAGCTGAGCAGAGGTGTATAAACAACAACTGTCAAGACCCTATGTTCCAGTTCTGTTTGTGATAATAACTTGTGATACTTCACATTTTCTAAAGTGTAAATGTGTGCAAGTCGTACAAAAGTTATGTGACTATAGCATTTGACACTTGCACAGACACTTCACTTCATAAGTATCAAGAAAAAATTACTATCAGATGTTTACCATTATACAAAACACGCACACACTTGCAATGTGACATGAATCTGCACTTCCATATTTGTGGATATCCCACAGATTCGTCCCAAATTTTTCTTGTGCATGTCAGATTACATTCAATGCCTTCTCCAAGTGAAAGACATTTCTACACGTCACTGCGTTTGATAAATTCGGTTGTTTGTTTTTTGGGGTGTTAGTCATCGTTTATCTTCAATTCTATTCTTTTATGTATTTTTTCTTTTATAGAAGATGTAAGATTGTTTATTGCTGTAACGGTATATATTTTGTTTAGTCTATTGCTGCAAAAAGAAAATATATATAGCACAGGGCTTAAGTTTGTTCATATTTTTATTATTTCAAGCTCTACATAACGTACCAAGTTTGTTTTGCAAGAGGATTAAAACTTAAAGTTGCGCAGACGTGAAGGAAAACATACCTTTGTTACAAAAGTTTGCACTCTGTGTTCATTCTAATCATGCTTGCCTTATATGTTTTTGTTTTAGATAACACATTTCTTCTGATGTAAATACATGCATCTCTGGACAGACAGTTTAGGTTATCATCCTTCATGTTCACTGTACTTTAGTTTATTTACTTTATACAAATCCCAAATTCACTAGTTTGACAAAATTTACCACTTAGTACTATATTATTTCTCTCTACCTAGGCGAATGTGTTTATGTCAAAGTGAGAAAGTATTTTCTTGGTCCGTTTTAAAACTCGAACAATAATTGCAGTTAAGTGGTTGATGTGTCATGAAGAAATGGTACAATGCGCAACAAAGGGATTGTAAGTTCACACTCCAGTCTGTCTGCCCTGCAAATGAATCAGTGCATGAGCCTAGGCAAAACAATGCGTCAGTCGTTAGAAGCAATTTATTGGCTACACTTTTTTCTACCCCCTTAGCTTCGAAATGCCCTCACTCGTTCTTAGTACAGTGACAAGATAAGACGTGTTTTTTCTGCGCCTGATCACTACACTATCTACCTTGAATTTCGAACCAAACAATGCGTCACTCATTGTAAGTGATTTCATTGGCAAACCGATATTTTCTACCGCCTTCGCTTCAAATCGGCTTCAGTTGTTATTCTCACGGCGAGAAGATAAGGCGTGTATTTCTGTACCTGTCCACTAGTCACTTTCCAAACAATAAAACTTATGCACAAATAATCGCACCATCGTTGAAATGTCAGTCTTATTGCGAAATACACCAAAACATGTTTGGATGTACTATTCTGTGAGAACTTCACAAAACGTTTTTGACATAATGATTTTAGTAGGCTATGTCTGTAATTTATTCTTGTGATATTTTACAATAGTGGTTTATTTCCTAAAGGAATAAGTATGTCAGTGAGATGTGTGTGAAATTTCGTAAGGAAAATATACTATACAAAACGTAAAAGAGTGGTGATATTTTTAAAAGTAGGAATAACACACACACACTCTCTCTCTCTCTCTCTCTCTCTCTCTCTCTCTCTCTCTCTCTCTCTCTCTCCTAGCAATTTTTATTGAAATCTAATGGCATCTGTTCCTGTTATGAAGATACCTCTCCAAAATTGTGAGCTGTAGTCACCATAATTACGTAAACTGTTCCGTCTGTCATGTAAATTTGTTTACAAAACTTGCACCCTAAAATTATAGAACGAATTTTTCTTCTATCAGTAAATCATTGTATGAAACAAAATCTTGAGTTGACTTCAGCTTGTACAATTCAGGTATCTTAGCTGTATTCTGTTTTGCACACTGCAATGTGTCATGAAAACAATCCTAGTTTTTTCTTCTTCTTCCAAAAGGCAGCAAACACAGGGCTTTTTCAAGAATGGCGCGAGTGACATTGCACTGCATAACCCTGCCTATGGTTAACTCTAAATTCTGAAAGCGAAACATGCGTTCAGAACAATTGTAGCAATGTTCGACCTATTTCTCTCAGTTTAGACTGTCGATAGAACAAGGCACATTTTGATACTGCATCTTTTCCATACCCTTAGATTTGTGAAAACTTTGTAACATTGTTGGTAGCGTGTGCTGCGAAACACAGGACACCTCGTTCATTTTCAATCCACAGCAAAATGTTAAGTAGGCAATTGACAATACGTACCGCACTATAATCTGTATAAAATTGATGAATGAATGAATGAATGAAAACAATGACCATTTCTCATATGTAATGTGCGTTGGTCTTTATTAACGTTGTCCTTATCATGCCGCAAAAAAATAACAGACTCCAAAATGGTGTCCTACGTTTTGTATTTATTTACCAGTAATGTTAGCTATGTCTACCCATCTCCCAAACACTTCAGGCTAAAATATTGCCCAATCTAATGTTACCCATTTCAGTACAATTTGTGTGCGTGCTGTTGCTTTAGAAAAAAAATATGTGTTAGACTTATAAAAAAAAACAGACCCCAAATTGGTGTTTAACGTTATTTAACCATTTGTTTTTTCTTTCTTTCTTTCTAAAACTTACACCTGTCCACTAGTCACTTTCCAAACAATAAAACTTATGCACAAATAATCGCGCACCATCGTTGAAATGTCAGTCTTATTGCGAAATACACCAAAACATGTTTGGATGTACTATTCTGTGAGAACTTCACAAAACGTTTTTGACAGAATGATTTTAGTAGGCTATGTCTGCAATTCATTCTTGTGATATTTTACAATAGTGGTTTATTTCCTAAAGGAATAAGTATGTCAGTGAGATGTGTGTGAAATTTCGTAAGGAAAATATACTATACAAAACGTAAAAGAGTAGTGATATTTTTAAAAGTAGGAATAACATTTTCTCTCTCTCTCTCTCTCTCTCTCTCTCTCTCTCTCTCTCTCTCTCTCTCTCTCTCTCTCTCCTAGCAATTTTTATTGAAATCTAATGGCATCTGTTCCTGTTATGAAGATACCTCTCCAAAATTGTGAGCTGTAGTCACCATAATTACGTAAACTGTTCCGTCTGTCATGTAAATTTGTTTACAAAACTTGCACCCTAAAATTATAGAACGAATTTTTCTTCTATCAGTAAATCATTGTATGAAACAAAATCTTGAGTTGACTTCAGCTTGTACAATTCAGGTATCTTAGCTGTATTCTGTTTTTGCACACTGCAATGTGTCATGAAAACAATCCTAGTTTTTTTTTCTTCATCCAAAAGGCAGCAAACACGGGGCTTTTTCAAGAATGACGCGAGTGACATTGCACTGTATAACCCTGCCTATGGTTAACTCTAAATTCTGAAAGCGAAACTTGCGTTCAGAACAATTGTAGCAATGTTCGACCTATTTCTCTCAGTTTAGACTGTCGATAGAACAAGGCACATTTTGATACTGCATCTTTTCCATACCCTTAGATTTGTGAAAACTTTGTAACATTGTTGGTAGCGTGTGCTGCGAAACACAGGACACCTCGTTCATTTTCGATCCACAGCAAAATGTTAAGTAGGCAATTGACAATACGTACCGCACTATAATCTGTATAAAATTGATGAATGAATGAATGAATGAAAACAATGACCATTTCTCATATGTAATGTGCGTTGGTCTTTATTAACGTTGTCCTTATCATGCCGCAAAAAAATAACAGACTCCAAATTTTGTTTCATACAATGATTTACTGATAGAAGAAAAATTCGTTCTATAATTTTAGGGTGCAAGTTTTGTAAACAAATTTACATGACAGACGGAATAGTTTACGTAATTATGGTGACTACAGCTCACAATTTTGGAGAGGTATCTTCATAACAGGAACAGATGCCATTAGATTTCAATAAAAATTGCTAGGAGAGAGAGAGAGAGAGAGAGAGAGAGAGAGAGAGAGAGAGAGAGAGAGAGAGAGAGAGAGAAAATGTTATTCCTACTTTTAAAAATATCACTACTCTTTTACGTTTTGTATAGTATATTTTCCTTACGAAATTTCACACACATCTCACTGACATACTTATTCCTTTAGGAAATAAACCACTATTGTAAAATATCACAAGAATGAATTGCAGACATAGCCTACTAAAATCATTCTGTCAAAAACGTTTTGTGAAGTTCTCACAGAATAGTACATCCAAACATGTTTTGGTGTATTTCGCAATAAGACTGACATTTCAACGATGGTGCGATTATTTGTGCATAAGTTTTATTGTTTGGAAAGTGACTAGTGGACAGGTGTAAGTTTTAGAAAGAAAGAAAGAAAAAACAAATGGTTAAAAAAACGTTAAACACCAATTTGGGGTCTGTTTTTTTATAAGTCTAACACATATTTTTTTTCTAAAGCAACAGCACGCACACAAATTGTACTGAAATGGGTAACACTAGATTGGGCAATATTTTAGCCTGAAGTGTTTGAGAGATGGGTAGAGATAGCTAACATTACTGGTAAATAAATACAAAACGTAGGACACCATTTTGGAGTCTGTTATTTTTTTGCAGCATGATAAGGACAACGTTAATAAAGACCAACGCACATTACATATGAGAAATGGTCATTGTTTTCATTCATTCATTCATTCATCAATTTTATACAGATTATAGTGCGGTACGTATTGTCAATTGCCTACTTAACATTTTGCTGTGGATTGAAAATGAACGAGGTGTCCTGTGTTTCGCAGCACATGCTACCAACAATGTTACAAAGTTTTCACAAATCTAAGGGTATGGAAAAGATGCAGTATCAAAATGTGCCTTGTTCTATCGACAGTCTAAACTGAGAGAAATAGGTCGAACATTGCTACAATTGTTCTGAACGCATGTTTCGCTTTCAGAATTTAGAGTTAACCATAGGCAGGGTTATGCAGTGCAATGTCACTCGCGTCATTCTTGAAAAAGCCCTGTGTTTGCTGCCTTTTGGAAGAAGAAGAAAAAACTAGGATTGTTTTCATGACACATTGCAGTGTTCAAAAACAGAATACAGCTAAGATACCTGAATTGTACAAGCTGAAGTCAACTCAAGATTTTGTTTCATACAATGATTTACTGATAGAAGAAAAATTCGTTCTATAATTTTAGGGTGCAAGTTTTGTAAACAAATTTACATGACAGACGGAACAGTTTACGTAATTATGGTGACTACAGCTCACAATTTTGGAGAGGTATCTTCATAACAGGAACAGATGCCATTAGATTTCAATAAAAATTGCTAGGAGAGAGAGAGAGAGAGAGAGAGAGAGAGAGAGAGTGTGTGTGTGTGTGTGTTATTCCTACTTTTAAAAATATCACCACTCTTTTACGTTTTGTATAGTATATTTTCCTTACGAAATTTCACACACATCTCACTGACATACTTATTCCTTTAGGAAATAAACCACTATTGTAAAATATCACAAGAATGAATTACAGACATAGCCTACTAAAATCATTATGTCAAAAACGTTTTGTGAAGTTCTCACAGAATAGTACATCCAAACAGGTTTTGGTGTATTTCGCAATAAGACTGACATTTCAACGATGGTGCGATTATATGTGCATAAGTTTTATTGTTTGGAAAGTGACTAGTGGACAGGTACAGAAATACACGCCTTATCTTCTCGCCGTGAGAATAACAACTGAAGCCGATTTGAAGCGAAGGCGGTAGAAAATATCGGTTTGCCAATGAAATCACTTACAATGAGTGACGCATTGTTTGGTTCGAAATTCAAGGTAGATAGTGTAGTGATCAGGCGCAGAAAAAAACACGTCTTATCTTGTCACTGTACTAAGAACGAGTGAGGGCATTTCGAAGCTAAGGGGGTAGAAAAAAGTGTAGCCAATAAATTGCTTCTAACGACTGACGCATTGTTTTGCCTAGGCTCATGCACTGATTCATTTGCAGCGCAGACAGACTGGAGTGTGAACTTACAATCCCTTTGTTGCGCATTGTACCATTTCTTCATGACACATCAACCACTTAACTGTGCAATTATTGTTCGAGTTTTAAAACTGACCAAGAAAATACTTTCTCACTTTGACATAAACACATTCGCCTAGGTAGAGAGAAATAATATAGTACTAAGTGGTAAATTTTGTCAAACTAGTGAATTTGGGATTTGTATAAAGTAAATAAACTAAAGTACAGTGAACATGAAGGATGATAACCTAAACTGTCTGTCCAGAGATGCATGTATTTACATCAGAAGAAATGTGTTATCTAAAACAAAAACATATAAGGCAAGCATGATTAGAATGAACACAGAGTGCAAACTTTTGTAACAAAGGTTTTTCCTTCACGTCTGCGCAACTTTAAGTTTCAATCCTCTTGCAAAACAAACTTGGTACGTTATGTAGAGCTTGAAATAATAAAAATATGAACAAACTTAAGCCCTGTGCTATATATATTTTCTTTTTGCAGCAATAGACTAAACAAAATATATACCGTTACAGCAATAAACAATCTTACATCTTCTAATAAAGAAAAAATACATAAAAGAATAGAATTGAAGATAAACGATGACTAACACCCCAAAAAACAAACAACCAAATTTATCAAACGCAGTGACGTGTAGAAATGTCTTTCACTTGGAGAAGGCATTGAATGTAATCTGACATGCACAAGAAAAAATTGGGACGAATCTGTGGGATATCCACAAATATGGAAGTGCAGATTCATGTCACATTGCAAGTGTGTGTGCGTGTTTTGTATAATGGTAAACATCTGATAGTAATTTTTTCTTGATACTTATGAAGTGAAGTGTCTGTGCAAGTGTCAAATGCTATAGTCACATAACTTTTGTACGACTTGCACACATTTACACTTTAGAAAATGTGAAGTATCACAAGTTATTATCACAAACAGAACTGGAACATAGGGTCTTGACAGTTGTTGTTTATACACCTCTGCTCAGCTTCACAACTTAACTTACTCTGACTCATGCTTTGGTCTTATGAAAGATCATCGTTGTAGGTGCAGCAACAGTAGTAAGAGCAGGAGGAGACATCGTCGCTGTTGTCAAAAAAAGGGGTAGTTCTTTTAAAAATGGGTTTATTATTTTCTTAAAATATCAAATGAAGAAAGACGTGTGTTAAATCAGGGTTGGTAGATATCGCGGTCAACAGCAAAGTAGAAGTGACAAAGAGAATGAGACATCGTAGTCAAGTAGCGTTGTTTTCTAGATGGAGTACGTACGTGTTTTAACAGTACAGTATAGTCTCTGGAGCTCTTGATGACACCAACTGTCTAGTTTTTATCCTTTTCTTGCAACCTTTTTCTTTTCGTGGTAGGATTTGAATCGAAGGGTCGTCAAGATGCATGAGGTGTTTCAGACTTACTAATGTCGTTTGCATAAGTCATCCAGGGCTTCCAAACTGTTGGACTTTCACATGCCCTTGTGAAATATACCAAGTCATTATCATAACTAGAGGTACATAGGGGTATATATAAAGAGAAATCGAACTTAGTTAAATCATTTCTGAATCAGTAATTTGGATGAAACGATCGCACGATTTCAGTGAGAGAGAAGAAGAAGGTAAGAGGCAGCGACGTGACGTATCGCCTCACACACGTAAAGAAGTGTTTGCTCAAATCGAAGACATGAGCGAACCTGAACCGATACCTTCCACGTCTGCGGCCAGACCGAGAGAGCATATTCCAAACCAAAGTCCACCAGTATCACCCGAAACGTATTACCACATTCGAGAGACGGAAAAACGCTCCTCTAGAAAATTTAGAACTACAGCCTACAGGTACACGGTGAAAATTAAAGATTTCAAGTCGGAAGTACCTTTGGAGAAAGCAGAAGGGTTCATCGCCGATTTTTGTGACTCTTTGTTAACCTCACTGAAACTACGATGCCAATGCAAAGAAGACGATCGCTTGACACTTTCCATTCATCACGACGGTTTGAAGTCTCCTGTTTGGATCGAGTTTAGCAGTCCATCAGAACTGACACCTTCTAAAGTCATCGACAAGATTCAACATCTGCAACAATCCAATGACAAGTTTCACATCGCCGACGGAAAAGCCACACTGTTCATGACCCACGTGTCTCTTCCCCAGGGGACAGGACGCAAAAAAGTATTATTGGTCGACAACCTTCGCAACACCAAACTAAGCCTCGTCCGAATTAACAATCCTCAAGACCAGATGTGTTTAGCTAGTGCTGTCGTCGTGGGACGAACGTATGCCAACAAGAACGACACGGCAGAATGGAAAAGAGCCTGGAAAACTATTCAACAATCGGACCGAGCCAAACAAAGAAGTGAAGCAGAACTCCTGTCACAGCAAGCGGGGATATCCAAAGACACCCTTAGCGGCATTCCAGAAATGCAAAAGTTGCAAGACGTCTTGGCTCCACGTTACACCTTGAAAGTACACCCTCAAGAAGTGCGTGGACCTCTTTTGTTTCGAGGCCACGATTTCAAAGACGGAAAATACATTCACGTCTATCATCACGATGAGCATTTTGATACCATTACCAGTATCACTGGATTCCTGGGATACAGTTACTACTGTGAAAAATGTGACTATGGTTATAACAATCGAGAACAACACAAGTATTGTGGATCAAAATGTGAGGGATGTTTGGCCTCTAAACCTTGTCTGGACAAAGGAAAAGAAAGAGTGCATTGCCATGTTTGTCAGCGCACTTTTGCCAGTCCTACCTGTTACCAACAACATTTGAAGATGCAAGGTTCACAGCAGAGAAACGCTTGTCAACTCCTGAGATTGTGCCCTACTTGTGGACAAGGCATACGTACCAATAGTGCCAAGTTTCACGTTTGTCGAGGTAAGAAACTATGTCACATTTGTCGCCAAATCGTGGATTTGGATCACGAATGCTTCATTCAAAAATACCAACCCCAACCAGAAGATACCCAGAAAAAAGGAAATTTTATCTTTTTTGATTTCGAATGCATGCAAGAGACCGGTATTCACATTCCCAATTTCTGCGTGGCTCATCGAGCGTGCGATCAGTGTATCCAAGAGCCCATCTTTAGTCATTGCCCTCTCTGTAGCAAGATTCCTGGAGGACGTGAAAAAATATTTCGAGGGTCAAACACCTTGGTCAATTTTGCCCAATGGATCTTAAACCCCATCGATGAGACGTGGAGTCCAGAAGACATCGAATGTTACAGAGATTGTCATCGCCATGCCACGGTCATGGCTCACAATTTCTCGGGATACGATGGGCAATTTCTGCTCAGATACTATACGGAACAAAGTACCGAACGTCCTAAAGTGACTTTGAACGGAGCCAAAATCATTTACATGCAAGTAGGACAAGTGCAGTTTAAAGATTCGATGAGTTACTTGGCCATGCCATTGAGTCGCATGCCTAAAACGTTTGGTATGCCAGAAATGGCTAAAGGTTATTTTCCACACTTTTTCAATACCGAAGCCAATCAACGTACCGTTCTGCCCCATTTGCCGGAGGCTCACTATTACGACCCTGACAACATGCGTACCGAACAACGAGAAGCTTTCTTCGCTTGGTACCAGACTCACGCCTCGGACCCTTTTGACTTTCAAGAAGAAATGTTAAAGTACTGTCGATCTGACGTGGACATTTTACGACGTTGCTGTGGAAAATTTCGAGAATTGTTCATGGAGTACGGAGGGATCGATCCTTTGAAAGAAGCTTGTACCATCGCCAAAGCATGTTCCTTAGTGTACCGAAAATGCTTCATGCCTGAAAATACTCTAGCTGTCATCAGTCCTCAAACGACGAACTTTGTCAAACGGCAATACTCTGTCAAAGCCCTACGCTGGCTCCATTACTTGTGTGACAAGGAAAACAAATGGATCCAACACTCTCGCAACGGAGGAGGCGAAAAGACCATCGGAACGTATTCGGTGGATGGTTGGGACTTAAAAAACCCTCAAATTGTGTACGAGTTTAACGGATGCTTATTTCACGGATGCCCTATGTGCTACCCTCAGCGTGACACCAAAAATCAATTTTTACAACGGACTATGGAAGATTTGTACCAGACAACTTGTCAACGACGTTTCAAGTTAGAACAGCAAGGATACCAGGTAGTGGAAATGTGGGAACACGAGTACGATCAGCGTTTGAAAACCGATCCCGAGTTTAAACGCATCGTAGAAAGTTACAAGTGGGTGGACCCATTGAACCCTCGGGATAGTTTGTACGGAGGACGAACGAATGCTACTTGTTTGCTGTACCAAGCGGATGAAGAGAAAGGAGAAGAAATCAAATACTTGGACGTGTGTTCGCTGTATCCGTACGTCTGCAAATATAGTCACTTTCCCGTAGGGCACCCAGAACTGATGACAGAACACATTGACTTGGACCACATACGTCAGTATGAAGGATTGATCAAGTGCAAAGTCTTGCCTCCCACAGACTTGTACCATCCCGTTTTACCTCACCATTGCCAAGGAAAACTGATGTTTCCTTTGTGTCGCACATGTGCCGAAACGTGCAACCAAGATTAACCTTGTCAACACAGCCTGGAAGAACGCGCCTTGACAGGAACGTGGGTGAGCGTGGAATTGTTTAAAGCTCTGGACCTGGGATACCGACTGTTAGAAGTGCACGAAATTTACCACTTTCCCAAGACACAACAATACCGTAAGGGCAACGAGACACAGAAAGGTATTTTTGCAGACTACGTGGATGCTTTTTTAAAACTAAAACAAGAAGCTAGCGGCTATCCGTCCTGGTGCCACACTCCCGAAGACCAAAATATATTCAAAGAAAAATATCGGGAGCAGGAAGGCATCACTTTAGACCACATCGAGAAAAACGAAGGAAGGCGATCGTTTGCCAAAGTCATGCTCAATTGTTTGTGGGGTAAAATGGCACAACGACCGTCTTTACCCAAGACGGAGTATTTGTCCGAACCTTCCCGCTACTTCCAGATGATTCACGACAAAATCAAAGTCATCAAACACGTGGACGTCATTCGTGAGGACTTGATCTTAGTCAATTACGAAGAAGAACTAGACTTTGTAGAAGCCGACAAATTTGGAAATGTCATCATTGCGGCTTACGTGACAGCCCACGCTCGCTTAAAATTGTACGAAGTGTTAGAACTGCTAGGAGATCGCGTCCTGTATTTTGACACAGACAGTTGCATCTACATTCACCGACCGAACCAGTGCAACCCTACCATCGAAGGAGACCGTTTAGGAGCCTGGACCGATGAACATCCCGACGACAAGATTCTAAGTTTTGCAAGTGGTGGTCCTAAAAATTACGGCTACGAATACCGAGACCTACAAGGAGATATGCACACCGAATGTAAAGTAAAAGGATTGACTCTCAATTATCGCACCAGTCAAGTGGTGAACTTTGACGTACTACAAGAAGCCTTGCAGTCTGGACAGGATGAAACTTTTAAAGTGACTACCCACGAACCGCACAAGATCGTACGGTTAGCCACACACCAAATCGTCAGTAGGTCTTTGGAAAAAGTCTATCAAATCGTGTACCAGAAGAGAGTGCGGCTTCCCAATCACTTCACTTTACCGTACGGTCACGTCGAGATTGGGCAGCATATAAAAAGGGACATCGTCCAAGACCAAGAGTTCATTGTGACTAACACTGCCAAGCGAGAAAGATGAATCCTTTCACGCACCAAGTATCGAGCGTAAGACTCAAGCAGATTTACGAATGAAAAGGGTACGTAATGGGAAACATCTACGCTGGGACACAAGCGATAGCTGACCAGATTTTAAACCATGTGTGTGACGGATATAGAAAGCAACATGAACTTTCTCCTATTTGATTGTTTGTTACTTGTTTTGGTTTAGCTTTTTTCTTAAAAATGGATATTAATTGTTGTATGAAAAGTAAAATTCTTATATGAAATGCGTATGCGTTGTATGTAAAGTGAGGTCTTTTTGAAGGCATACAATTTAATTATAAAAGTATTTTTTCTAGATCAAAGATTTGTTCTATGTTCAGATTTGAATGTTTTAAATGGATAGTGCTTAGACCAAAGCACAGGCCAGAGAGCCTATGTATATACTTGAATAAATGTTTTGAACCCATGTTTCTTTCTGTATGTCTATGTTTGTCCCTATCAGCCCTTTCTCCCTACAAGTCTATTTTACCCTATAAATAGTTTCGACCCTCTTTAAACACAATGAAGTCACCAATGTTCAATTCCCTTAGAACTTCAGGTGAGATTCTTATGTTAAATTCCCATTGACACCAATTCTGATATATCCATGTTTAACGTTACGGTCCCATTGACGCTAAAGTGACCCAATTCTTGTCGCTATGTTCAATTCCCCATTCACTCCTAGTTACATTTCCCCATGTTAAATTCCCCTTGACGCTAGATTTGCCCAAGCCCTTTTTGACTGGATTTTCCCTTGACGCTAGAGTGCCCCCATATACTACTTGTGTGTCATAGGGTGGTATTGATATTTTGGGTTAGATTTTTTCCGTCGCTAGGGGAGCTGTTTTAACAGGCGTTTTTGATGTGTCTTTTTTAGTGTACATGGGTTGTTTACCTTTGCCCTGGCCATCCCACGGGTTTATTTGTCTTTTGGTAGTGATGGTGGTGGTGACTGGTTGTGGTTTTCCGCCTTTGGGGCTGCCGTAAATTAAGTCCGCAGCAGTGAGGGGTTTGGAGGGGCCGGGTGTTTGACTGCTGTTTATTTTACCCTGCTTGTTATTTGTCTTATGAACCTCTTGTTTTTGTTCTATCTTGCCTGCTTGATTTTTAATTGAATCCGGAGTTTGCCTGATGTTCCAACCTAGCATGGATTCATTGCTTTGGTTTTGCTGATTGCGTTTGGTTTTTTGGTTAGTGAGTTGTGCAGGCGCAGCAGGTTTAGTAGCCTGTTTTTGATTAGTAGTTGGTTCGTCGGGTTGTTTATGATTACGTGTAGGTTCCGAAACGTTTTTAGTAGCGAAGTTCTGGTTGGTTGGCTGGTCTTTGTTGTTTTTGGAGATTTGGGTTACATTTGTTGTCCTATTGGGTAAAGTACCCTGCTTTTGGTTGGTTGCAGCAGTTTTGGGGCTTGTAAGGTTCTGATTTGGGGCCGATGGTAGGTTGTGTCCTGAGTTTTGGTTGGTTAGGTCGGACTGTGATTCATTTAGAACATTTACTGTTAAATCGTACTGCCCTAGTCCTAGACCCGAAGTACTGTAAGTTGTGTTAATGATAATCGGTCCAAACGGTTTTTTAACTGGTGATTGAACTAACTGTAGATAATGGGGTGGATTAATGTTGTGATCCCTAATTTGGCAGTACTTTTCCAAATACGAGTGATTCGAGGGTAGTGTTGTGTCCATCGCTACTTCCCCCAACTTTTCGCCTGGTATTTGAAATTGTATTGGAGAGTTTGGCGACAGAAGTGCCGCTTGTTGTCTGGTTAGATCAGGGGAGGAGGTGAGAATGGGTGAACTGATTGTGTTACAGTTGTACCCTATCGTGGAGCAATTTAAATTGGTCTCGCTCAATTCCCTGTGTATGTCTGATGGTCCTATAGGTAAGCTCCCTATGTAAATTGGCGATATGACGTTGTTATTAATGCTATTCATGCCAACGTGTTGCATGGCGGCCATTTTGGCTTCTAGCTTCTTACGTTTTGTGGTTTGCCACGGTTGTCTATTTCTTTTGGACATAGCCGATTTCAAAGTAGCTTGCCTATCCATGTTTGGGGTGAGGGTGTGAGTCCGGTTAGTATGTTTAGCCAGGGAGTGTTAGAAGTTTTGGAAATGGAGGTATGTTAAAAAGGTAGTAGATGGTCAATTGGTAGCTTTATTTCGTTCAATTGAAAATCGCACAGTGAAGATCTAGTTAGATTTCTTGTGCGGATTCAATCCAGGTATTTCCTAGTTTGTTTTGCCTAGGACCTGTTTGCGGAAATAATAGACAATTGTAGAGTGTTAGATTTTAGTACGTTAAAGCGAGAGATAGTCATAAGTTTTAAACAGCACTGATTTACATGCCCGAAGGCTTAGTGAAAAAATTCCTTCCTCAAGGATAGATTATGCGTGGTAGTGTATTCCTTACTGTTAGCTGGTTGGAAAGGCTTGCGGTGTGCAATGTGGGCCGTCTTGCTTGCTTGCTGACTGGTAGACTGGTAGACAAAGGCGATGTGAAGGTAATATTATGCGTAGGTTCCTTTACGTTGGAGGTGGTGGTGAAGGTCTTGCTGGTGGCATACTCAAATCATGAAACGTATGATGATTGTGGAGATGATGTGAACGTCCGACTTGTATCGCTGACGATGACGACTGATGACAAGTACTGGAAATGAAAACCTGATTAACATAGTCTTATGGTTGTTTTTAGATGTTCGGGTGGTAGTGTTTTCAACCACGTCCGCCAAAATCGTAGGGTTGTTTTTAGATGTTCGGGTGGTAGTGTTTTCATCCACGTCCTCCGAAATCATAGGGTTGTTTTTAGATGCTCGTGTGGTGGTGTTTTCAACCACGTCCGCCGAATTTAAGATTTGGGGTCCCATTTGTTTTCTAGCTGGTTGTGCTAATGGGGTGGAACTATTGGAACTATTTATTGTGGATTCGCCGATAACCAAAGTGGCGTCCAAGTCTTCATTTTGTAGTGTTTCGTTATGAAGATTAAAATTTATTGGTGAGAGCGGGTCTAGTTTTTCCGCTTCCTTTTTGAGTTGTTTCAGCTCAGGGGTTGAATAAATTCGGGATTTCCTATCATTAGTTTTTGTTGCTGAAGTAATTTGCTTGTTGGGTTGTTGTTGCACTTTTTTATGTGCATTATTTCTACGTGTGGCCTGTCCGTTTCTTTGTTGCATGGCGTGTTTGTTTGTTTTGGCGGCCATTTTGTTTTGGTTAACTGCCAATGTCGCTATTTTTCCTTTGTTAGGATTTTTGATTTGGTCGGCCATTTTGAGTTTTAGATTTGAGTAAAATGTTCAAATAATTTAATGATAATTTCCAGCTTGATGTGGTATGCTAATTTGCTGTATGTTAGTGGGGTTGAGGATATATATTTAATTGAATTGAATTATTGTTGACGATCGCAAGATTCGAATTAGAGGTCTGATGGAATCCGACTTAATTGCGAATGCAACCCAAGCTTTTTGTAGTATGATTCCTACGCTTGTGAATAACAATAATTGTTCAATTAAATGTATAAAGATTAGAGGGAGTTGGAGCGTTTGAAGATAGTTAGCAAAGATGATCAGTTTTAATAGGTTTAAAAGATGAAGGTTGAGTTTATCTAATGATTCAGCACAGAGTATAAATTCCCGAAGGTTTAGTACTAATTGACTTACTCAGTGCCTTCTTTCCTAAGATTTGGTGGTGTGGATTCCTTGGCGGGCTGCTTTGGTGGTATGGCAGGTTGTAGTGGATGGCTGGTTAGCTGCTGGGTCCTGATGCGTAGAGAGGAGGAGGAATATAGTACAGAATACAATCCAAACTTTTTTTTTATCTCCAACACGCTGTGGGGACAAACCAATTAATTCTGGTGCTAGTAATCAAGTAAAACCCCTCCTTAGCTCCAGTGCTAGAGAAAAGGAATGATCGTGGTACGTGGAGGAGATAGTTAGAGGTGGTGATGTTGGTCAATTTGGGAACAGGTAGCTTCGGTCCAGAGTGGCTCGATACGTCTGCTCTTCTTGATAGTTGGCTTGTGAATGAATGAATGATGATGAATGAATGATGATGATGATATATACATATATATATATATATATATATATATATATATATATATATATATATATATATATATATATATATATATATATAGTAAACACGGACGTGAAGTAAAACATCCCTTACACTCACTTTTCATATTATATGCTATTCACAAAATCACACCATCTACCATCCACACACACGAGAAGCACCCAAAACGAACCATATCATTTACTATCCAAAATCACACCATTTACTATCCACACACACGGGAAGCAGCCAAAACAAACCATATAATTTACTATCCAAAATCTCACCATTTACCATCCACACACACGGGAAAGCAGCCATAACAAACCATATCATTTACTATCCAAAATCACTCCATTTACCATCCACACACATGGGAAAGCAGCCAAAACAAATTATATCATTTACTATCCAAAATTACACCATCTATCATCTAAAAAAGAGTTACTGTTTATAATAACACTACTCATCTCTCATACCCATTGGCAATTTAAAGAGTCTGTTTTCTAGACATTTGGTTAACCCGGAGAAGGGCTGTTTTTTTGTAAACTTCAAAATGAACCTGGCTAATGCTGGCACCTCCCAGGTCTAGTCCCACACACACATTTTCTACTCCAATCGTTCTCCCAATTAACTCTTGTGATTGGGAGTGCAGAGGTAGCTTGAGTGGCTTCACTATCCCAATCGTCCGTTTGAGGGATAGTGCAAGTCTCTTGATGTCTTCCTCAATTCCGCAACCGTGGATGAAGTTGTGGTTGTTGCGGCTGAGGCTATGGTTGTTGCGGCTAGGGTTGTGCCTGTGGTTGACTAGCTGCTTCTGATGGTGAAGGCATCCTCACCTCATATTTCACCCGACAGGCTTTAGCCATCATGCGGTGAGGCAAGATGGGTCTTCTCTTCTCCTCCTCTTCTTTCTTTCTTCTCTCCTGACGTCTAGCATTCTCCAGGTGCATTTGAAGCTCCCTCAGTTTGTTGAGTCTGCTCATCTTCTTTAGGTCGATGTGCCAACGGTAGGTAGCCAGACTTTTCTTTTAAATATGAATTAAGGTCGAATGCGCAACTATGTGCTTTCGCGACCAATTAATGCCCGAGGGTCGGGCTATTTGATTGGTCGGGACCAAAGGTGACTTTGATTACACTAGGCTGTGTTGTCGCAGTCTCCCCGGCACCCGCGTTAAATGCCAGTCTCTCCTTAGAGTAACATGTCGGGTCACGGCAGAGCAGGAAAGCTAGTTTGTCAAATAGTTTCACTCTAGATAAAGACATAATCCAATCGGTTTGATATCTTATTACTTCTAAAATGAAGTATTAAGTATCTGTGTAATTAGTGAATTGCCAAATAGTTTAGTTGTACTTTACATCAGTGTGAGAATAGGCCGAGCTTGAAATCAAGATTTCCAACATCTAATCAGAACCCGTGTTACGTAAAAGTAGATAAAGTCCTATGGATCAGCCATGTTTTCGTCGACAATCAGGTTAGCCTATTTCTGTTTCTCCACACTCCTGGATGTTGCCATTGTTTACGCTTGAAACGCCCTTATTTCTAATCTAGTTCAGTTTTACTATGGACAGAAACAATACCAATAATGTATTAACAAATTTAATTGCTAATAATTAATTGTTTAATAATGTACCAATACCAAAAACACCAATACAAATACCAATAACATAAAGCCACCTGTGCAATTATATAAAATCCATATAGTATAGAATTTTTCATCTTTCCTATCAATAAATATTTCTGGTGCATAGTGTACATGTTGTAGGTCCTTAACAAATTTAATTGCTAAACCATCTACCATCCACACACACGGGAAAGCAGCCAGACTGCTACTACTACTAGTTAAATTCAAGTCGTTTTCGCCCATTTGGGCATGTACGACTAGTTAAGTCCCCGTTGGAGGATATTTAATTGTTTTTAGGGAGATGGTAAGGTGCCACATCTCCCTACGCTTTAAAGCACCGTTTGGTGATATTCGAATTATCCGATTTCGAGACATTTCTGCCTCACGGGATATGATTATTGTTCCAACGAATGGGATTAGATACACACATTCGTTAATGCTGATAGCGGTGTTACATATCGGCAGAGGAAAAGGCGGCTCAGTTGGTCCGGAAAGGGTGGCGCAAGCGTCACAGTTTCTTCTTGACGTACTTAAACAAAATTTGGAATTTATCATATGATCATTTGTGCTGCTTAATTAGAAAAAAATGGAGATGGCATGGTTAATAAAACTTATTTAAAAGTCCCAGATGACCGGGAGTAAGCCACCTCATATAATTATTGTTTTGGTTCCCTATTTTACTTAACTATTTAGTTGCCGCATTGTTCGGCTGGCCCTGATGGCTCTGGGAATTAAGCCACCTTATACATGTAATTTGGGGTCCTGAGTAAATCCTATTATTATAATTTTGAGTGACCGCATTGTGCGGTTGGGCCTGATAGCTCTGGGATTAAGCCACCTTATAGATCTAATTTTTGGGATCTATCATAAACCTATTCATATAACTATTTAATTACCGCATTGTGCAGTGGGTCCTGATGGGATTAAGCCACCTTATAAATCTAATTTGGGGATCTATATCAATCTTAATTAAATTTTACTCCGCTCTAGTGCGAAAAAAAATTGGTTAATCAACATGGTTATTTCTTTTGATTGAGAATCACACAGATATAAACCGGGCTGTTTATTTGTGTCGACTCAACCCAGGTATCTCCAGTATGATTCCTGGAGCCTGTTTGCGGAAATAAGTGCTGATTAGACCATTATAAGCCAGTAGGTTTAATATAAGTTAACTAAATATAAATTATACTATGCCATTAGTTGAAGGAAAGCAGGAAAGTAGTAATTAGGAAAGTAATAGAGTAGATAGTGTGTGCACATATTGATATTGATTTATTTGTTTTTGCTTTTCATATAAATAATTTTTGAAATTTTTAATTTCTTTTTAAAAAGTCTAAGTACACTAGTGAGAGTGAGAGTTTCCACAATGATGTTTCAGATTATTACTGGTGTCATACAACTAGCCAAATGGCTATCCAGTGTGTTTTATTTTAATTTTTTACTCCATCATGCTGTCCCCCCACCCCACCCCCAATGCACTCAGACTCAGTTAGATTGAATTAAATTTAAAGAGAGATAATGTTATTTCGTATATTTGATTGTTTTGAGTAGATAGTGTGTGCATATACTTGATAGTGATTTATTAGTTCTTGTTATTCATATGAATAAATTTTGAAATTTGTATTACTTTTAAAAGCCTAAGCACACTAGTGAGGATGAGAGTTTCCACAATAATGTTTCAGATTATTACTGGTGTCATACAACTAGCCAATTGGCTATCTAGTGTGTTTAATTTTTTTTTTACTCCATCATGCCTTCCCCCCCCCCCCCCCAATGTCCTCAGACATAGTTAAATTGAATTAGATTTAAAGAGAGATAATGTTATTTCTTATGTTTGATTGATTATATTAGATAGTGTGTGCATATATTTTATAGTGATTTATTTGTTTATGTTTTTCATATGAATAAAAAAAAGGTTAAAAAATCAAAGGCACATTAGTGGGAGTGAAAGTTTCCACAATGATGCTTCAGCTTGATACTGATGTCTTTTTATTATTTTGATACATCATGCTGTCCCCCCCACCCCCACAATATCTTTAAATTCAGTTAAACTAAGTTAGGTTTTAATTAAATTTTTCCTATTTTAATAATTTCGATGAAGAAAATTAATAAAAGTTCGTTGGTTTGGTTGGGGTTGGGGTTGTTTTCTAATAATAATTCTGGATATGTTGTTGACGATCCAGTGTTTCTGAGGGAGTTTTACAGTTTGTTACGGTGAACTTTGTATTTTTGGCATGTGTTGATAACGTGCTGTAGATTCTCATCACAATTGCAGTATGGACATTTTGTACCGTTCGTTTTCATAGCTGTTATATATTGTCCCATACTGCCTGCTAGTAATGTTTTTCCAGTTCTAATTCGGTTGATAATACTTTGATGATGTATGTTATTAATAATAGGTCCTTTGATATT
Organism: Unio delphinus; assembly: GCA_029339505.1. Taxonomy (NCBI): domain Eukaryota; kingdom Metazoa; phylum Mollusca; class Bivalvia; order Unionida; family Unionidae; genus Unio; species Unio delphinus. Next base: position 2,249,924 of record JAQISU010000306.1, read on the forward strand.
GCGACTCACAGTTTTTTGGATTAAATGAAGTGTGCGCCCCCTAAGGCATACATTCCATTCACTTTGCCATTTGTTGTTTATCTGTTTTGATATAATACTGTAAAGTTCGGGGACGCTGTAGTCGATATTTGAGATTTCAGAGTCTGTGAATTTGTTTTTTGCTGCTTGGTCTGCTTGTTCATTTCCGGCAATGTTGATATGTGATGGGATCCATAAGAATTCGATGTTCGTTCTGATTGAGGTTGGTCATGTTGTGTATTAAAAGAAGCTCGTCTTTAAGAAGGTTTTCTCTTCCATTTGAATGTTGTGATTCTAAAGTTCTTAATACACTGAGAGAATCGCTTATTATCAGTGTATTTTTGTATTGTTCTTACTGTATTAGTTTGAGAGCTTCAGATATTACCCAAAATTCGGCTTTGTAAATAGAACATTGGTTTGGTAATCTATTTCCTAGTTGTATTTGATATTCCGGAATGGTTAAGGCTGCGGCTGTTCTATCTGGATGTTGTGTTTTTGATCCATCTGTGTATATTTTGACATAGTCTTTGTATGTAGTTTCTAATAACGTCAATATCCGGGATCTAATTTCAAAGGGATTGACTTCTTTGGATCCGAATGATGTTACTATGGTATTGACGTTTGGCTGTTTGATTTTCCAAGGGGTGGGATCGGGAAAACGTATTTGTTCTGCTTTTTAATTTTCCTATCTGTAAGTCTTCACATAGTACGTTGATCAATTTTCCGGATGGTGGATCGGGTACTAATTTCTTGTTAAACATTTTATCACATTTGTTTATAATTGCTCGTGTAGGATGTTCTGTATTGTGTGTATGATATTCTGGCTGCATATCGGAGTAATAGTTCTTCTCTTCTTAGAGCTAATAGCATTTCACCGGTTAGTATTAATAATTCTTCCTTTGTTCTATTTTAGGGTGCCTGTGCAGATGCGGAGCGCTTGGGTTTGTACTTTATCCAAGCGGTTTAGCAGAGTGGCTTTAGCAGAGGCATATACTTGGCATCCATAATCAATTTTTGATCTATTTAGAGATCTGTAATGCGTTGTTAGGGTGTTTTGGTTAGCTCCCCATTGAAAACCTTTGAGATTTTTCAAAAGGTTCTGATCTCTGTTACATTTAAGTATTAATTCAGTGATGTGTTGATTCCATGTAAGGTGTTGATCATAGTACATACCAAGATATTTCGCTGCCTTTTCAAATTTGATTAATTCTCCTTGTATGTATAGTAGTGGTGGTTGTATCGGATGTCTATGAAGTGGTGTATGGCCAGACTGAATGAATGAATTATGGTTTTAAGTGATATCGGCCACAAAGGGTCATTTGTTCACTATTTTACACTACCAATTAATATGGTAGTGATTTAGATTTTCCCGTGAGGAAGGAATGGTGACACATCCCCACGGGCGTTTATGCATACATAGTATGCTATTTAATTTGGTCGTCATGTTGCACCCCTATAAGGAGCTATCGACATGAATGAAAGACCTAGGTGAGTGGGAATAGAACAGCCACGCACTCAACCCTATCAACCAATCGGAGGATGCAGAGCTAGAGGTGCAATGGCACCAAATGCTGACTAGTGAAAAATGGTTTCCACTTCTAGTCATTTGCTGATGTTGGAGTCAGGCAGCGGAGGAGGAGGAAAAGGATCTGTGAACTTTCACTTTGATGTCGTTCGTCTTGCACGCCCTAGCCTTATCAAATCGAGTCCAGTTGTTGCTAGTGGACATCCTATACCGATATTGTGTAAGCCACCTGTGCAATTGAGTCAATCTTTCAAGTTATATTTTTTCCTAACATCCTAACATTCCAATTTTTGTCTAGTACAGAGTGTACATTTTGTGTGTTCCCTATCATTTTTGTAAACTAGGTATGTCAAGTGACATGTGTACGTTGGTCAGTTCTGTTCTGTTCTCTTGGGTTTTTGGTGGTGTTCATACCTTGGTACATGTACCACCGGTTAATGTGTGCACCGCACACTTCTTGGATTATCCACAGGGACGGAATTGTGCCACGTCCCAGGGCATTAATGTGATCATGGAACACTACTGAAATTCTGGCCGTCTAGGTTGGTTCTTGGCCGTCTGGGCTGGTTCTTGTATGGAGGATGCTTCTGACGTTTCTGATGTCATAGGTCGGTGCTACTTGACTCCAGGCTAGGTCTAGACATCGCCGTATATTTTAATTTTGAATGATCAGTGCTGTTTAATTAGAAGGTCGAGAATGGAACCAGGTTTTTTTTGTTTTTTTTTTATATATATATAAATGTTGTTTGTTGTTGTTGATTGTATTGTTTTGTTGGTTGTTGTTATTGTTTTTTTGTTCTTGTTTGATGATGTGTGTTGTTGTTTGTTTATTGTTGTTGTTGTTGTTTGCGTTTGTTTGTTGTTGTTATTGTTGTGTGATATATATATATATATATATATATATATATATATATATATATATATATATATATATATATATACATACATATATATATATATATTTTTTTTCCCCTGGTTCCAATAAGTGGGATTAGGGAGGGAAAAGAGAGAAGATGTTGTTAGTCAAGCAGAGGCCATATGTTATGAGAGATGATATTATAGGGGTGGGGGATGGGTTTGTTTGGTACATTTTAAGTGTATGTATATGTATAGGTTCTCCTTCTTGTATTAGTTGCTGTTGTTATATTTTGTTGAGAAGGCCCGTGTCTTTAAGATATTGTATGATATTCCGGTATGTTGTTTCGATATTATTGTTTGCGTTTTGGAATATTTCCGGGTATGTATGAGGGGATCCGATTTCCGCCTGTTTTAATATTAGTTCCTTTCTTTCTTTTCTCAATTTCGTGCAGTCGTTTATAATATGTGGTAAGTCTTCAGGGACTTTGCAGTGATAACAATTTGGGTTATTTGGGAATGGGCCGAGGTATTTGCCGAAACTGTTGGCCAATTTTGTTTTCCCTGTCAATAGCCGATTTATAGTTATTTGCTCCTTAGACTTGAGTTGAGGACTTTTGCGATTTCGCCTGGCTTTGTTAATGATATTGAAAAGCCTTCTTCCCTGGGTAGAGGCATTCCACCCGTCTTGCCATTTTTGGTCGATTAGACTTGAAATAAAGCCATATAGTTCTTGAGTACTGTAATCTAGGTGTATTTGTTCGTTTTCGGACAACTTTTGTTTCGCTGTTTGATCTGCGAGGTCGTTACCTCTGATGTTAATATGGGAGGGAACCCACATAAACTCAATTTGTTTATTATTTTTGTTAATATCTTTAATGATTTTATTTGCTTGTCTTAGGAAGTTCCCTCTGGAGGCTGTGTTGTTATTTTCAATGGATGTCAAAGTGCTAAGAGAGTCGCTAATTATGACTGTTTTTTCAATTTGGTTGGTTTGGGCCCATTTTAGCGCTTCTAGTATGGCCCAGAATTCTGCCGTATAGATGGAACAGTGGTTAGGTAGTCTTTTGCCGAATTGGATATTTAGCTCAGGGATGACATATGCGGCGGCTGTTCGTGGTGGGTTAGCTGTTTTTGCGCCATCTGTATATATTTTAATGTATTGCGCGTATTTGTGATTAATTTCCTCAATAACTTGGGATTTAAGGGCGAGTTCTTGCCCTTGCTTGTTTCCCTGTAGTGCTATGGTGGTGTTGACGTTTATTTTACTACAGTCCCAAGGTTCTGAGTCGTAGTAGGTGATTTGTTCCGTTATTAGATCTTTGATAGGGAGTTGTTCAGTTAGTTTATGTGTGATGTGGCCCGCCGGTACATATTGCGGGTTTCCTAACGCATAGCTTCTTTTACAGTTATTGATGGCAACACGGGTGGGGTGCGTTGTTGGATGTATTGATATTCTCGCAGCGTGCCTCAATATTAGTTCCTGTCGCCTAAGATGTAGAGGGAGTTCTCCCGTTAAGATTTGTAGTTCGGCGAGGGAAGTGGATGGTAAAGTGTTAGTGCATAGTGCGAGCGCTTGCCTTTGAATTTTGTCTAATTTTTTTAAGTGTTTTTTTGGGGCTGAGTAGTACACCTGACACCCATAGTCTAATTTGGATCTTATTAAGGCTCTGTACAGGGTTAGGAGTGTTTCCTGGTTGGATCCCCAGGTGGTGCCTTTTAGGTTTTTAAGAAGGTTAAGGTCTATTTGGCATCTTTTGACTAATTCATTTATATGATGGCTCCAATTTAGATGTCTGTCGTAAAACATACCTAGGAATTTGACCGCTGGTACAAATTTTATTTCCTTACTCTGAATTGTTAGCTTGGGGTATTCTGTATGTTTTTTCCCAATTGGCGAGAAGAGAACCGCAACAGTTTTCTCGTTGGACAATTTAAACCCCCATTTATTAGCCCAATTCCCTATGTTATCCAGGCTCTTTTGTACATCCATAATGGTTTTGTGGTGGGAGGGGTTGCCTGATCTCCATAGGCCACTGTCATCAGCAAATTGTGAGATCTCCATTAGGTTCGAGGTTAGGTTTTTGTCAAGGTCGTTAATCATGATATTGAATAGGGTGGGACTGAGTACACTGCCCTGTGGAGTGCCATTTTCCAGGGGGTGTGGCTCTGAATGGGTGTCCCCTATTCTGGTTATAATTTTCCTGTCCGTAAGGAAGTTTTCAATGAATTTGAACATACGTCCGGTTTATGCCATAGTGGTTTAGTTTGGCTATGAGGCCTTTTGTCCAGACGAGGTCAAAATCTTTTTCAAGGTCAAGAAAAACCGCTACTAAGTTTCTGTCGGCCTTTTTATTAGCGTGAAAGGCATTTTTAATGGCGGTTTCTAACCGAATTAGTTGATCCGTGGTGAATCTGTTGTTTCTGAAACCACATTGATTGTGCGATAGGCGCTGGTTGCTCTCAAGGTGATATTTTAGCCTGTTTACCAGTATGGTTTCCATAAGTTTGCATATATTGTTGGTGAGGGAGATTGGTCTATAAGAGTTAATAATATTGGGGTCCTTGCCCTGCTTTAGAATCGGGACCACTATTGCGGTTTTCCATTTATGTGGGAGTTGTCCTGTAGTCCATATTTTGTTTAGCAAGTTTAATACCGATTTTTTAATGTTGGGTGGGATATGTTTGTAGATAGTGTAGCCTATTTGGTCTTCACCTGGTGAAGTCTCAGTTTTAGAGTTTAGGGCTGTATCCCATTCGTATTCTGTGATTTCCTTGTTTTGTGGTGTGTCGGTGGGGCCTTGGTCTATAAAGAATTTTGTTTTATTTTCGGCTAAGTGCCGATGATTTTGAAATTCAATTGTATGGTTTATGTTGCTGCTCATGTCAGAAAAATGCTGAGCTAGTTTTGCTACCTTTTGTTCGTTAGAGATGGCTCCTGAGAGTTTAGGGATTGTGTTGCTAGTTTTCCCTCGAATTTGTTTGATCTTGTCCCAGACTTGTTTTGAACTAGTTTTAATGTCGATAGAAGAGCAGTAATCACGCCAGGTTTGTTCTTTGGCTTGTTTAATTACTGTTTTTAAGTGCTTTTCTTTATTTTTATATGTTTGGAAATCACTTGAGTTCTTAGTTTTCCTAAATCTACAGAGTGCTGTTTTTTTGGCCTTGTGTGCCTCTTTGCAATGGTCGTTCCACCAAGGTATGGGTTGCTTATTTATTTTACGTTTGGTTTTGGGTATGTTGTCGGTTGCTGCTGTCCTGATTGTGTTAATTAGCTGGTCGTAATGTTTCTCTACGTTTTCCTCCTCCATGTTTGTTACGTCAATTGAGGCTAGCTGTGTTTGGAAAGTGAGCCAATCTGCTTTTTTGTAATTCCATTTTGGGTTTAAGTTTAGTGGGTTATATTGGACTGTCATCTGTAGCGTGGTTATTACAGGGAAGTGATCGCTGCCCATGGGGTCAGCTTGGTCCACTCGCCAACTGGTCACCTGAGCTAATGCTGGGGTGCACATGGTGAGATCGATGGAGGTCATGCTACCGTCGATAGGATTTAGTCGTGTCTTAGCGCCATCGTTTAATATGGTCAAGTTAGATTCGACTACCCAGTTTTCTACCAACCTGCCTCTTTTGTCCGTTCTATCGTCTCCCCATTTTGCATTGTGTGCATTAAAGTCGCCACATATTACTATCCGCTCAACACGTCTTAAGGTGTTGATGTGCCTATATGTGTCTAAGTTAATTTCGGAACAATTTCCCCCTGGGTCATAGAAATTAACTATTTGAATTGATGTGTTACCAATATCTATTATGATGGACTGCATCTCGGTATGGTTATTGTTGATGGTTTGATTAACTGGTGTGGTGTTGGGGAGCCGCTCATTTGTGTATATGACTAATCCCCCTCCTTGTCCATTTGTTCTGTGTTGGAATTGCCCTGGGGCGTAACCGGGTATGGTAGGTAATCGCTTGGTTTTGTCTGATAGTTTCGTCTCCTGGATGTAGAGGATGTCAGGTTTGATTATTGAATTTTGTATTTTGATTTTTAGTTCGTTTATGTTTCCCAGCAATCCTCTGGCATTCCACTGCCATATTGTAATGTTGCTTCCCCTGTGGTTCATAGTGATTTCGGTCGTTAATATGTTGGTAGCTCCTGCTGTTTTTGTTTTAGTTTTGTTTTAGTTTTTATTTGTGTTTCAATTAGTTTGAGTTGTTGCATACTAATGAGGTTGTTGTTAATTATGCTTTGTTTTATGTCGTTTAGAGCTGTCTCTAGATAATCATCTAATTTGGGTAAGTTGGTTGGTGTTCGTTTATCAGGTGGGTGTAGGGTTGTTTGCGTGCTTTTGTCTGTTTTGGACGTATTGGCCTGCTTGTTGGTTTTCCCTCCCCCTTCCCCTCTCCCTACTAAGTGGTTGAGTTTGGAGGTTGGTGCCAGTTTTTTTGCCAGGTGGTAGGGGATGTTTTGAGCATTCATGATTTCTATTGTGTTGTATTCTTTTATCATGAAGGGACACTCCTGGGACATGGCTAAGTGCGGTCCCCGGCAGTTGGCACATTTAGGGTTTCTCCTACACTCCCCCTTATGGTACCCCCCGCACTGCCTACAGACTGTTTCGTATCTGCAACTGGAGGTAAAGTGTCCCCAGTGCTGACAGTTGGTGCAGAATCTGGGTTTGTTAACATAGGGCTCGAGTCTGAGCCATGGTCCTGAAGGACTGAGCCGGATCAGGGGTTGCAGTGGTGTTGCAAATTCAAGGACAGCTAAGTGGTTTTCACTGTTGTTTGATTTGAGCTTATATGCCTTGGTGATGTGTGTGCCACCTAATTTGATGTATTCGGTTAGAGTAGTGCTATCCATGTGTATGCAGTTTCTTGGTAGTTTTATTACTTTTTTGAATGTCACTTTAGGCTGGGTACTGGTTCTTTGGTTGCCGTTGTTGCTGTTATGGCAAGCGGTGTCTAACTTGTCTGATTTTTGGTTGTTAATCTGCGCCTTGTCGGTGGTATTTAGATTTGTATTACCTTGTAACCCGGTGGTGTGGGTGGGGTTTAGAGCTTTCTCCCCAACTTGCCTATGTAATGTGACCTTAACTTTTACGTTGCATAGTATTTCAATTTCTAGGTATTTCGCTATTTGGGCCTGTGTACTACATCGAACAATGATATAGTTTGTGTTGGGTCTTACGACTTTAAATTCACCCCCGTGGACTTTGAGCAGTGCGTTGGTGATGCTGTTTAAACTAAGGTTGAGTAGTTGAGATGAGTGGCTGGTTATGTAGATGGTGTGTGTCATAGGGTGGTATTGATATTTTGGGTTAGATTTTTCCGTCGCTAGGGGAGCTGTTTTAACAGGCGTTTTTGTTGCGTCTTTTTTAGTGTACATGGGTTGTTTACCTTTGCCCTGGCCATCCCACGGGTTTATTTGTCTTTTGGTAGTGGTGGTGGTGGTGACTGGTTGTGGTTTACCGCCTTTGGGGCTGTCGTAAATTAAGTCCGCAACAGTGAGGGGTTTGGAGGGGCCGGGTGTTTGACTGCTGTTTATTTTACCCTGCTTGTTATTTGTCTTATGAACCTGTTGTTTTTGTTCTATCTTGCCTGCTTGATTTTTAATTGAATCCGGAGTTTGCCTGATGTTACTACCTAGCATGGATTCATTGCTTTGGTTTTGCTGATTGCGTTTGGTTTTTTGGTTAGTGAGTTGTGCAGGCGCAGCAGGTTTAGTAGCCTGTTTTTGATTGGTAGCTGGTTCGTCGGGTTGTTTATGATTACGTGTAGGTTCCGAAACCTTTTTAGTAGCGATGTTATGGTTGGTTGGCTGGTCTTTGTTGTTTTTGGAGATTTGGGTTACATTTGATGTGCTATTGGGTAAAGTACCCTGCTTTTGGTTGGTTGCAGCAGTTTTGGGGCTTGTAGGGTTCTGATCTGGGGCCGATGGTAGGTTGTGTCCTGAGTTTTGGTTGGTTAGGTCGGACTGTGATTCATTTAGATCATTTACTGTTAAATCGTACTGCCCTAGTCCTAGACCCGAAGTGCTGTGAGTTGTGTTAATGATAATCGGTCCAAACGGTTTTTTAACTGGTGATTGAGCTAACTGTATATAATGGGGTGGATTAATGTTGTGATCCCTAGTTTGGCAGTACTTTTCCAAATACGAGTGATTCGAGGGTAGTGTTGTGTCCATCGCTACTTCCCCCAACGTTTCGCCTGGTATTTGAAATTGTATTGGAGAGTTTGGCGACAGAAGAGCCGCTTGTTGTCTGATTAGATCAGGGGAGGAGGTGAGAATGGGTGAACTGATTGTGTTACAGTTGTACCCTATCGTGGAGCAATTTAAATTGGTCTCGCTCAATTCCCTGTGTATGTCTGATGGTCCTATAGGTAAGCTCCCTATGTAAATTGGCGATATGACGTTGTTATTAATGCTATTCATGCCAATGTGTTGCATGGCGGCCATTTTGGCTTCTAGCTTCTTACGTTTTGTGGTTTGCCACGGTTGTCTATTTCTTTTGGACATAGCCGATTTCAAAGTAGCTTGCCTATCCATGTTTGGGGTGAGGGTGTGAGTCCGGTTAGTATGTTTAGCCAGGGAGTGTTAGAAGTTTTGGAAATGGATGTATGTTAAAAAGGTAGTAGATGGTCAATTGGTAGCTTTATTTCGTTCAATTGAAAATCGCACAGTGGAGATCTAGTTAGATTTCTTGTGCGGATTCAATCCAGGTATTTCCTAGTTTGTTTTGCCTAGGACCTGTTTGCGGAAATAATAGACAATTGTAGAGTGTTAGATTTTAGTACATTAAAGCGAGGGATAGTCAGAAGTTTTAAACAGCACTGATTTATATGCCCGAAGGCTTAGTGAAAAAATTCCTACCTCAGGTATAGATTATGCGTGGTAGTGTATTCCTTACTGTTAGCTGGTTGGGCCGTCTTGCTTGCTTGCTGACTGGTAGACTCATGTGATGATGAATGATGGTCCATGATACGTTGGTCAACTGACTGACCTGGTTGTTTTATAGCTGCAGCCGTCTACTAGAGACATATGTGCAGCTTTTATAGACACCATATCGGTGTCCATTTAGTTCCTTCGGGGAGGGGAAGGATGCACTCCCTCCCCTTAGGATTTGAGTGCTTAATTGCACCACATTTCAGTCATTGTTAGGCATTCCCCTGAATTACTAAAAAGTAACTATCAAGGGAAATGGTAGCCTATAGGGTGGATAGGACTGGCACTACACACATCCACCCCTAGTTAAGTTCCAATCGATGTATCATTAAAGGTAGCAAGGAGAATTTTCTCACTTCGCTAGTAATGTCATGTCCGGAAGCGGCAAAGGCGGCAAGGTCCAGTTCAGGAAGCTCCAAGCTCCAAGGTACTGCAATCGTCGTCCAGCACGAAGAGGGGGCGAACGCACACCCGGACCCCAATACGAAGAAACAAGAGGCACACCGTAGGTGCTTAGCTACTTTACAACCTCATAGGACATGTATCAGAGTGTATGTGCTATATAGTTGTGTTTTGCATTGTTTTGGTGTTATTTATTGTGTTACATTTATTTGCAACATTGTGTTGCGGGAGCCTGATAGTCCTGGATTAAGACTACCTTATATTAACTAAGAGGGGCAGAAGTGTGTGTACGTATATGTGTGCTGTCCATGAGGCTGCATTCCCTTTGACTCGATTCAATTTATCCAGTTGTACTAGTGGAAATTCCTACTCGCCAATAATGTGTTAGCCACCTATGCAATTATGTCAAAACTATATAAGTTACTGAATTTTCCAAAAAACTTAACACTATATCAGTAAGTAAGTACCGAATGTACTATATGAGTCGCCACCATCCTCCTTTGGCCGGTGAAAAGCCCTTCTTTCGAGGGTAATTCACCCTATGAAAAAACAAAAAACCTATACTATGTCAAAGTGACTGCATCAGTTGTTCACGGTGGATTGTTCAAGGTTGTTAATTTGGTTAGGTGTGCTCCGAAAGGTTCAATTCAATATTGATGTTGGTTAATCAAATGGAATTCTCGTACCAATCGAGTTTATGAGAATTCATCTTGTAATAACATATAACAAGAAGACGATACATAGTACAGAATGAGAAAGAGAAAAGGTTCAACATCAGCTTCCCTGAGAAATTAATTGAGTGGATACATACAGAGGTGTACTAGGCTGTACACATATATTTCTCCAGTCCAGGCTTGGAATACCCGCATCTCCACTGTTCCACTGATCTTCACCAAATCCCAAAGAATACAAAAAAAGGGGGGGAATAGATATATCACATTGACAGTACAAGTACAACAATGACATTAAGAACACGAGTACAACAACACAAACCTTAACAACACGAGTACAACAACACAAAAAATTATATTAACAATGTTAGTAAGCTATAGAAACACAAGGTCAGTAAAAAACAGTAAATAACAGTATCTTTAGTATAACATAGTTGTATTAGTAAAAATTTCAATACAATATTAGTGAACAATAACAATAACAATATTAATCATAACATATTAACAAAATTAGCATCAATACAAACTATACTAAGATTAGCATCAATACAAACTATACTAAGATTAAGAGAACAAGAACATAACAAGAAGAAAAAAGCCCTGAAAAGGACTGTTGTATAATCCTATGAATCTGTAGTCCGTCCTCCACGTTTCCATTGTCGTCAAGGATAGCGCCATGAACTCCATTGATATTCCTAAGCTGTCCACACTTTGTGTAAAGTTCTATTATACTTTTTGAATATCAAGTGCCAATGACTTTGCTCCAACAGGAAAGTGGTAAGTAAAGGTGTTTGTAATTGTTTACAGACTACAGTTCAGTTTAATAATTTAATTAATATTCTATAACAATTCAAGCGATGATCTCTGTAGAGCGTTGCATCAAGTGAATGTAGATCCGTGAGAGACGTTTAAGCTTATAATGAACTCAATATCTACACCCACCCAAACCGCGCACCAATCAGAGTCATAGGCCAGTTTAAAGTCCTTAGTTGATTATAGCGATGATCTCTGCAGAGCACCATAATGAGCAGATATAGACTCGTGAGTAACGTATCAGTTCATTATGAACTAAGTATCTATACCCACCCATATCATGCATCAATCAGAGTCACAGGCCATTGAGAATTGTTTTAATTGTATGTTTTATTTAATAATTAGTTTATAGCTAACCAAACCCTACGTAGCGATGATCTCTGTAGAGCACCATAGTGAGCAGATATAGACTCGTGAGTAACGTATCAGTTCATTATGAACTAAATATCTATACCCACCCATATGATGCATCAATCAGAGTCACAGGCCATTAAAAATTTCTTTTAATTGTATATCCTATTTTATAATTAATTTTAATTTAAGAACTTTAATGTATGTTGAGTCATTATTATATTTTATGCATTAGATTTGAGTTTGTAATAAAATCCATAATATAAGTAGCAGCCATTTGCATATTAGGCTGATTTAGATCAAGAAGTTTTGGATATAATTTAATTGTTTTACTTATTTTCAATTTATTTTTAAGGATATTTCTATATGTTATGTTTTTAAGGCATTTATTAAAAATATGATCCAAATCTTCCACTTGATTACACATAAAACAGTTAATATTGTGGGGAAATGGTCCTAAGTATTTTCCAAAACTGTTAGCCAGTTTCGTTTTTCCTACCATTATCCTTGTCATTTTGATTTGCTGAGTTCTTGTTTTACCTATAATAGTAATTTTTCTTTTGACTGTTTTCATAGTGTTATAAAGTACTCTCCCTTTGGGTGATATATTCCAATTGTGTTGCCACATACTATTTATCATGTCAGAAATAAATTTGTATATCTCTGTATGACTATACTGTATCCGTTCATAAGACAATTCATTTAGTTTTTCTTTTGCTATTTGATCTGCCAAATCATTACCTTTTATACCTATATGGGAGGGAACCCATAGGAAGTCTATTTCAATATCTTGGGTACTAAGTTTACTTATTTGAAATTGTAATAAGTATAGAAAAAATTTTCTGCTGTTGGAGTTGTTTGTGCTAATAGTTTTTAGAACACTTAAGGAATCACTAACAATTAGAAATTTTTTTGAATTTAAGTTCGAGTGTTGTATCCATTTTAATGCCTGAAGTATAGCCCAGAACTCCGCAGTATATATAGAGCAGTAATCTGGTAGTCGCATTCCTTGTTTAATAGTAAACTCGGGAATAACCCATGATGCTGCTGTTCTTGCAGGGTCTAGTTTTTTTGATCCATCAGTGTATATTTTGACATAATTTTTATATTGAGTATTTAACTTTTCGTTGGCAATCATTTTAAGATAGTGGGAGTCCTGTAGTTTCTTTCCTTTGTCTTGTAAAGTGTTGTCTACTTTTATTGTTTTTAATCTCCATGGAATTATAATGGGATTTTTAGTTTTCTGTACATTAAATATATCAGTAGGTAAGTTCGTTTTTAGACGAAAAATTTGCTTGCCAAATGAGGTAGAGTATTTGCCCCGTTTAATAAGTGGTTTAGTACACTTTTTAATTGCCTTTAGAGTAGGGTGCTCATCATTTTGAGTTGACAGTCTAGCAACATATCTTAACATGATTTCCTGTCTTCTAAGATGTAGCGATGGTTCACCAGTAAGTATTTGTAATTCTTCTGTGGAGGTAGATGGTAGCGCTTTAGTGGCAAGGAGAAGGGCTTTACGTTGTATTGAGGTGATTTTATTTAGTAGAGCTGGCGATGCTGTGGCATAAATATGACACCCATAATCAATCTTGGAGCGTATCAAAGATCTATACAGGGTCATGATTGTGTTTTGACAAGCACCCCAATGTGTGCCTTGTATGCTTCTAATTAGATTTAGATCAAGGTTACATCTACTAATTAGGTCATTGATATGATATTTCCATTTCATATTCTGATCAAAATACATCCCTAAGAATTTAACTACTTTGACAAAAACTATATTTTGATTTTGAAGAGTAAGTTTAGGATAAATTTTATTATAGTTAAAGGGAGAGAATACAACTGCTACTGTTTTTGTATGGGAAAATTTAAATCCCCATTTATCAGCCCAACTGCCAATATTATCTAAAGTTTGTTGTATCTCAGCAATATGTTTTTGATTATTGGGATTTCCAGCGCGCCATAGTGCACTATCATCCGCAAACTGAGACAAATCAATATTGGGGGTAGCTAGATTTGTATCAAGGTCATTAATCATAATATTAAATAAAGTTGGGCTGAGTACGCTCCCTTGGGGTGTACCATTATCTAAGTCATACTTTTCAGAGTATGTTGTCCCTATTCTAGTTATAATTTTACGTTCACTTTGGAAATCTTTAATAAAATTAAATATGTTGCCAGTTATACCATACTTATTTAGTTTAATTAGTAAACCGTTAGTCCATACTAAGTCAAAAGCTTTTTCCATATCTAAGAATACAGCAATAAGATTTCTATTTTTTTTTTTGATGATTATTAAAAGCTAATTTAATTGCTGTTTCTAATTTAATGAGTTGATCTATAGTAGATCTGTTATTTCTAAAGCCACATTGATTTTTAGATATGAAATTATTAATTTCCAAGTGATATTTAAGTCTGTTATTAATTATTATTTCCATAAGTTTACAGATGTTATTGATAAGAGAGATAGGACGATATGAATTTACATCATTCCTATCTTTTGTTTGTTTTAGTATTGGTATTACTACGGCTGTTTTCCATTTAATGGGTAGTTTTCCAGTGTCCCAAATTTGATTATACATATTAATTATTATTTCAACAAAATTACGTGGTAACTTCTTATATATTGTATATCCTATGGTATCTTCTCCAGGTGATGTGTCTTTTTTAGTTTTAAGAGCTTGATACCATTCATTAATTGTAATTTTATCATTTAAATAAGACTTTTTATTTCCCATATCTGAGTATGTATTTTTATTATTTATTTCAATTTTAGATCTATGGTTCTGAAATTCCCTAGTATGATTTTTATTACTGCTCATAGCTTGGAAGTGCTTTGCCAATGAGTCAGCTTGCTCTTTGTAGTTATTAGTATTATTGATTTTGGGGATATTATTTGTATGTTTACCCCTTATTATTCTAATTTTGTCCCAAACTTGTTTGGAATTAGTTTTATAGTCTAGGGTACTGCAGTATTGTTTCCAAGTATCTTGCTTAGCTTTTTTAATAGCATTTTTAAGTTCAGTTTCAATTTTTTGATATTCTCTTAAATGTTGCGTATTATTAGTACGTTTAAATTTATTAAGTGCTTTTCTTTTATTTTTCCTTATTTCACTAATTTCATTATTCCACCAAGGAACTCTAAGTTTAGTAGGATTCCCTTTTGTTTTAGGCATTGAGGCATTAGCTGCCCTTGTTATAGCATTAATTATATTATCATAGTATTGATCTATATTTTCATTTTTAATGTCCTCAAGTATTTCATTTTCAATATGGTTTTGGAATTTAGTCCAGTCCGCTTTTTTGTAATTCCATTTTGGAATTTTACTACTATTTTCCAGTTGGGCAGAGTTTTGTAATTTAGTTATTATAAGAAAGTGATCACTGCCCATACTGTCTTCCTGTTCTACACTCCATGTTGCTAATTGAGCGAGTTTGGGAGTGCAAAGTGTTAAATCTATGGCTGATAAGGTGCCATTTGTCGGATTTAATCTTGTTTTGGTGCCATCATTAAGCATTACCAGTTTTGTTTTATTAATCCAATTTTGTACAATTTTACCTCTATTATTAGTTACTTCACTACCCCATATTACATTGTGTGAGTTGAAGTCGCCTAACACCATAACTTCATTTTGCCCTATATGTAAATTGAGCGCTTTTAGTGCTAATTCGTGGGTTAACTTAATGTCACCTCCTGGATCATAAAAGTTATATAATATAAATTTAAGTTTACCTGTATTGAGTTGTAAAGCTTGTACTTCTATTTTAGAGTTATTAATTTCTTGTATATTAATTGGGACTACTGTTGCTGAGGGAATGTTATTACTAATGTATATAACCAGTCCCCCCCCTTGACCTTCATTCCTATGTTGAAAGTATCCAGGAGAGTAACCTACAATGGCTGGCAATGTTTTAGTTTTATTTGATATTTTAGTTTCCTGAATACAAATTATATCTGGTTTCATTAGTGTGTTAATTAGTTTGAGTTTTAGTTCATTAATATTAATCACTAAACCACGCGAATTCCATTGCCATATAACCAAATTTGCATTATTATATTGAGTATTTGTTATTATTTGAGTTGTGTTATTCATGTTGGTTTAATAGATTTCCTGATTTTATACCCTCCTCTACATGTTGGATAAGAGCATGGAGCCCGTTCGTGAGGGTGTATAGATAACTGTCGTTTTTATTTTGTGCGTTACTAATGTAACGACCTATTTCAGAGATTGCATTACCAATTGTGTTTAGACCCAAATTATTTGTAAGGTCTATTGAATTTTCTGTTTGAGTAGAGGTTGTTGTTTTTAATTTCTCAGATGTTGCAACAGGTTTGTCCATTTTTGTTGTTATAGGAGCAGGGGTTGTCTTTTCCTGCTTATTTTGCTTTTTAATGGTTTGTTTATTGAGATTTATTATTTGTTTTGCAGTAATGTAATCATAGTTGAACTTATTCATAAGTGTTATGATCTCATTTTCAATGATCGCAACACTGCATTTATTGGAGTTAGAGGGGTGATCTCCCTTGCAGTTAAGACATTTAGGCTGTTATCGTTTACATTGCCCTGTATGTGGTCCCCCGCAGTTCTCACATCTGTGTTTGAAGGTACAAGTTACCTTATAATGACCCCAATGTTGGCAGTTGGTACAGAATCTGACTTTGTTTACGAATGGTTGGGTTCTATACCGAACACCCACAGGTCCTACTCGCATTACAGTTGGGATTGGTGTTGTTGATTCAACAACCACCACACTTTGAGCTCTATTGTCTTGTTTACCTATTTTGTAAATTTTATCAATGTTATTTCCTGCTTGTATGATTTTATCCTTTATGTGCTGAGTTGTGCACGTTGATAGTTGTCCTTTAAGTTTGAGTACAGCCTTGTATTTTATTGGTCTAATTTGTTGTTGTTGTTGTTGCTGCCTTGCTTGTTTACTTTCTTGTTGTTGTTGTTGTTCCTGCTGTTTTCTTTCATTTTGTTTTTGATCTTGTCTTATTGCGTTTGCTTTTATTCCATCATTGGTGTCAATGTTGTTGTTGTTGTTGTTACTTTTAATTTTAGTAGCTTGACAGATCTTTGCTTTTTTGTGCAGCTCCATAATGACTGGCATGCCGCAAAGTTTGTTTGTTTCTAGGAATTTAGCAGTTTGTGCTCTCGTACTACAGTGTAATATCACGTAGTTTGTTTTAGGGCGTATAATTTTACATTGCCCTGAATGAATTTTCAGTAGTGCCTTAGCAATACTGATTGTTGTAAGGTCAAAAAATTTGCTGGTTTTTCCCTTCAAAAACACGGTCATGTCAACATTATGATAATGTTTGTTTGTTTTATTGGTGTATGGTCTAACTTTATTTTGATTTTGTTCTACAACTTTTGTGTTTTTGGCAGGTTTTTGGTGCTTAATGTTAAGCGCCTGCTTTCCTTTCCCTTTATAGGCGGGGGGGGGGGGAATAGTTCTCTATAAGTTGCACACTTTTAACCACTTCGCTATCTTTACAACTACCAGATGTTCCTGGGTTCTGGCTACTGTGATACAGTGTAGCCTTATCTGCTTTGGTTTGACCTACTTTCCTGGTAGTTTTGACTATTTGGGCGTAGGTAAATTTTTTCTGTTGAAAATTTGTTCCGGCCTGCATGGATTTATCCTCTACCATTTGTGTAGAGTCAAGCGGTGCTTTAGTATTTTGAGCCTTGTCAATTTTTATCCCTACCTTTTGTATGGGCTGATTGTTGCCCGAATTAGCGGAGAGGGGGGTGGGTGTATCGTAGGGCAAAGTATCATCAAGATTTTGTGCGTTTGACACATCAATAATGTTTATGCCTACTGGTTTGTTTTTCTGAGTTGTAGGAATTATTTCATTGATAAAATTGTCCCCCAAATTGAATCTGACTGGGGATAAAGGATTTAATTTGTCCGCTTGTTCTTTTCTTTGACGATAATCAGGCGAGGTCAGAAAGTTGAGTTGTCTGATTCTAACTGCCCTCTTATTTGATTGATGTGAAACATCAATGACACCAATTTTATTTGCAGTATTTGTTTTGGTGGGTCTAGGAAGCCCAGATTTGACCAAAGCTGCAAGCTTAATGTTATCTCTATGCATTTTAGTTACTGTTGTTGAAGGTATTTGGAGAATTTGAATTCTAATATTTATATAATGAGTATAAGTTAAGTAATAATCTACTATTTATGTTTTATTATAATCTAAGTTATAGTAACTGTAGTAGTCTGTATTAAAAATGATTATTAGTTATTAGTTGTTAAGGCTTTGTTTAGAGTCTAAGTCAACAGCACTCAATTTGTACCCGTAGGTTTAACAATTTACCTTAATTCAATGTGCAGCGTGTTGGAATATCTTGTAATCAATTCAGTATCCCTCTCGAAAAAGCTGGTTACTTGATTTGCAGAGTGGAATGGTACTTGCTATCCGGGATTCACTGTGAAACCGTGGCAGCCGAAAACAGGTAACAGGTTCCTATAAGGCGTGGGTATAAGATTTTCAGAGAGCTGCGGTAAACACGTCTGTGCAGTACAGAGAGCTTAGAGCGAATGATACGTTGGTCAAATGAATGAATGAATTATGGTTTTAAGTGAAACCGGCCACAAAGGGTCATTTGTTCACTATTTTACACTACCAATTAATATGGTAGTGATTTAGATTTTCCCGTGAGGAAGGAATGGTGCCACATCCCCACGGGCGTTTATGCATACATAGTATGCTATTTAATTTGGTCGTCATGCCGCACCCTATACGGAGCTATCGACATGAATGAAAGACCTAGGTGAGTGGGAATAGAACAGCCACGCACTCAACCCTATCAACCAATCGGAGGATGCAGAGCTAGAGGTGCAATGGCACCGAATGATGACTAGTGAAAAATGGTTTCCACTTCTAGTCATTTGCTGGTGTTGGAGTCAGGCAGCGGAGGAGGAGGAAAAGGATCTGTGAACTGGCACCTTGATGTCGTTCGTCTTGCACGCCCTAGCCTTATCAAATCGAGTCCAGTTGTTGCTAGTGGACATCCTATACCGATATTGTGTAAGCCACCTGTGCAATTGAGTCAATCTTTCAAGTTATATTTTTTCCTAACATCCTAACATTCCAATTTTTGTCTAGTACAGAGTGTACATTTTGTGTGTTCCCTATCAATTTTGTAAACTAGGTATGTCAAGTGACATGTATAGGTTGGTCAATGTCGGGTTAAATGGGTTGTTAATTTTGATAGTGGACAGCCAAAATTGATCAAGTCTGATTTTTGAAGAAAGAGATTGTCGAATAGAGTTTCTCAGCCAAAAGGAAACTCTGTAAGTATAAATAGCCCTTAAAAGGGCTTTTTGATGGAGTGTTACAGGGTGTAACCGAAGTTCCCTCATTCCGTCCGGCGAGTCCCCGTGTCCTTCTTGGGTGCCTTTGGTTTTGTTGTTCCTCCATCTTGAAGTTGCCTCCTTCCGTCGTATCCATTCCGTGTTCTCCCTTAACAATTTGGAATACTTTGTGCTGTTATTAAAGTAGAGTATACAACCTCATATGACAGCCTATTCTCGCGTTGGTAGTTATCCAACGTAGAGGTTTTAAAGTAATTAAGGTTATTGTGTAAAAATTTATTGCAGCGTGTGCTGTCTTGCTAGATGGTCAGGTATTGACCACCTAAATCATGTTATAGGCCTTAGTTCTTATAGCTTAGTTTATAGTGCAGCTTTGTGCCGCGGGGCCTGATAGTCTGGGCATTGACTACCTTATATGGTAATAATTTAGAGATCTTACTTACAGTAAATATTTTTATGTTGCGACATTGTGTCGCTGAGCCTGATAGTCTTTGGACTTTGAGACTACCTCATAAAATCTATTTGAGGCCATAAAGCAGGAGACGTTTTAGATGGTCCCGTTTAGACCATGTGGATATCCCGGTTTGTTGGGGTTTTTAACTGTAAATACATTCCTAGTTTGGTTGTATAATGCTGTCAATGAGGCTGTATATAGGAAGAGTTGTAAGAATAGACAGAAGAGAGGTGGTTTCCTAGACACTTGTTTATTGTTTCTGTTTTGTTCTTTACTTTGTTATAATGCAAATTTCAATGTTTATCTGTATAGTTTATAAATTTCAATATCTTTAAAGTATCCTATTAGGTTTGTTTAGCACAGGTACCATCCGGGGCGTTATACCCAGCGTAGTGTAGGTGGGCTCTTTTTCAAGTAACGGAACCCTTCAGGTCCTATGCATTCGCATTCCTTATGGATATTGTTTATTTTATTTTTTGTTATTATACAAATTCCGCTTAACGTATTTACGCGGTTGCAGGTCCTGTCCCCTGATTGGCCAATGAACCCATGTGACCAACAGGGGGCATTCCTTACGGGTGTTATTTATTATATAGTATTATTTGCATTATATTTTTTCAAGGAGCCCTGATGTTCTTAGTAATTCTATTATGTGTTGAACTGATTTTTGGGGGTTGGTGTTATTTAATTGAATTACTTCCGGGTATGTACTTGGTGCAGAGATGTTTAGTTGTTTAGATCTAAATATGTTCCTTTCCTTCTGGTTGTTTTTACAGTTATTAAATATGTGATGCAAGTCTTCAGGTATGTTACAACTGAAGCAATTAATGCTGTGTGGAAAAGGTCCTATATATTTACCAAAGCTGTTAGCCAGTTTTGTTTTTCCCAAGATCATTCTATTTATTTTAGACTGTTCATAACTATTGCACCTAGGTGGTATGATTTTTCTATTGACTTCCTTAATGATGTTATGTAAAATTCTCCCTTGTTTGCTTTTGTCCCAATCAGTCTGCCACTTTTGATTAATCATTGAGTAGATTAAATGATATATTTCAGTTTGACTATATTTGAGTGGCATATAGTTTGGTTCGGTGAGTTTGTCTTTAGCCAGTTGATCTGCTAAGTCATTTCCTTTTATGTCTATGTGGGATGGAATCCACATAAACTCAACCACCAGATTTTGAGAATTTAGTATTTTTAGTATCTGATTAATTTGTTTTAGGAAATTTTCTCTAGATTTGGTGTTGTTGTTTTGGATAAAAGTAAGGACGCTGAGCGAGTCACTAATAATCAGTGTCTTATTTGGTTTGTTTTCTTCTATCCATTTTAATGATTCAATGATGGCCCAAAATTCCGCTGTATAAATGGAACAGTGGTCAGGAAGACGCCTGCCCATTTGTATGTTATGTTCTGGTATGACCCAGGCTGCAGCTGTTTTAAAAGGATTTGTAATTTTTGAGCCATCCGTGTAAATTTTTGTGTAGTTTTGATATTGATTATTTATGATTTCCAATGCCAATATTTTTAAATGTTGTTGTTGATTTTCTTTGTTTCCGTTATCTGTAAGGGAGATATTTACTTTCGTTGGTACATTACTCCAAGGTTCTTTATCATATATTATGTTAGCTTCTACTTGGAATATATCTACTGGAAGTTTTTTGTTTAACTCGTGTACTATTTTTCCCATTGATGTATTATTTTTCAAGGTTTTCCTAAAAGGAATGTTACATTTATTGATGGCCAATAGAGTGGGGTGCATTTTGTCATGGGTCGACAGCCGGGTTGCATATCTTAGAATGAGTTCCTGCCTTCTGAGATGTAATGGCGGTTCCCCAGTTAAGACCTGCAGCTCGGATGTAGAGGTCGATGGCAGTTCGCCAGTACCAATAAGTAGGGCTTTTCTCTGAATTTTAATTAATTTGTTTAAATGACGTGTGGATGCCGTGGTATATACTTGGCAGCCATAGTCTAGTTTGGATCTTATTAGTGCCCTATATAATATTAGAACAGTTTCTTGATTAGCACCCCACTGAGTGCCTTTGAGGCTTCTTAATAGATTTAGGTCCTGATTGCATCTTTTAACTAGGTCATCTATATGATAAGCCCATGTCAGGTGTTCATCAAAGTACATACCCAGAAATTTGGCTACTTTTACAAATGTTATAACTTTATTTTGAATGGTAAGTTTGGGGTAGGTTTTGATTTTTTTGCAAGGGGTAAACAGAACAGCTACCGTTTTTTGGTGCGATAGCTTAAATCCCCATTTATCAGCCCATTTTCCTATGTTGTTTAAGCTGGTTTGTATTTCAGCCATGTGTTGGTGGTTGGAGGGGTTGCCTGCTCTCCAAAGTCCACTATCATCAGCAAATTGTGATAATTCAATTTTAGGTGTTGCCAGATTGGAGTCAAGGTCATTTATCATAAGGTTAAAGAGGGTGGGGCTGAGAACACTCCCTTGTGGAGTTCCATTTTCAAGGGAGTATTCCTCAGAGTAAGTAGCCCCTACCCTAGTTATAATTTTGCGGTTGGTCAGGAAATTTTCTATGAAGTTGAACATTCGACCTGTAATGCCATAATGATTTAATTTGGCTATAAGGCCTTTGGTCCATACAAGATCGAATGCTTTTTCTAGATCAATAAATACCGCAATTAAGTTTCTATCCGCTTTTCTTTTGTTGTTAAATGCAAGTTTTATGGCGGATTCTAATCTTATTAATTGGTCCGTAGTGGATCTTTTATTTCTAAACCCACATTGATTTGGAGATATCAGATTGTTGCTTTCAAGGTGGTGTTTAAGTCTGTTAGTAATAATTGTTTCCATAATTTTACAGATGTTATTGGTAAGTGAGATGGGTCTGTACGAATTGATATCATTCCGATCCTTATTTGGTTTAAGTATGGGTATTACTATCGCTGTTTTCCATTTTTTAGGTAGCTTTCCTGTGTCATATATTATATTTAGCATTTTGATGATTGATTTAACTATAGTTTTAGGTAAGTTTTTATATATAACATAACCTATTTGATCTTGCCCAGGTGAAGTTTCATGTTTAGTTTTTAGTGCCTGGTCCCATTCATATAATGTTATTTCTTTATTTAGTGATGAGGATTTGGGTCCAAGGTCTTGAAATAAATTGTGGAATTTAATTTCAGTTTTAGCCCTGTGGTTTTGAAATTCAGTAGTGTAATTACTGTTGCTGCTCATGTTTTTAAAGTGTATTGCTAGCGAGTCAGCTTGTTCTTTATGATTGCTGGTATTATTTATTTTTGGGGTGCTATTGGTGTGCTTCCCTCTGATGGTTCTGATTTTATCCCACACTTGTTTTGAGTTTGTTCTAAAATTAATACTACTGCAGTAATTTTGCCAAGTTTTTTCTTTCGACTGCTTGATTAAGTATTTGAGCTTATTGTCATGATTTTTGTACTCTAAGAAGTGAGTAATAATATTAGTTCTTTTAAATTTATTTAAAGCTCTAAATTTGGCCTGTCTAGTTTGTTTAATTTCATCGTTCCACCATGGCACACTAAGTTTTCTTGATTGACAGCTAGTTTTAGGTATAGTGTTGGTGGCTGCCTGAGTGATGATCTTAATTAAGTTGTCATAGTAAAGGTCAATGTCATCTGATTCTATATCTGATAGATTGGCATTATTTATTATTTCTCGAAAAGTATCCCAATCGGCTTTTGAATAATTCCATCTGGGTATTTTATTATTTAATTCGTACTGTACGGCCATTTGCAGGGTGGTAATTATTGGGAAGTGGTCACTCCCCATGGGGTCAGATTGGTCCACCTCCCATTTTGCCACCTGAGCCAGTCTGGGTGTGCATAGGGTGAGGTCAATGGCGGACAGGGTGCCGTCAACAGGATTAAGTCTGGTTTTAGCACCATCATTGAGGACAGTAAGGGTGGATTCTGTAAACCATTTCTCCACCCACTTACCCCTTCCGTCCGTCACTTCCCCACCCCAAAGCTTATTATGGGCATTGAAATCTCCGCAAATGATCGTAAGTTCAGATTTAATATATTTAGCTAATTCCTTAAGTGCTAATTGATGTTTAAGTTTATTATTCTCTCCTGGGTCATAAACATTGAAGATTTGTAATTTACATTTTTCCGTATTGACTAATAGAGATTGAATTTCTATTAGTGAATTGCTAATTTCCTTTGATATTATTGGTATTATGGTAGCAGATGGTAAGGTGTTATTTATAAATATGGCTAATCCACCCCCCTGGCCTTCCTTTCGATGTTGGAAATAGCCCGGGGAATAGCCTTGTATTGATGGCAATGTTTTCGAGTTATCAGAAAGTTTAGTTTCTTGAATGCATATGATGTCAGGTTTATTAACAGTATTTATTAGTTTAAGTTTAAGTTCATTGATATTTCCTGACAATCCTCGTGCATTCCACTGCCATATAGAAACGTTCCCTTGTGGTGTATTAGCCATTTTGATTAGGGTCGTTTACTGTAATTTGGTCTTGAAGTTGGGTTTTGACATTCTTGATAGACAGTTGTATATTATTTTGTGCATTTTGATCTATTAGATTTAATTTGCCAATCAATGTGTCCAGTCGAGTAATGACTTCACCCAGTTCTTTAATTATTTCAGCCTGTTGTGGTAGATTATTATTGTTGTTGCTATTCTTGTTATTGAGCTTATCCGTTTTTTGTTTTAATTTGGAGTCCTGCATTTTCATTACTTGAGTTGTTTGTGTAGTTGAAATAGAGTCGTTATAAGTAACTTTGGCCATTTTGTAGTTTAGTTGTTTGGT
Source organism: Unio delphinus (assembly GCA_029339505.1). NCBI lineage: Eukaryota > Metazoa > Mollusca > Bivalvia > Unionida > Unionidae > Unio > Unio delphinus. The sequence continues at coordinate 2,274,054 of JAQISU010000306.1, forward strand.
GTTCATAATCTCTACTATAGCTTGTTCCCTAATTGTAGAGGGACATTTAGGTGAATTAGGTAGGTGTGCTCCTCTACAATTAATACATTTTGGGGTTTTCCTGTTGCATTCCCCTTGGTGTTGCCCACCACATTTATTACATTTGGCCTGGAATTTACAGGTGACCTTGAAGTGCCCCCAGTGTTGACATTTGGGGCAAAACCTAGGTTTGTTTATGTAAGGCTCTAATCTATACCTTGTTCCTTTTGTTCCTAGTTTGATTTGAGTCGGAAGGGGGGTGGGCGTTTCCAGAACAGTAATGTTTTTACTTGCCTTTTTGTTTCCTATTTGATAATTTTTGGTAATTTGGTTGCCTCCTTCTACGAGTTTATTTGCTAGCTCTTGATTGCTAAGCACACTTAGTGGGCCAGTTAATTTGAGTACCGCTTTGTACGTAATCTTTTGCGATACATGTTTTGTGGTAGTGGTGTTGGTAGTGTTCTGGTTATTTTGCTTATTTTTTGGAGTGTTGATAGTACCTTGAACTTGTTTATGTGGTTCGACTATAACAGGCATACCACAGAGTTGCTCTAATTCTAAGTATTTGGCTACTTGAGCTCTAGTGCTACAATGTATGATAATGTATTGTTGGTTTGGCCTATATTAATAAAACTGTAAAACAAACGACAGACGCATTGTTTCAAAACACAACATTTTTATTCAAATAACAAAACAACTCACCAAACACAATTTGTTTTCAAATAACAATCATTTTTTTCAAATAACAAACATTTTTTTCTTCGATAACACCAATACATTATTTTTGACTTGGTTGAAAACGTTGTGAATTAAATTGAGATTTCCACTGTTGGAAGTCATTGGGCCATTGATGTACACTACGTTTCCTAGCTAAAGGCAACATATAGCCATAATGGTCACAAAACACTATCGATCTACTTTGTCATCGTTTCGAGACGAATGACGATCAAAATAAGTCACTAAATGTTCTAAAGAATATCCAAGACTGCCATGATGCAGAGAATAGACACAATATTTTCCACACACCATAGAATCTGTGTCTTGTAATTTCACATTATTGAATCGTGTCGTCTGGGCATTTCTTCTCATAAAGTCAATGATATCATCTTCCAAAGGAGGTAATCCATACCAATCAAAATACTCCACACAACCCTCTTGAGGGAAGTAGACAGCTACTCAGTGAGTTCCTGGAAGATGACTGTCATCTGTCTGTGCTGATGACATAAGCTTGATTCTCTTGGGGTTTGTGATGAGGTACTTCATCTTTAGCACACTCGACAGGATTCCAAGAAGCAGTGTACGAACTACTATTCAAACGATAATAAAGTTCCAAGGTATCCATTTTTTTTTTGTTTCCTTGTTTTATTTCCTTTCTTCACAGGTGATGATTAGTCATTAATTCAATACAGACGTTTTGCTTGAAACGGTCTGTCAAGTAACTGTTTGTTTGGTAAAACAGGTGACTAACTGTTGTTCATGTTCTGGCCATCTGGACTGCATGATCACGACTTCTTCTTTTTGGTCTTGGGGGTTTGCTTTCCCTGTAAATTCCCATTCCATTTCCATTGATTCTCCACTATTCAAAGGGGGGAAAGAGTTTTCCATAGTGTTTAATAGTCTAGAATGACTTCTCTCAAACTGTTGATTTCTATGGTATTATCGAATTCACATAGAGAATGGCATTCACCGTGTTGTCAAAAGTTGCTGCAAACTGAAGTTCCACACTTAGTTGCCCAGATTTTATAAGGTGGAAATGTCCCTCGTCGCTGCCTTGGTCTGGAGTGAAATCAAAACCCCACAAAATGTAACCTCCTGCATAATCGGTGTAGGAAATACCGTGACTGGTGTTGGTTCCTAACTGTCCTGTGGCTTCGTACAGCGACAAGTACAACCTCAAGTAATTCTTCTGGGCAAAGTTGGGTTCGAAGGGCCGGGTACACAAAGTTTTGCCATCGCAACTGACTTCAATTTTGGATACATTGCAGTGCTTAAAAACGAAAGGATTTAGATTGTAGGTACCGTTGAGGGCTGCATCGCTGACGATACCAATGAATAAACGTTTGGGTAACTGTCCTTGGAACAGATGATCTTCGATCTTAGATCGGAGTTCAGCGGCAATGGTGAAAGTTTTTACTTCCACGCGTCGTATCGGATATTTGGCTTTTATTCTGCTCAAAGTCGGACTGGTGTCATTTCCCACTTTAGGTAACACTTCCACGCGACGCACGTTTAACCTTATTAGTTTGATCCTTTCTTCCTTTGTTTTGTCACATTGAGTTATCGTATGATATTTTGTGAACGGGGCATTTCTGCATAGAGGGCAGCTAACGGGGGTCTGAATCATTCGTCGTCTAAGTGCCACTTCGCCTGTGAGCCAGGCGTTGTGGAGGTAAGTGTGTACTCTGTACCTTTAGAGAGTCGATGTCAGACCAATGCCTCCAAACTCTGTCCCAGTTTATATGCGGGTTTTCTTCTTCTACCTTGTTTTTAGTTCGTTTCGTTTCTAGTTCGCAAATCCAGTCATACGCCTTATCCTTACTTAGTGCCCATAATTCTTTACATAGTGCCCATAATTCTTTGTGATCCCTATACCTATATAAAATTTCTTGAGTCCCCTTATTTAAATGGTATGTCTATTTTCTTACGCAGTTTGTTGTTCGTGTATATCTCTTGTCTGTTTCTCATTCCGAATCCTTGCCAAAGAATTGTATAATGCTTCCCATGGTGTTTGTAGAGTGTTACCTAACCTTTAAATCCTTTTTATTATATTTTCACATGTTATAAGGAAAGGATTAGGTAAGGCTAATCCCTCCTCCCTTTTGTTTAGGTCTATATAGTGTTGACTCTTTTCTGTAGCGGGGGCGGGGGTGGGGGTGGGGTTGATCCTCGTGACTCTCCCTAGCACATACAGCTGGTTTGAATCGATAAGAGGAAAACCGTCTACTAGAATATGTAGTAAAAGGTGTAGTGGATCCCTGTCCACCCATGAGTGCGGTTTGTGATGTTTATTTTTGTGTTTTCGTTTTATTTATATTAATACGTTTTGAATGACGTTTAATCTTTGTTTTGTTTATCAAATTATAAAAGTTATTTTACCCATAAAGGAAACTATGACTGTTTGTACTTTCAAATCTCTATTCGAGCTATAGAGAATATTGATTTCCTTACAGTCTAGTTCCTAAAACTTAGGATCGTACTCTTTTCCCTTAGAATTATAAAGTTCCAAGGTCAATTTCCTCTCCTTATTGATATATATATATATATATATATATATATATATATATATATATATATATATATATATATATATATATATATATATATATATATATATATATATATATATATATATATATATATATATATATATATATATAAATTCCCAGTTGACTTTGCCAGTCATTTGTCTATTGTGTATGCAAGTTGTATTTTTAGTTTGTATGTTTGTACAGTGTTTTTGTATGGACAGCACTATGTCAAAATAATGAGTTGTTTCCCACTTTAGGTAACACTTCCACGCGACGCACGTTTAACCTAGCTTCTTGGATAATGGTTTTGTATTTGTTGGCATGAGCCACCAAATGGAGAGCAGCAATGCTACGATTCAGTCTCAAGCGAATATCTACTTCGTTCAGCAAACACTTCTCTTGAAACCACATGTTCAAATGCAAACGATCGAACAGTTCTAAACTAAGTCCTTGCAGAATTTTCTTTTGACGCTTATTCAAACCCACATTGTGAGGCTTGGCACCGACGGCAGGTACAGACAAGGCTGTGTCGTGAAAATTATCTGCTGTGTCAGGTTTCCATACCACGCAAGCATCAAAATGAGAGTTCTTGGCTTCTTTTCCGAACGTCAAGAGATTTTCGAGGTACGCTCGGTAAGGGTAAGTATCCATGCTACAGCTGACCAGTTTGTTATTCATGTGCATGATTTTCTTCTCTCAGTCTCTATGTTTTACTTTTAATAATCGAAAATGTCTAAGTCTCGAACGGTTCTTTATTTCTTCGTCTTTCTAGCTTTAGAGGTACAGAAACTTTTTCGTCGTCGCCTTCTACCTTGTCATTGCTGTGTCCTCAGGGTAGCAGGAATGCCAAGCTCGGTACCGTTCAGGGCATTGGAGTGCGGTGGGCTAGTGTAGCCTCGTGCGTCTAAGGCGTTTTGCAATTTCTCGTCAAACACTTGTTCTGTAAAAGTGTTTTGAATTTCGACGATGTTTTGGATTTGTGTCGGGTGTATCATTTCCACTAAAGCCACTTCCCAATGAGCATCTTCATCCATATGAATGGCTTGAAGTAATTTAGCCGTTTAACAGCACAACGTGTTGTTAGGAAACAACTCCATGGAACTGTCACTGGGTAACGTTAAGAAAATTGATTATTAGTGTTGTTCATAATTCCAACGTTCTTCTGTCCGAGGAGTCATTCGAGGTTAAAGGAGTGTCTAAAAGAGGATTGTGATTGAAAGGGTGACTGTTAGGAGAATGACAAACGTTGCATGCAAGACTCCCAATATTGTTACTGTTGTTCCCGTTTTAAGAATATATCAGGGAAGGATTGGAAAGAATATAACCGATGCAACTGCTGAGTAAAATGGTCCACAATTGTTTGTCTCCTTGATGCAAACTCAAATTAGCAATGGCTGAACCGATGACAGAATACGCCACAAAGATTTGACAGAAGAAGACGATTTGCGTTTTAGGGACACTTTCTCCACACCACACCCACAAGGGTTGAGGGTTGATTTTGTAAATCTTGCAGAGAAGAAGTGGATGAAAGAGTAGTCGCTGTGGTCGCTGAAGCTGTATTGAAGGGCATGATGGTCACTTCTTTTATAGTCCTACTTTACGGGTTTTTCGTTCGAGAATGCTTTCAATGTCGTACACGTCGTCTTCTTTTTTTGGTGACACGTTGTAACTCAGGCAAGTAAAACGTTCCTTTTAATACTTCTCCGTTCATGTCTTCCAAATTATAGACGGTAGGATGACGATCACGCACTCGCCCAGTAACACGAAACAATTTGGTGGTCCAGTTGGGTAAGTAACCTTTGTCGAAAGCAAGTTTGGTTTTGCCATTGCGGACCCAAGCTCCGGGGTTAACACTCCTCCACCTTTCTTGGGGACAGCCATCGTCCGGAACGTACCAAACAGACGCTCAAAAACAGTCACTTCGTTGTCAGGTGTCACATCTTGTGGGGCATGTCCAATGCTTCTATGGTAAGATTGATTGTAGGATTGAACTAAATGCGGTACGACGTCGATGTACTTGAGAGTGTGTTGATGCGCACAATATTTCCACATGCGTTCTTTCAAGGTACGTTGAAAACGTTCCACGATACTGGCTTTGGTTTCAGGATTTTCTGTGGTGAACAACAATGAATGTCACGTTTTTTCAATTCTCGTTGGAAAGCTTGGTTCAGAAATTCGGTGGCTTTGTCGGTATGCCATCGAAGAGGGTGACGACCACTTTGTTTCAACACCAGTTGCAAAGCTCGTACTAACTCTCCGCTCGGTTTTTATGTCAATGGTACGACCCAGGCAAATTTAGAAAATACGTCGATGACACAAAACAAATATTTGTAGCCACGATTGTAGGTGGCTAAATGAGAGACATCAGCTAAATCGGCTTGCCATTGATGATCGATGCCTTAAACTTGAGGGCGACTTCTGTGAAATTTTCGACGAATGGGTTTGTGTAAAGTGTACCTAGATTGTTCTTGTAACCATCGTTGTACTTCAGGTAAACGGAGCTTTTTCAGGCGAGTTTTTGTAGCACGATACAATTTCTGAATACCTCCGTAACCTGCTGGGTGAGCTGGATCGTAGTAAATGCTGGCTAATACCTTTTCCATGGCTTTGTTAGTAAGGTACAATAACTTCGATGACACTGCTTTGGGTGGGACGAAATTGGGGTTGTATGGAAACGGTTTTACGTGTCCGATGTGCCACAGGAGTTGACGTAGAGGGTACTGGTGGCAGTGGTGGAGGTGTAATGAGATAGCTTTGGTCTTCTTTTCTTTTCTCACTTTTTGTTTACTTTCCTTATTTTTCACATCTGACAAAGGAGGTGTGGCCATCATCTTTTTTACCCACGTTTTGAGTTCTTCTCGTTGGGGAGTGGGGGGAAGGGGTCAACAAGGAAGAGGCAATCTTACTCGGAATGGGAGTGCCAGTGGGTGTCTGAATGATTTCATGGGGTTCTTCTTCCTTGGGTAATGGTGGAGTGACGTCTGTTTTGGTCACTGTAAATGATGAGAGCGACGGACTTTTCATCAGAGCCTTCAAATCGGACAGAGTGGGTAGCGCTGTTTGTTCCACAGCGTTTCGATGAAAGAGTTGCAAGAGATGGCCGTACTTTTGCGATTTTTTGGTTTCGGACAAATCGTAACGATGCATCAAGGATTGCAGTTCGTGTTGTAATTGGGACATCTCAGTCAAATCAGGATTGGGTGGTAAATGGGGGATACGTTGTTCTAGCCAACGATGGTATTCCATCCATCGTTTGTAATTGACTACAGTTAGTTTTCGTCCTTCCAGGGGCTTTCAAAGGTTACGTCTGAGATCGTGGTGCTCCATAGGTCCCTTTTATCTTCTGAAAAGATCCACTTTGGGATATCCCTCGTTCCAGCCCTTGTACCTAACCTGGCAATCCTCCCAATATAGGAATAAGAAAGGGTAAAATTCCTCGGCGTTGCACCAACATCTTTTTCTTTTGACGGACGGGTATTTTGATTAGAACTATGGAAGAACCTACACAAGTTAAACTTCTCATCAGAGCTTTACGTGGTGTCATACGAAAGATTTCTTCAGACAAGCCGACGGACTACTCTCCCTCCTTTTGAGATAAAAGTCAAGATACTTGCTATATCTGTAAGAAGAAAGGACATTGGGCTACAGAATGTCCAGGAAACAAAAGGTACCAATAGAGACAAAAGTCAAGATACCTGTTATCATTGTAAAGAGAAAGGACATTGGTCTCCAAACTGCCCTAAGAAACAAAAGATGCAGAAGGAGGAGGGGGAAAGGAATACTGAACAGGAAGAGGAGGAAGAGGTACCCTCCCCCAAGGAAGAGTCCGGACACGTTCAGAAAGACAAGAAAAGAAGACGAAACGAAAGTGAAGAGGAAGAAGAAAAAGAAAAGCATGTGACAGTAAAGAAATTTAAGAAACAGAAAGAGTATACAGAAGAAACCTATGAACTTTTTAAAGTGGTATTGTGTTATGTTATGTTGTGATATTAGATTGTAACGTTTGTACCAGAATACACCAGAGAGAAAAAACGTAAGTGTCTCTTGGTTTTGATTTTATAGAATACGAACCTACACTCACACATTCATTCACTCACACGTACATCATGGGTTTAAATAAAAATAAAAAGTACTTTTGAGTTTCCATTGAATTAGGCAATTGAAATAGTATTTTTTTTTTTCGAAATAATTTGAATGGCCCTGAAAAGGACCGTTGGTGATTTGTTTGTTTAAAACAAAACAAACTCAGAAACGGGACGTAACCATCTTTAGCTGTCTTAAGCCTTTGCAACGGCCAAGGCCTACCTCGTGATTGGTAGTTTCTGTCAATGATTTGGTAGAAATCACTAACGGTGGTATGGCAGACGTAGTCACAGTTAAATTGGGTTGTTTAACTCGAGAAGATCTTCTTTTCTTCAGTCGTGATTAAGAAGTCTGACACATTTGTTTCAGACTCCTTAACTCTGCTAAATTATCTAAAAGTACCGTGACCATTTGATTTTCACTATTCTCTTTCTGTCCTTAGTTTTCTTTCTTCTCTGCTGCTGCTACTGTTTCTTCCTGATGTTTCCTTCTTGCTTCTGCTTCTTCCCGCTCTTGAATAAGAAAAGCTTGTTCTTCTACTTTCTGTTGTTGTAAAAATCGCTCCAATTCTTCTTTTTGTGTACATAAGAAGAAGCAGAAGGTTACGAAGGTTCAGGAATAAATTCTTGTGATGTTAACAAATCCACAATATCCCAGTTAAAATCAACTTTTTCTGGATGTAGATTTGTCATGACTTTAGTAGTCACTGCTGTCCCATTACATGCTGTCTCTACTAATGGCTCATCCCAATTCATCGTCTTCTTAGTGTCCGACACCACTGACAACTCTGTCGTCGCATCGATTGACTGGGAAGGTGACGTCACAGACTGCTCTCTTCCGATTGGATGACTGTGACTGCCTTTTGTAACGCACGTTGGGATTGGTCAATACATTCAATCTGTTTTGATCCGCTCATCCCCTATAAATAACCGCAGTTCACGGTATTAGCCTCGTCTGTTTCTCATCACAAGATGTGGACCAACGTATAATCTCCTACCCTTGTTTCTACCATACTATTTCGTACTGGCTTACTCATCTAGGTCAGAACATCGTGAACTATCACTCATATGACTGATACAGCCCTTTGGAAGAGAAGGTTATATGTGGAGAGGCAAGGTTGTTTAAAGAGAGTTCTCCTCTATGGCCCAACAGTGAGGAGAAGTTTAAGGAAGAGAAGAAGATATGTAAGGTGCCCTCCGTGTTAACAAGATACTGTTAACAATTACACATAACGGTCCTTTTCAGGGCCACTTATATACCTCGAAAAGATATTTGCTTTCGTTGCCTCCATTTTCCCCTTGTCGCTAGACAGTCCCATATACAAAAACAAATAATATTCACCACGTTCAATTTCCTTGAGGGTATATAGTCCCACTATGTCCAATTCCCCTTGAGGCTATATAGTCCCACTATGCTCAATTCCCCTTCAGGCTATATAGTCCCACTATGTTAAATTCCCCTTGAAGCTATATAGTCCCACTATGTTAAATTCCCCTTGAGGCTATATAGTCCCACCATGTTAAATTCCCCTTAAAGCTATATAGTCCCACTATGTAAAATTCCCTTTGAGGTTATATCGTCCCAAGCTGTTTGAGGCTATATCGTCCCAAGCTGCTTTTGACTGGATTTCCCATTGAGGCTATAAATCTTGAGGCCATATCGCCCCAAGCTGTTTTTGACTGGATTTCCCATTGAGGCTATAAATCTTGAGGCCATATCGTCCCAAGCTGTTTTTGACTGGATTTCCCATTGAGGCTATAAATCTTGAGGCCATATCGTCCCGAGCTGTTTTTGACTGGATTTCCTATTGAGGCTATATCGTCCCATATTACTACTTTAAAATCTACCTGATTTTTCCTGGTGGTGCTTCCATTCCTTAAAGAGGCTTTCTTTTTGGTTGCCTACCCCGGGAATACTATAGTCCTATTTTTTATGTAATCCTTTTGGTCTCCCTATTTTGTTTATAGGGTTACTAGCATCTTTAATTTCCGGTTTGGTTGTTCAGTATACGTGCCTTGATCATATCATGCCCACCGTAGTGTTTTTGGGTTCCAAGTATGGCTGAGAACTTCCTGCTCATTCCTGGTGGTTCTTCCATCCCTTAAAGAAGCTTTCATTTTTGATGATTACTTTTGGTTTGAGCTAGTACATATACTAGGTTTCTAACTTAGTTTGCCTTTTCTTCTCGCTATTATGTTCTTTATTTTCCTATTTTCTATATTTCCTCTAGTAGTCCTGTCGTTTTTAAAAATTCAATTATAGTTTTGAATGCTGTTTGGGGGTTGATATTTTTTAATTGAATTATTTCTGGGTAGGTATATGAGGCGGCTATGATTTGTTGTTCTGATCTGAATATGTTCCTTTCCTTCTTGGTTATTCTATAATCATTAAAGATATGGTGTAAATCTTCTGGAGTGTTACAGTTGTAGCAATTTATGTTATGTGGGAAGGGTCCTATGTATTTTCCAAAGCTGTTTGCCAGTTTAGTTTCTCCTAATTAAAATTCGATTGATTATTGTTTGTTCATAGACTGTGCACCTAGGTGGTTTTCTATTTCAATTTACTTCCTTCATGATATTATAAAATCTTCTCCCTTTGTGATTTTGATTCCAATCTGTTTGCGATTTAGTTAATTAATGTGTTGATTAGGCTGTATAGTTCATGTTGACTATATTCGATAGGCATGTAATTTGATTCATTGAGTTTTTCTTTAGCTATCTGGTCTGCTAAGTCATTTCCTTGGATATTGATGTGGGATGGAATCCACATGTATTCTATGCTTAATTTGTTTCTATTTATTTGTTTCATTATTGCGTTTGTTTTCGTTTAGGAAATTCTCTCTAGATTTAGTGGTATTATTTTGGATTGAGGTTATGACACTAAGCGAATCACTTATTATAAATGTCTTGTTTGGTTTGGTTTTTTTTTTCTTCAATCCATTTTAGTGCTTCTGAGATGGCCCAGTTTTCAGCTGTGTATATGAAGCAGTAGTCAGGTAAACGTCACCCCATTTTATATTCAGCTCAGGTATTAGCATCGCTGCAGCTATTTTGCAAGGATTTATTATTTTGGATCCAGTTGTGTATATTTTGAGGTAATTTTGATATGTGTTGTTAATTTCTTCCAGAGCTAATGTTTTTAGAGAATTTGCTGGGTTTTCCTTGTTTCTTTTAGTTGAAAGGAAGATATTTACTATAGGTTTTATATTACTCCAAGGTTTTTTATAATTTGTAAAATTTCTTTCTGCTATATTGACTATTAATGTCATGTTACTCCAAGGCATCTTGTCATATGAGATAGTATATTCGGCCTGGAATAACTCTATTGGAAGGAGATGTTTTAAATCATGAACTAGTTTTCCCATAGGGGGTATTTTTTCATAGTTGCCCTGAAGGGTATTTTATTTATTGCCTGGTAAGTTGGGTGAGTTTTTGGGTGTGTTGAAAGTCTGGCTGGATATTTTAGGATACGTTCCTGCTTTCTTAGATGTAACGGCAGTTGTCTGGTTAAGATTTGCAGCTCAGCTAGTAAGGTTAATGGCAGTGCGCCAGTGCCAATCATTAGGGGTTTTCGCTGAATTTTATCTAATTTATTTAATTGACATTTGGGTGCCGTGTTATATATTTGACAGCCATAGTCTAGTTTAGATCTATTTAAGGTTGGGATTGTTTCTTGATTTGCTCTCCACTTTGTACGTTTTAGGTTTCCTAATAAGTTTAAGTCCTGATTACATTTTTATACTAGTTCATCTATGTGATGCTCCCATTTGAGATGATCATGATAATACCTACCCATAAATCGGGCTTCTTGTAAAAATTGTATGTCTTTATTTTGCATGGTTAGCTTAGGGTATTGTTTTTTCTTTCTGGTATGTGGGGTAAGTAGTACTTCTACCATTTTTATTTTTTTTTGGTGCGATAGTTTGAATCTCCACTTATTTGCCCATTCTCCTGTATTATTCAAACTATCTTGAATATCTGTTATAATTTTGTGGTTGTATGGGTTTCCTGCTCTATATAGTCCACTATCATCTGCAAATTGTGATAATTCAACTGCGGATGATGCCAGAGTTCTGTCAAGGTCATTCATCATGAGATTGAAAAGAGTGAGACTGAGTACACTCCCTTGTGGGGTTCCATTTTCAAGGATATGTTCTTCGGAATAATTGTCTCCTACTCTAATTATTTGTTTGCGATCAGTGAGAAAATTTTTTAATGAAGTTATACATCCTTCCCTTAATGCCGTAGTGATTTAATCTTTTATATTAGGCCTTTGGTCGATCCGATATCGAATGCTTTTCCAAATCTATAAACATCGCAATTAAATTTCTGTCCTCTTTTCTTTTAGAGTTAAATGCCAATTTTACAGAGGTTTCTAATCTTACGAGTTGGTCCGTAGTGGACCTTTGTTCCTAAATCCACATTTGTTTTCAGATATTTGTTTGTTACATTCAAGGTAGTGTTTCAGCCGTTTGGAAATTAGTTTCCATAATCGTATATATATTGTTGGTTAGTTTAATGGGTCGGTTTGAGTTGATGTCATTGCAATCTTTGTTTGGTTTTAATATGGGTACTACTATCGCAGTTTTCCATTTTTTTTGGTAGCTTTCCTATTTCCCATATTTTATTTAATAGTTTTATAATAGACTTAATGATGTTAAGGGGTAAATGTTTGTATATAGTGTACCATATTTTGTGTTCCCCGGGTGAAGATTCCTTTTTATTTTTATTGCCTCCCATTCATATAATATTATTTCATTATTTAGATTAGAATGTTTCTGTCCAAGATCTTGAAATAATATCTTACACTCATCTTCAGTTTCTTTTCCCCTATATTGTTGGAATTCATTAGTGGGGTCGACTAATGCCCAGTTTTAATGTCCAGTCATATCATACCAAACGAATCAGGACTTTCCCCATTGCTTAGCTATTTTAAATCTGAATGTGGAAATGTATTTTGTCTTTGGTTGTCGAATATGAGGAAAATCGAATCTGCACACATCATTATTAAGGCATAATTATTAATATTATTAGTTGTAGTAGTAGTGTTAGCAGTAGTAGTAATTTATGATGTTGCAACATAAGTAGTTGCCGTAGCAGCCGCACCAATGTCAGTCATTACCGGTTATTATTATTTTTAGTAGTTACAGTAGTAATAATAATAATAGTGGTAACTCAAACACGTTTTTATCACTTTCTTGCTTTATTTTTCTCCACGTCCTTATCCTCGCCATTATTTCTATTCCAATGAAAGATTAATAATGTTCAAAAAAAAACATGGGTTTGGGTATCGAATATTTAATGTCATTTGGATATCTACATAAATTGAATTTTGAAACAAAGCTGAATAGAGTGCAACGTTAAATAGTCCCTGATTACAATTAAGTTAGCATTAAAACCATATCTAATATTTAAATAATTAGACGGAAATAGAAAGAATAATAGTTTGCCTTTGCAAAATCTAATGATTATTTTTGTTTTTATAAACGAGACATACATTAGCTCTAAATTATGTTATTATTTGGAACTCGGCATGAATTTGTCTTCACAATTCTTTTAAAATACAAACTCAATAACATGAAAGGATAATAAATTTAATCAAGATTAGATATTGTAACCAATAAACGCTAAAACATCCTAGAATTCATTAAACGACTAGATAGAAGATTTCATATAGTCCGCTAACAGGATGAACTAGAAAATTAGTCGCATACACACTAATTACTCCATAAATGTATGTTGGCGATATTGGTTTTACTTTGCTTTTAACTTTCTTAGGAGTTTATCTCTGTTATTTCTTCTGGTTCACATCTCCTCCAGGATTTGTTTAATTTAGATACCACGACATAGCACCAAGCAAAGCTCGAGGAGCACTGTTGGCATGGCTATGCGGTGCACAACAAAAGTTGCAGTTTCCACTTAAGTCGACATAGCACCAATAATATTTTATCTCCTTTTTTTGTGTCGTTCTTGTGCACGCCACAAGGATATGTAAGGAGACATGGTCTTCCTTGGATATCGTTTGTGCGAGTATTTTCACAACATTGACTCTGACTTCCAGATGGACACGACAAGCTGTCGTCATACAAGGCGCAATCACCAGTGCAACAATAATCCCAGCTGTCGCTAAAGTCGGTATAGTACCATCTATTGTCTGTCTTTTGATGATATACACAACTTTCGTTCCTGCGACACTTCGTACGCCCAGCGGTAAACTGAGAGGCTCTCGTTCCTGATGAATGAGAACTATTGTTCCTTGTGTTAATGTTATCTTCTGTTTTGACATATTGTGCTGCAACAAGTAGCACTAACACAATTGCCATGTTCATCATCATTCAGACCTAAAATATAAATATTGTCCATTAGTCTCATGTTATATCAAATTGTACTTACACATGTATGTATGTATGTATGTATGTATGTATGTATGTATGTATGTATGTATGTATGTATGTATGTATGTATGTATGTATGTATGTATGTATGTATGCAGATGTGTATGAATGCGAGACGTTTGCTATAATTTTTGCTACTGCTGGAGACTACTTCGGGAATACAGCATCTACCTAAACTAAGACTATACATTTTGAGCGTGCATAATATTTCTTAAGTACATTGACTTTCAGGTTTTACACAAGATCTGAACTGGTGAATGCAACTAGTTCGTCCAACATTTGATGGGAAACTCCATACGATAGTCAGACCTGACTGATTTTCAAAATCTAAACTGTACAAAAGAGCTTTAGCAATGTTATTTCCAGGGATGGTTCGGTTCACGAGAAGATCTCCGCGATAGTTACTATCTTTCATACGAAATAAAAGATGACTTAATATTTCAATTTGTTTAAACATTTCTTCGCGTTAACTTGTTTTATAACACGATATTCTTGGAAACGTTGCAGTAATTGCTCTAGTTGTCGCTTATATGTTCTTTATTAATACTTCTGAAATATCTGATAATTTCATCCTGGCGAATATTTGCATATTTAAATAGTCTAAAACCGAGATGTTCTTGAACAATGTGCCAGGTTACATAGCCTTTATTAATAAGGCTAAGATAATCAGCCAGCATAGCATTTCTCTGTAAATGATATTTATATGTTAGGGTATTTTAGGTTCAGGTGGTTGTGGTGGTGCCTCTCGGGTAACTTTAGGCCATCCTAAAACAGATCTAATTGATGATTGATAAATATCCACGACATTTGTTTGCTAATTAATTTATATCGCGGTTGATAATGCTGGTTCATGGACTTGTATAGCAAGTTTTGATTTTTATTCCAGCAATATATTTAATTCCGCGCTGAAATTGACCATCTATTTGTTCGAAATGATATGAACCTTTCTGTATTCCAATAAAGATCGATAAGGTTGTTCCATCTGGTTTATTTGTGTGTGCAATTACCAGTAAATTTTTTGACTGTTGACCCCCGAATAATTTTGAGAGCATATTTGGTCAACTGTAGTATACTCGTAATTGAGCAAGTGAAATAATTTTTGCTGGAATTGCAGTTGGAAAGTTTGCGCTGAATTCAGGATAATCTAAGTTATTGATATCATTGCTGTCTTTGGTGGAGTTGTATTAATAACGAGATGTTCTGGTAGTTCATGCTAAGATATTATTATTATCGTACGTTTCTAAAGCTTCATCGTAAATCTTAATAATCGATGAAAACTAGTTATCTGAAATTATTTCGTCATTGAGCGATTATAATTTGGAATATGCAGCCGCGGAGGCATTTCGCTAACATATAACTATTTTTCGCGTTGCAATTATATTAAGATTACTAGCGATTGTTGTCGCCACTGAAACACAAATTTATATCACTAGTGGTGTTATGGTCTTTATCAATAAATCATTTTCAGCAATAACAGCTGAAATCGAATACAGAATTACATCAACTATGAATGCAAGTTTGTGAATTAGTTATATTTACCATGTACTCGTCAATGAATAGTACTTGTTTAGTTTCTAATTCACGTAATTGACTGTATCTATACGGATGCACGTTCATTATAATTTAAGCTTAACTTAATTACAAACTCTGTATTCCATATGAGTGAGGTTGCTAACAAATTGTCATTGTCGTAGGTTATTCTAAATGTTTCATTGGATCCATTTTCTATTATCACTTACATTATTAACATCGGTGGATGCACTTGTTGATACATGGAACTGTAACGGTAAAATAGCCTTTTATCTTTATATACCTCAAAGATATGCAATAATTTCAACAGTGTTATTTTGAGATGTCCAGGTGAAAGATCGATGCTGTATCGAGTACACGGTATTGATATTTTGTTCATGTGGTATTTTAATCTTATCAAGCCTATCGGCGATAGCAGGAATATCACTAATACTATTATCCTGTGTTTGTTTATGCAAAGATTTCGTTTGGATCTACAAGAAGTGGAAATATACCACCTGATTTAGTTTTATCAAAAATAGCACCCGCGGATAGAGTAAGTCGGATTCCAGTCTTGTCATGTTTAGCATCATTTAATTATGTATGCTCTCGTTCTCTCCGTGATTGCATATTCTGACCACCTGTAATCTGACTGTATGTTAAGGTCATTGTAGTTTCGGATATTTTCGCTGAAGCGTGTTGTTTAATATGACCTGAAGTAAAATATACATGACGATATGATATGTATAATATTATGAGTGATCTAATTGTGTTAAAAAGTTTCTACTGTTAATCAATGACTCGTATTTGTCTCCCAACACATTCAAGCAGCATCTATTTGTCACTAAATATAACAGCGATTACTCTGTACAAACCAGCTTGTATTTCACCTGCGCGAGTTCAGAAGGGTATATCAACAACATTTTGTCCGGTTAAATTAATATGTAACAGCGAAAAGTAACAAATTGAATACAGTTTGTAAACCCGGAAAGTGATATTTGTAGACAGGTATCTTCAGTCGGATCAAGCCACATAAATGTCATCAAACTAAGAAAAGCTCTTGCAACATGATTTGTGATAAAATCTAATAATGTATATTCTCAGCAGTTTCTTGTTGCCCGTTTATTCTTAGCGAGACCTCGTCAAATATATATATATATATATATATATATATATATATATATATATATATATCGTAGAATAGAAACAAATTGTCGTGATCATATTTTCCATATGTGTGTGTGTGTGTTTGTGTGTGTCGAACAACACCTTGAATAGCATCTGTTGTTGTTGTTTGCCATTATATTAATGATTTACCATCTGTACCCATAAATCAATATGGTTTATCTTATTCAGTTATCAGTGGGGTAATATTTGTTAGCCACAATGAGAATTTGGAAAATACTATTATACCAACATCAGCAACACCAGCACTTCGCTAGATTGTATTATTATCGACACCTTTTCTTAGAAGCACTACTGTATGTTATTCTCGAAAAGAAACCTTTCTAACATTTTGGCCAAATTAAAATATGTGAGACAGTGGAATTTCACATGAAAATCTTCCACATTCTCCTAGCAAAGTTGATATATTTTGTTGAAAATCCTACGTTGTAAGTAACACTAACACCTTTTATAATATGAAAATCATCAACAGGTCTATTTTCATGATCAATAGTATCAGGTTGTACGTCAACTGTAGTATATCGTGATTTCCGTAATTTGATATACTGAAGATAATCAGCATGATTAGTAATATCATTTGCAAACATCATTGATGTATCAGCTAATCTTTAATAATCATCAAAATATCTCAGAAAACCTATTATTGTTGTGGCAACGTCGACATCCCTATGAATCGATTCAATCTTCTTCCATCAATCACATATATATTGTTCTATTAAACGAATGCATAGTCCTGTTTTAAACAAAACCAACTCGCAGATACTCCATAGATTGTGTATTAGCTCCAATATTTATCACAGTTTCTTAATCTGCTTCAATACATGTTTTAGCGGCTAATAAGGTCGATTCATAATTGTTGATTTGGTTGTATTGCGTGAAAACAATAAAATTGATAATTACGTACAGATTCATCTTTGACAACAGGTGTGCCCATACCGAATGTTGTATCAGACATACGTCTGAACATTTTATTAATTAGTTCTCAATCTAAATCGTGTTTTCGCTGACCTTGTCAAACCACGTCCTGCTATTAAATTTGCAGTAATATTTATTTGTGCTTTACCAGATCCTTGATTCATTTATTCTGCTTATTTGTTTTATCGGCAGCTTAGCTTTTTATTTTACTGCATAGTAAATTTGAATCCTTGCCAGTTTATCTGGCTTGAGATTCCTCGTATTAGTTATGTTATTTTTTCATTGGCTGCAGTAAAGACGTTACTGGCAACATTACCATTAACATCCGAAACGTTTTCACCAATACTATTAATAGCTTGCATTGATAATTTATTTTTGCGATTGGTGCTATTTTGGAAGCCATTCTTGCAAATAAGCCTACAATATCATTACCAAAACCATTGCCATATTTTGCTTTATTGACTGGTAATCGTGAATTTTTTACTTTGAAAATTACAGGTCCTAGGTGTCCTTGATGTATTATCATTGGATGTTTTTGTTTAGTTTAATAGCTGTGACAATTAGTCACTAGCGTCCTCGTTAATTAATGCCGCATAATTATTTCTATCCGCACTCCTCATAAATAGCGTGTTGAATTCTCTTTATAAAGGAATAGGATTTTGATAACACACATCTGTTATTCCTAGAACTCTCATCAATATCTTGAAATTCAGAGAGAATTTGATTACAATTTAATTTATCTGACAATTGAATTCCTCGATTTTTCAAACTTGTAATCTCATTAATAATAATATTTATATTTTCGAAATTCATATATGAAATATTATGTATTTAATACCCAAAAAAGATGTAATATATATTTCAAAAACAAAAATAAGCATTAAGCGATTATCATTTTCTGGGTCCCATATTGGCTTTGTGTCTTTCATAGGGTTAATTTTTCTTTGAGCTTTCTCTCTTCCTTTTTTTCTTTTTGAGATTTTTCTCTTTGAGATTTTTCTTTTTGAGATTTCTCTATCTATTTGACCCTATGACCGTTACTTTTAGCCGATATTTAATTCTGAACCATCCTTTGGGGTTACCCTAGTGCTACATAGAGCTTTTGCATCCATGCTATTTTTTTTGGTGGGGCGCTATTGTTGTTGTACATCTCCCCCAAGAATTAATTTCTCGGGGGGGGGGATAAGATCACACCGTCACGTATTTGACGTATTTGACGTGACGGGAAGTGTACAGGAAGTACTTCTGGGCTGGCGCCCTCAATTATGTAGAAAAACCTCCAAATCGGTACCGTCGACAATAATGCCTGCCACGAGATTCGAACGATGGTCCCCAGGACGAGATTCCATCTGTATATTGTAAACAATAGTGATCGTAATCTATAAATCTATAATTCTGAAGACGATATATGTTTAACATGTGAAGGGTTTTATCACAGTAATTCTGTATGCTGTGGCATATTTTCCAATTTTTGTATCCACTTTGTTATTTTCGACAAATCCGTTATTTTTGTTGTGTGGTCTTTCTTTCCATGTTAGGGAAGAATTTGGGTACATGTAGTGCAGATCAAGATTGTGTTGTTTCACTCCCGTAGTGTATGGGGGAATTGTATCAGTATATTGCTTTGAGGTAGAGTACCGTTTTGTTACATCTTATCACTTTGGGGGATCAAAGATGCCATCGGGTTGCGGTCAAATTGATATAATGATGATAACAAGAGATTCCCTTATGCGGAACGTTTCTACCTGGTGAAACATTAAACCACAGAAAAAAAGCCATTATCCCATTGAGATACATGACTACAACAAAAGAGTTATCCTTATTTCAAAACTACACACACAAGCCCACACGAGTTATTCCCAGTCAGGCATAAGTAAATTGAATTCTATTTTGAATATTTTTAGGACAAGCCGATTAAGTTATATTCTCTGCTACTCTTCGTACTGAGGGTTCGCAAATATCGAAATATTTTCCAGCTTCAGTCATTGATTTCAATACTCTTTCCCCGTTATTTTCTGTAGTAAATGATTTTCTTAGTTTCGAATTTCTCGAGTGTATCCCAGTCCCTCCCCATTTAGTATACTGACTTTGTGTGATAGCTCGTAAATTATCTAAAGAATTATCGGTCTTTATACTATTTATGTGATCAATAACAAAACCATCCTTGATCAATCCATTGTAACATTCGAACGCGAATCGATGAAAATAATATTTCTTCTTTCCAGCGCAAAACATCAAATATCCATGATTATTCACAACACCAACTGGGTTCTTCAGTCTGCGGTTTCTGACAATACCGTCACGAGATCCTACATAATTGGTGATCACGGGATGTGGGAGAAAATCTTGGTTCATTTATATACTAAATACTATTTGCCTAATTCATTTTTTGGCTTAATTATTACTTGAGAATCTTTCAATATAGTCCTGAGGTATTCTTATGATTTTATTCTTGCCAGAGTCAAGGACGCGGACACAGTCAGAGACATTGACGAAATCTTTGATGGAGTTTTTATAAAATCTTTGATTCGTTTATCATAATAGCGCTTTAGCTCTCTGTATCGCTTACATCCACAATTGAGACACAACTGCGACTTACCACTCACACCTACCCAATTTCGTATGCAAGGTAAGGGCCATAAGCTCCCACGACGGACACTTTGGAAATGATATCCACAGAATTCATTTCTACACGATTTGTTACAAGCGGTTACTGATCCTATCATAAGCCATTTACAATGATTCATTATATAATACATTCTTTATTTAAATACTTGTTTTAATTATAATATGGAGGAGTTCGAGAGATTATCGAAAATTACGCCTTGGAAAAATGTTGAATTCAATCTGGATAGAGTCTCCACTGATGTTCCAAAGAGTCTAATAAGCGATAGAAGCATGTTCGGTAAAATCCGTGATTGTTTTCATGAATTCAAGCGTGATAGAGCATCTCAATGTTGGTCGAATTGATGGTAGTGTTGATGCTACCATGGACGACGAAAGAGCAGCAGCGATAATATCGCATCTTGACCAGAACAAGTGTTTTCTTGGAGTGAAATTCATTATCCGCTCAGAAGCGGGAAATTGGATTATATGCGACAAATTTGAACCCATTCTGAAAAATAAGAAAACTGTCACTGTGAGTCAGGATTCCAAACAAGGAATTTTAACTGGGAATGACAAACCGTATTACGAGTGATCCTATAATGTAGCAGCAATTGTTTATGGAGTCTATCCGATAAATGATAAACCGAGAACTGAAACATTACAACCAATGAAATATTTGTCGTTGAATTGTGAAGCAGAACGAATTATAGAACACTTCACAAATGCATTGCGTCGAAACAAATTGACGAATCAAAGACGCAAATAAATACATGAATGTAGATTAACAGTGAAAGAGAGCGGATCAACAGTTCAAAATGTGGCCGCGTTAGAACGGATACTAACATTCACAAAATCCGTAGAGACAGTAACAGGCGAGATATTATACGACCTAAAATATAAATCTAGAGGGTCTCCAATCAAAATTATTGACCATAAAGAACACGCTTGGACATCCGCAGTAACAATATTTCCATGGGATAGAACAATAAAATATCTACCCGTTGAGTTCGCCGGAGAACACTCTGGAGGAAATGTATTTGATTTTATTTACGAGTCGAGTAAAAACGATCATGTGTCAGTGTGGTTATTTCAGAATTTTGAAGACGAAGAGGGTAAATTCGATCAATTTGTAAAACCCAATGGCGAATAATACGGTACTGAAACCCTCCACAACGAGACGAAAAAACTAGCTAGTAGTTTTTCAACGGAACACGACGAACAAACAATTACTAACAAACTGTTTTACAATACCTACAGTTACAGCTCATTTCACGAGAAATAGAAATCTATGGAAACCAACAAGAACAGAATTGCTCCAAGATAGTTGTGTTGATTATGGCCATGGTGGATTATGGAATACAAAAAAAAGTATTATTTCGGCTGATATGATTGCGTGTTATCCAGGGAGTTTTCTTGGGTACGGAGATTGCTCTGAGTACTTCAAAAGATTTGGACATCCCACACATGCGATGACCACTGCCCGATTTTGATCTCACCGGATTCGCTCGTGTGGTATCATTTGAATTGGTTCAAGGACTTCATCCGTGTTCTTACGTTTGGTTTGTTAGACACATCTCTGAAAACCATTGGATGACAATAGTGTTTTTACGGTATATAATTGATTCTAAAATGCTGATATCGCTGATTGTCAGTGAAACAATTATATCATATCGAACGCAGACTGAAGTCTGGTTACCGCAACCAGATACTGAACATAACATAATCAGCGAAAACAAAAAACAATTCCCTGATCTCGACGATGAATATATCGTGAAATGTTCCAAGGAAATCTTTGAAGTTAGAAATAAACACGCAAAAGATCTTGGTAGAAGAATAATTGGTAAGTTCACTCAAGGTGGAAAATACGACCATAAACGACATTCTTCGCGGTTGATTATAGATGATGCTGAATACAATTTTATAATCGCAAATGTAACATCTAAGGGTCTATCTGTAAATCGTAAAGACACTTTCTAGTTCTATGGAACCATATTAGGTACAATTGTTACTTATAACGACGGAGAAAATCCTCAATATACTTACTTAGGGACGTCTATATTGGCTTAGGCTTCTATTAAGTTACTTTCGATGATAAATTGATTTCCTGACTCCGCAGTTGGAGAAGCCATTGATTTATTTCATGTAGACGTAAAATATAGCGAAGTAGTGGCTGAATTCACGAATTCAGACGAGAAATGGGGATCATGGAGAATTAAAAAGAAATACTGAGTGATTACTATAAATCAGCAGATGTTACGATGGAAAACAATTACTTGAAAAATAATCATATATAAGAACTATCTAATGCACCGTCGTGTTCCGATCCAATATGTAGTTTACTGATTATTGATTTACCCCTCCAGTATCCTCTTGTAGAATAATAAATAGATTCCATGATATTGTTTACCAGCACCCAACAATGAACAACAATATAGCCAATTTTTTTTTGAAAGATTAATCAGTGATAGAATTCAACGCATGAATTAATTTCACAGCTGCGATATGTCTGTGCTGCACATTACTGCTTTTATAAGCAACATTATGAGCATGACATGCCTTATCAATGGCGTTTATTGGGTTTTCACCGGGTCGGGGTTGGAATTGATCACCGAGCCTGATATCGAGCATGGTCCCTGGTCCACAATAACTATATCCTGGATGGTGTTTTTCTCCGGATATTTTGTCCATGGTGTTCCTGGGAGTTTTACTAACTTGACTGCAATATCACCTCCTCGTTTTTTTTAAATCTTTGATTTTATCAAGGGAAACAAATCTAAATTTTTTGGTACCACATTATACACACTTACCAGCAAGTGCTGATCTGTTATTTTAGTTGCAATCGTCGTGAAGTCGTTTGTGCTAGTACACTTCTTACATTTCACACAATATAGATCCATAATTTATTTATAATAACATGAATGTAATTGATTTTTCGGCGACAAAACAAGAGAACCAGTTAAGCATCATGCAGCGCTACCAAATTCTATTCGTATGATTATAATCAGACCATCTGGAACTGGCAATACACAACTGCTACTTAATTTAATGACGACATGGATGAAATGGGATAAGTTTTATTTAGTAGCCCCGAGTGTAGACGATCAACGATGTTACGAGGTGTTAAAGGATTTTAACGAGAAAGCGAAATCGGAAATCGATGAGGATAGTATTGAGTTTATAACCGATATCGAGGAAGCACCGAGTATTGATGGAAGTATTAACAATTTAGTCATATGTTGATGTCATGTTAGACAATCAAAAGAATCCCGCTAGTACATTTTCCAGAGGTAGGCATAAAAATACCGATGTGATATATGTCAGTCAACGATACACTCAAATACCAAAAGTGATCAGAGATTACTGCAATATTCATGCTGTATTCAACGGAGTTGTCACACATACGCTACGACACATTTGGCAAACTTGGTGCGGCGGTGATATGGATTATAATCTCTTTAGGAATTTCTTTAGTCATGCTCACTCAATCCCACATGGATTTGTAACGATAAAATCGCATGACCCGAGATCAAGATATCGTGTCGGACTTGGTCAAATATTCGGTTGAAACAATGCGTCTCCGCAGCGACATCAGTGCCGGGTCTGTAACGTAAAATCCTAAAGGATTTCTTTTTTTTGTCTGCTTGAATTAGTTTCGTTTGCTTGAAATAGTTTCGGTCTGTCCACCCTCTTTGCTGCTTCCCGGTCGATAGTACCTGTAAAGGGGTCAGATAAAAAGGGAAAGGGAATCCAAGAATGCATTGATAAAATAAGTAAAGAAGGTCAAAATGGGGGAGATTAGAGATAAAAAGAGAAGCCCAGAAGGTCTTTATAATAATTTTTATAAAATGAAATCTGAAAGAGAGAAACTAGAGAGTGATATAAAAGGAAGCCACAGTATTAAACGTGACTTTTGAAAAGGAGATAGAAATAGAGACGAATATGGAGCTAGGAAACGTGTCGAAAGAAAAAGAGTGAGGTAACAGGCTAAAGAGCTAATACAAAGAAATAGTGAAAGGGAGTTTCAACACAAATATAAGCTTTTGTCAACCCAAAGAGAGGGGATAATGTTTCTAGACTGAGGACTACCAAATTCCCCGTATTTGAAGACGACAAAGATAATATGGATCGATATCTAGACATATTTGAAAGGTAGAGTACTGTATAGAAAGTGAGAAAAGACGAGCGGTCGCTTGCACATACCACGTTGTTGAAGGGTTAAAGCATTAGACGCATATTCTCATTCACCCGCGACCGATTCATTACATTACCTCGTGTTAAAAGAAGCGTTTATGAAGAAATAAAAGCTAACCAAGCAAGAATACCGCAAAAATTTTAAATATAGCAAACGCAAGAGAAGCGAGACATTCGCCGAGTTCGTTAGTCGGACGTTTAATTACTTTCAACGAGTGGTATAATATGGTTAAGTCGTGAACATGTTTGAGAATCTTATTGATTTCTTTTTTCGGGACCAGCTATTGACAACTTGTAGCAATGAGTTACATGTATTATTAAGGAAAACGTCATTCAAAACTATATATGAAATGGTACCACAATCGGAATTATTCGCTTATGCTCGAAGAGGTTCTCCGAAATTAAGGTCATCTCGCGAGATAGCACAGTTGCGAATCAGGTCATCGACTAAACTCCCGGAGAATCTGAAAAACCTGGTAGTGATAACCAGAGGAAGGAATAATGACAACAATGTTTCACTTACAAGACGTGGCTACATATCTTCCCCCAAACAGTGAAGGCTTTACGTTTAAGTAAATAATATCAGGCATTACCTAAAAAGCGTGTTTTTAAATATTTGATTACAATGTGGGCATTACAAGGCATTTTAGCAGACGATATATGCATGCAAAAACAGGATAGTAGAAAATGTGTGCATTGAAATGCATATTAGTAGACAATTTGGACATGCGAATGCATGATATTATACAATTAATTAATAGACATATAAAATAATTGCTGTAATAGTTATATGCAACATGAAACATTTTGTGTAATAATTGATTGCGAACATACAGCAAATGCGGTCATACAATGAAATTGACAAAGTAAAATACGTAGGCCAATTTTTATTAGAACAGCAATTTACAATTTGGATAATATATCAGCTCTCTTAAACAGAATGGTAGTAATAACTTGTATAGTAAAACAAGTGGAATCATCTCCGATAATTGAAAGATATGATACATTCTGCTTTAAATATAGGACATTCAGTAAATTATGTTTTCTTGTAGATAAGTTCCAAGTTATCATCGACAGTTTAAACTATGAAACCATTATAATGGTTGAACTTTATAGTGTTTCTATTTACGGTGTGTCATCTTGAGGTCACAATGTGAGTTACTGAATGGATGTCTGTTATTTCCGGGTGTTCATTTTCCCTAATATTTATATCTGAATATACTATCAATACCATATGAAGACTTGATCATTCAAATACCAATTTTGTATACACTGTCTTTAAAAGGAAAATAGATTTGTGATAGATCATTTCTATTCTGAAATGCAATCGTCGACAAATTAATAGAAGATAATACGACAACGGAGAAAGAAACTCGTATTAGAGATATTGACGTACATTTTTATACATTGTTACTTTTCATGGATATGCCCGGTGGTATCGGTCATTTCAGAGCCATGCAGACAGGTCACATGAGGTTAGAATTTTCCATCAGCCAATGACCCATGGATACGTTGTCCCTCCCTTTTCTTCTGTTCTCTTCACTATGAAGTCATTCTTTCAGTATATATAGCTGACGCTGCATATATGAGGCACAACAATTGGCAGGAATATTAGATAGCATCTTGAAAATAACCTTCGAGCACTATACTCAAGATTCTACGAAAAGTCCGTTGAAGTTTTCATCATATAGGAAATTGCACCAGCATCAGAACAGAAAGTGAAGAAGGCATGCTAGTTTTCTTTTATCTATCTATCTATCTATCTATCTATCTATCTATCTATCTATCTATCTATCTATCTGTCTGTCTGTATCTGTCTGTGTATGTCTAAGTCTTTGACTCATTCTGTCTATCTCTAGCTGTATCTGTCTCTGTCTGTCTCTTTTTCTGTCTGACTCTGTCTTTGTCTCTTTCTCTGTCTCTATGGATGTATATGTTTGTCTGCCTCTGTCTCTGTATTTCTGTCTCTGTGTATGTCTGTGTATGTCTCTGTATGTCTATCGAGAACTTCGCTGGAATTTTAACAAGGCCAAGCGAATACTGAAAGTTATTATCGTTTACTGTAATTAATGGGAAATATCATTAAATCTATATTTCTCTGATGACACAAAAATGTAATAATGATAATGTGGTTTAAAATAGTATATGATTATTTATGAGGAATATTAAAAACTTTTTCGGAACTGCAGAAAACAAACTTGATATACTCATGACGATTTTGCAAGGCAAAAATGCATCTGTTTAAAAAATTGTGCACAGCAAAGAAGTATGATCACAAATGTTCTAATTTGTGACAGTTCATATGAGTTAAATAGGTCACGAAATATATCCACAACACTGTCAGTACAGCTCTTCATGAAAAAGGTCTAAACTTTGGAAGATTCTGATCGTAATGCTCGAGATTATTACTTGACTCGCAAAGTCTCAGACTCAAATTTGTCATTTCTAATCTCAATCTGACCAAACTCAAAAGAATTATACTTCTTCATAGACTGATCGGAAATCCTTATCTCTTACTTGGTACGCATAATTTTGATGAGAAACATGTTAATTCTGATTTCTCTGAGTCATCTCTATATTCAAAAGATGACGAGTTCTGTGCGCTAACATATTCTACAACAAATGGACATTGTAAATCCGTTGTAATTACTTGAATAGCGCTGACACTTGTTGACGCTCTAAACTGACTCCTAATTTAAAGTCATTCGAAGCTTTGTAGAAGATGCTTTGCTTGTAGGTTCGTTCATGTATTGGCACTCGCACGTAAAATGATCCCCTATTTAAACACGAGTTCGCGTTTTCTTTTTAACAATATATGAAGGTTAGTTTTCCATTTAAAAACAAAAATATGTATATTGTCCTCTGATTGAAAAATTTGATGAACATTTCCATGTCTATGACTTTAATATGATTCATTATTCTTATTGGCAAATCACGTAAAGTGCTGAAGATAACGTGGTTAGTTCATGTATCGTAAAAAGATTTGAGGCATATCAGTTTAGGAACAGAGATACATAAACTAGATTAAAACAATAAGAATCTGTAAGTAACAAATAACCTTTGTTTGAAAGCTGCTTAAAAGGCTTATCATAGATTTGTAAATTTAAACAATTTGTTAGTTTAAGACCTCTGAAAGTCATTTCTTAATAATGTAATGACCAATTCATGCTGTAACTGTTGAAGTTGCTGCTCGTATTCCCTGATTCAAAATATACATGCGTCATTAGCTGTTAAACATCATCTTAGTCTCATAACAGGTATTTCAAATTTCAGTGTGGCACAATCATTGGGAATTGCACTTCTGACAAGATTTCTTTACCTCATCCTTTGTCTACTTCTTGTTTCGTGACGGAGCAAGTTATTGATTTTAAACTTTCGTTCTCAGAATTGGAAGAAGATGGTTCTTTTGAATTATTGTAAACTTGCGCTTCTTTGTGTCGACGCTCCGCTCCACATCCAACTTGCTCTGGCGTATGTTGTTTTAAATCATCTGAAGCTTTGCGGGTGAGGGTATACCAGTTGGTTCGGATCAGTATTATTTGTTCCAGATAAAATAGTTTCAGGCCCTAAAATTGTAGGCTGTCGTTCATGTTGTTATCGTGGAGATTGCTCGATCGGCCATTGTTATTTCAGAAATATGACAGTTCCTCAACGTTCATTTTCTGCCTGTGAAATGTTTGGCCTTTTAAGTTGCGCTTTTTGTTGCTGTATAAATGATTTTCATTTTGGTAACCTTATCTAGCAATCTGACACAGGAGCGAGGTATCATTTGTATTTTCTTCAGATGCTGGATGGGTGTATTATATAGTGAAGCATCCTACACTGTTTCAGAATTTGAAGTATCACACATTAAAATCGTTGCAAATCTTCACTAAAGCTCTTTGGACACTTTGGACCAACCTGAAGAGCCTCAATTTACCAAACGCATTATTTATCAACTACTTAGCTAATAGTTGAAATCTTATATAATCCTAAAAGTTGATGAGCTTAACATTGCGCATGTTCACAAAGTGTCTCACACATTTAAACATTTAGAGTGAAAATCTCGCACACACACACATACATACATACATACAGTGCACCTGTCACTATCATGGAAAGTTGAAGTGTAAGTTAGGGAGAATAATTTATGCAATAAACAAAGAGGTATTTATAATTTTAATAAAAAATTAGAAAAGTTGACATTATTTATATTTTAGGTCTAAAGGATGATGAACATGGCAATCCTGTTATCAGTGCTACTGGTTGCAATACAGCGTGTCAAAACAGAAGATCACATTAACACAACGGAGAATATTCTTCCTTTACCATTAACAAAAGAAGCCACCCAGTTTACCGCAGGAAATACGAAGTGTCGGGGAAACGACGAATGCGGATATCATCAAGAAACTAAATATAGCTGGTGCTATACTGACTACAGTGACAGCTGGGATTATTGCTGCACCACTGGGTGTTCTTATGTTGGAGAGAATTACCTGTGGTGTCAGTCTGGAGATCAGTGGCAATATTGTGGAAATAATCGCAAAACTGATATCCAAGGAAGACCATGTCTCCGTACACATCCTTGTGGCGTACACATTAACGACGTCAAGAAAGGAGATAGATATTACTGGTGCTATGTCGACTTAAGTGGAAACTGGGACTTTTGTTGTGCACCGCATAGCCCATGCCAAAAGCGTTCCTCGAGCTCTCCTTGGTGCTATTTCACAGTATCTAAAGCAAATTACGCCTGGAAGAGATGTGAACCCGAAGAATAAAAACGAACTTTTCGATAACTGACATGCACTCTTAAGACAAATAAAAGGAAAGTATTTACAATATCTTCAACAAACAATTGTGAAGAATTGAATGTGTGTGCGATTAATTTCTTAGTTTCTTTTCTTTAGCAGACTGAATTTCATTTAACACCTAGATCTTTACTGAATTCATGAACTTTTTGTGCTTTTTTTAAATTAAAATATCGAATCAAGTTTGACTTTATTTTCCTTTCCAATTATTGATTTTATTATTTAAATGAAACGTGAAAGGCAATTCTTTACGTATTCCCAATAATAGTTTTATTTAGAGCTAATGAATATTTTTCTTGACGAAAGAAACTTTTACTAAGTGATTTGTCGATAAGCCAAGTTATTATGCTTTCTATTCCAATTTAATGAATTCATTGCTAGATATAGTTTTAATGCTAACCAAAATACAATCAGTCTATTGGACGTTGACTCGATTCAGCTATGTTTCACCTTTCACATTAAATAGGTATCCAAGTGATACATCACTTGTGAGATCACCAATCCAATGTTTCGTATTCGAGAGGCACAAAAATATTATTAATATGCTGTCGTAACAGACGTAACGGTAATGATGGTGCGGTGAAGAAAGATAAAACTAGGAAGATCGCATAAACGTGCTTGAGTCATTACTACTACTACTACTACTACTACTACTACTACTACTACTACTACTACTACAACTACTACTACTACAACTGTTACTACTACTACTACTACTACTACTACTACTACTAATAATAATAATAATAATAATAATAATAATAATAATAAAAATATGACACATAATTGCCTTTAAAGCTGATCAGGTTTCACATACTGTTAAACTAATAGATACAAGGCACGAATGGAATTTGTTGTTGTTGTTATTGTTGTAGGGTTTAACGCCATTTTCAGCACACGATAGGCTATACATGGTGGCCAGTATTATTGGTGGAGGAAGAAACCGGGAAAACCCACGGACAGAACCACCGACCCACGAGAAGCTACTGGCAAGCTTTCTCACATACCCACGTTAGCCGAATCTTAGACTCGAACTCACGCAGACAGGGGTGAGATGGCAGTGATCCGTAACGGAGAGCGCTTTAGACCACTCGGCCATTCGGGATACCTTGTTCGAATTCGTAATGAGTAACTCAAAAAGTTGGTTAAATTAATGGAATCTTTCAATAAGGCCCATGACACATTCACTGAGCCTGACGAAATACATTACTATAGTTTTTGAAACACGTACCAGAACCATGATTAACAGTTCTTCTGGAAATCTTTCATGATTTATGGATTATTTTCTTATAAGGTACCTATGGTTTCGAAATAAGCAGCAGCATTTAGTTTCCAAACCAGGCAAAGATGCTACCTACTATCGACACATAGCACTGATAAGCTGTGTGTGCACATAATGGAAAAAAATGATAAATTTTCCGGTTTGTAGGGTATTTGGAAACTAACAATGTAATACCTCCTTTCCATAGAGGGATTTCGTTATGCTTCTAGCACCAATGATCATCTGGTTATGCTTGAAATTTTGTTTTATTTGGAAACGGCTT
This sequence comes from Unio delphinus, assembly GCA_029339505.1. Classification (NCBI taxonomy): domain Eukaryota; kingdom Metazoa; phylum Mollusca; class Bivalvia; order Unionida; family Unionidae; genus Unio; species Unio delphinus. Next base: position 2,304,535 of record JAQISU010000306.1, read on the forward strand.
GAAAATATCAGTAACAAGTGTGAGCGAGATGACGTGTTCAAAAATATTATCCAACAATGAGCTACCTTACGTCAAAATGTCCTTAAGATAAAATGGGTCAGCAGTCTTTTTAAATCCTCTGGAAAGCGTTCTGCTCAAGCGACACCACATGAACTGTTTAAACCATTGTTAACTAAGATGGATGAAACAATACAGAATGTGAAACAGGACCAGATTTAGGATCTCTTAAAGATGACTCAGCAGTCATGACAGTAATTACCTCATTAATTAATGGACAGAGATGGTTATGCTCCCGAAGAAGACGGGACTAAACTCAAGAACGAGTACATAAATGATACAAACAATCTGTAAAGATTACCCGAGCAGCAGAAGAGGGGTAAGTAACTAAAGCTAGGTTGAAAGAGATGCAAGAGGAAATATTAAGTGCGTAGATGTTATCATATCTGGGAACAGGGGCAGGGAAGACACAAAGAAAGAAAAGAGACAGAAATTGTAAGATTAAATGAGCCGTCGCTGGAAAGTGCAGGATTGAATAATGTTACACAACAGAGACTGATTGCAGCGATTCATTATTAATCCCATTAATCATCGCAGTAGTGTTTATAAGACCTGGTGTGTAGAATGCTATCCTGTTGAAAACATACTAGAGTGTCCCATTAATCATCAAAATGATTACTATACACGATGGCCGTTCATGCAATGTTAACGAGGGTTTACATCAGTTATACAACATTATTGCAAACATGTCATATGGCAATATTGCGACAGCAGAAAGCAGATGTATAACAGGCTAAAAATAACAAAATATTTGCGTGAAGCCGTGGATGATAACAAAAGAGAGTACAAAACGGATCCATCTACGTTAATCAAGTTGACCGGACAGGTTTATTAACAACAAGGTTTACGGAAAAGGAGGTAAATATGACTGATAGGAGCGCCTTCATCCATTACCACAAAATTCCGTCCAATTAGCGATTCAAATTTCTAACAGCATCTGAACAGGCAGGTATTATTGGTGCCGTAAACGGTAACGACATCACTGATGTTTTAAGTCAGCTTCTGGTTAGCTTTCTGTGTACCAAATTGTGTACGAAGACCCGTGTGCTTCGCATTTCAAAAGAGATTCACTGACACTCTCAAAAGGTGGTAAGCGTCTATTGTGTCATCACACACAAAATTTAAATACTTCCTGATAATAACACTGCTTTTTTATTCGAGCTCATTTCGTTTGACCGTGCTTTACGGTCCTAACATGACATTGGATCAACATGAAATGTACGAGAGGGTGTTGATATACACTCATATCTGGACCAGTATTTGCAATGAGTAGCGAACAACAATCAGTTTTCTAAATGGGGTGTACATAACTTCATGTGATCTCGACAGGCCGTTATATTATTACAAGAACAGCTCCAGATTACTACCAGGCACATCGCCACTCACATAACATTCTGTGCATCAGAATTATGTTATCGTCGGGTTATCGTGTGCGATTTGACCCTTCCCATTCCACAAGGGAGATGTACCAGTGAATATCGCCAACGTAAACAGCTTAGTCGCATCGGCTCTATCTTCCATGTCTCTCCGGCATGCAACTTCACTTAGTCCATGGCAATTAACGTGCCTCCGCAATCGTGAATACAAAATTGTCCAAATCATTGCATTTATTACAGTAATGTGATCTCATTTGGAACAAAACATGTGTCTCATAGATCAGTCTGAAAACGCATTGGATACTAATAACGAAACAATAACGTGTTACCTTCACATAAAGCGCAGTGCGTCTTAGATGGAAAAGACATAAATTAGATGACAACACAGTGAAAGTTTTAAGCATAAAACACGGGCCGATTATCTACTGCACGACATAAAATCGTTCGTTTATTTTTAATCAAGTTGTATTTATCGATTTGATGGGCTTTTTCTTGAATTGCTGCGAAAGTCTCTCACATTGCCCTCAAAACGCACATCCCGACCGATGCAATGCTTGTGGTGGATACAATAATAAACCGAAATCTAAGAATAAAAACTAATATTATTTTTTTTAAATGAATAGGATCTTCATCCCGCCTTCAGTCCTTGACCTCTATCGCAATTATGAAGTTAGTTCGAGTTTTAGAAAATGTTTTAGATTCCATTATTCTTATATATTGCCAACTTAAAGTTTCGTCCTCATGATTTTCCATATAAATTGCACTTAAAAACATCTTTTAACTGCACGCTCGTTAACGAAATATAAATAAATAAGGTGATTTATTTTTCATTCATATTGAGAGATATAGAATCGTATATAAATTGTTGACATTTGAATACTTTGTATTCACATCTACCAGTAATTCCAAAATTTATTACTTAAAGACGATGGTATCTTGAAAGAATGTAAGATCAATTGATTTAGTGCGTAGGATATGTTAATTATGTTTTTAATCTTACATTGATAATATTATACCCCTCAGAACAACCAACACATTCATAGTAAAATATGCGAACACAAACACTGCCTTGATAATACAAGCTAACCATTTTGAAATTATTTTTTTTAAAATTTATTTGATCACGACAGTATGTGCTACCTATCAAGCCATTTCCATATAGTGAATGATTGTGCATGATTCATTAATTATATTCTAGAGGTTTGATTATTTGTTTGTTTGATTATGATTTTTAACGTAGCTTTAACAATTGTCCTAACACTAATTTCTAAATGCTGAGCGCCCAGCGAGGCAGCTGTTAAGACCATGTTTGTAAGTAATTGGTATGACTCGGCCGAAAATCGAACCCATGACCTTCCGCTTCCGCGGCGGACGCTCTAACTACTAGATGATAATGATGAATTCGAATTATAGTGCTGTTTCGCCCACTAGGGGCATGTATCACTGTTTTACGTTTCCAGCAAAGCTGGATATTTAATTTCCCCTGGGGGTGAGAAACGGTGCCGCTTCCTCCAGGCATTTATGTACTCAAGGAGTACTATTTAATTTGGTCGTCAGATCGGGGTTGCTATTAAGTAACCATCGACCTAAATGGAGGACCCCAGGTGAGTGGGAATAGACCCAACACACATTCAACCCTAACAGCCAATTATGTGTGTTAATGGTGTGCGATGGCACAAGTGGAGGTATTGGAAATTAGTTTCACATCTCCGCCATTTTGGAGTTAACCGAGTTGTGGCAATAAAAGAGAGGTACCATTACGTCCAATGATGTCGTGCAGCCCTCAACATCGTGATTCCGTGCTTAATTCAAATCTGGTCCAGTTATTACTAATGGACAGGAAAATACCAATAATGTGTGAGCCACCTATGGCATTAAACCAAATCAATGAAGTCGTAAAATTTGTATAACTCTCTTAACTTTCCAATATTTCTGGTACAAAGTGTACATGAATTAAGTCTCTAACAAGATTGAATACTAAGACGTCTATGCGACACAAGTATAGTCACTGTTTGGTAAAATAGCTTGTTAATTTTAAACGGTGTGCAAAAAAATGATCAAGTCAGGTTTTGTAAAATAGATTGTTTGAAGAGAGTTCTCGTACCAAATAAGAACCCTGTTAACCAGGCAATGAAAGCAATTGGATTCTTTTCTGTGTTGCTTTTTCTTGTCTGTTTGACTAGCTCCTAATGCCAGGCTGCCATCTTGTTCTCATGGTGTCTCAGCATATGGTTGTTCCCTCGTAACAGCATTTTCCTTCGTCCTGGGTTCTTTTGAAGTTGTTTCTCTCCTGATGTTTTCTCCGGTTTTGGTCCAGCGGTGATATCCCTTTATCCAAACTTTTACCCACCTAAATTGGATGAACTCTGTGCTGTTTTCAGTTAATAGAATCTACAACCCATACGGCCCAGACCTTATAGTTGAGTTGGGGGGTCTATATGCCTAAAGTTAGATACATTTAATTGCAGCCTTTTTCTGCGTGGCCTGGTATTCTTGGGCTTTTAGACTACCTCAGACTGTTTACATTGGGACCATGATATCGTGACAGTTTTGATATCAGACCATCTACTTATATTTAATTTTTAGCTTTCTGACTTTAAAACTTGATATGTATTTGGTAATTATTATTTACTGTCAATGAGGCTCTATTGAGAGGAAAGTTAGAGAAAGTAACAGTAGTGAGGGTAGGTTCATATACTTATTTTATGGGTTCTTTTTAAAAACAATTTTTTTGGTACATTTTACAAGGTAATTTTTATTCCCTAATTGTCTTCATTATCTATTCGCTGTGGTTTGTGTACCCCTATTACTTTAACTTTCATCTTCTTTGTTGTCTTGTTATTTTGTCCAGAGTTATTTGATTACTCAAAGGGCTTTGAGTAATTTTTCCAGGCTCCCTAGTTTGTTTCTAGGGTTACTTGTGTCTTTATTTTTCGGTTTGGCTGCTCAGTGCATGAGCCTTGGTGATCTCGTGTCCAACGTAGTGTTTGTAGGTTCCAAGGACGGTTAAGAAGTAGTAATATGGAACGATATAGCCTCAATGGGAAATCCAGTCAAAAACAACATGGGACGATATGGCCTCAAGATTTATAACCTCAATGGGAAATCCGGTCAAAAACAGCTTGGGACGATATAGCCTCAAACAGCTTGGGACTATATAACCTCAAAGGGAATTTAACATAGTGGGACAATATAGCCTCAAGGGGAATTAACATAGTTGGACTATATAGCCTCAAGGGGAATCGAACATAGTGGGACTATAAAGACTCAAGGGGAATTGAACATAGTGGGACTATATACCCTCAAGGGAAATTGAACATGGAGAATATTATTTGTATTTTGTATTTGGGACTGTCTAGCGACAAGGGGAAAATGGAGGCAACGAAAGCAAATATCTTTTCGAGGTATATGAGTGGCCCTGAAAAGGGCCTTTGGGTACTTCTTCTTTTATTTTATACTGTTGTTACACCAGCTTTTGATTTTACCAATGATTCCCTTTTCCATCTTCCCTTTGTCCTCGGGAATCCAGTCAGGATGTCCCATAGCTCTAAACTTCTCTTGTATCTTTATCCAAATGTTATTTAATATTTCAAATTCCTCTTTCCTTTGTTTGTTTTCATTGTACTTTCTCTCCTTTCTCTCCCTACTCCATTTATCTTTTATCTTCTTCACTTCTTCTAATAGCTCCTTTCTCATCAGTTCTTAAGATTTCTTGAGCTGGTCCAAACCATTTTAGACATGGGGCCACTCTGTCAAGATATTATCAAGAAAGCACTTGACGTTTTCGACAATATCTATCTAATCCCCGTCTAATATCCAGAAATAGCTGTGTCTTAAATTGTTCAATAACGTTGATGCTTTCACCATCTTCTATGGTTATTCCGTGGAATGGTTCTAACTATTTTTAATATGAATTAAGGTCGCATGCGCAACTATGTGCTTTCGCGACCAGTTAATGCCCTAGGGTCGGGCTATTTGATTGGTCGAGACCAAAGGTAACTTTGACTACACTAGCCTGTGTTGTCGCATTCTCCCCGGCACCCGCGTTAAATGGCAGCCTCTCCTTAGAGTAACATGTCGGATCACGACAAAGCAGGAAGGCAGGACAAATACTAATAATGTGTAAGCCACATGTGCAATTATATCAAATCCATATAGTCATAGAATTTGTCATCTTTCCTATCAATAAATATTTCTAGTACATAGTGTACATGTTGTAGGTCCTTAACAAATTTAATTGCTTAAATGTCTTAGCGACATAAATGAGTGTAGTCACTGTTAGCTATTTTAGCTTGTTAATTTTGAGCAGTGGTCAAAATTGATCAAGTTAGATTTCGAGAAAGAGATTGTTCGAAAAGGGTTCTCGTACCAAATTCGAACCTGGGAAGAAAAAACATAATATAAATAATCAGAGTTGGAGTGGGAGGTGTTTGGTGTTATTTCATTTCTTCCTTCTTCTTTTTCTCTTCTTTTCCCTTTTCTCTTTCCCACTTTCTTCCTACTCCCTTCTTCCCTCTTTCTTTCATTTACCTTCTTCCATCCTTCTTTTCCCTTTCCTTTTACTTTTTCTTGTCGATTTGTTGGTGTTATGTTTCCTTGAGCTATCACTATTTGATCCCGGTGTTCTCAAAACACTTATCTTGCCACTTGTCGGTTGACCGGATGTACCGTACCTACATTGTGCCACTACTTACTGTAATGTTCTCTTTCTTCCCCCTTCTCCTTCCTCCCTTTCTCCCCTTTCTTCCTTTTTCCCTCGCATCACAATGTTTATATTATCCCCCCCCCCCTTTCCCTTCCTTTCCCCTTTTCTATTTCATTTTATATATTTATTTTAGGGTAATGTTAAATGGTTCTGCTTTTTTAAGCTAGCGGTATTACTATCCGCTCTGGCCCCTTTAACCGATATGGACTCGTTAATTATTGATTTATTTGGTAGTTATAATATTTATTTTTTGTCTGTTTATTTAAGGCATTGTTACGTGGGTCTGCTTTTCAGCTAGCGATTTAATTATCTGCTCTGGCCCCTTGATTGATAAATCTTAACTCTATGGCTATGTTTATGTTTATTTACTTATTTGATGGTTTTGATTTTTTTTTTAAATGGTTCTAATTTTTTTTATAACATGATTTAAGGTCGCATGCGCAACTATGTGCTTTCGCGACCAGTTAATGACCGAGGGTCGAGCTATTTGATTGGTCGGGACCAAAAGTAACTTTGACTACACTAGGCTGTGTTGTCGCATTCTCCCCGGCACCCGCGTTATATGGCAGCCTCTCCTTAGAGTAACATGTCGGGTTCATGACAGAGCAGGAAAGCAGAACAAATACCAATAATGTGTAAGCCACATGTGCAATTATATCAAATCCATATAGTCATAGAATTTTTCATCTTTCCTATCAATAAATATTTCTAGTACATAGAGTAGTATGTAAATAACCCGGTTCTGGACCACTTTAATGTATTTCCTATGGGAATTGATTTCTCCTTTTGCCTTTCTGACACTTTCATTTTTGCCTAAAAACCTGAAAAAAGGGGGGTACCAAAAAAGCCTCAAAATGCTAAAATAACGCTTCTATCGCAGAATAAACTAAAAAATAAAACATCATGGAACCCTCCATTTGCCAATCTGACACTTAAAAAATAAATTGTTCCATAGAAGTGTCTCCTTCATCAATGGAGGCTTCGCTACTGGACCACTCTATTTTTTATTTTTAATGCCAGATTGACAAATGGAGGCTTCTATAAAAAATCCTTAAGGGGTACCAGAAAAGCCTTCCGTTCACTGAATTAAGGCTTCTATTGAAAAATAATTTAAGTCTCAGATTGACAAAATAACGCTTCTACACCCCTAGACCAGTCTATTTTTTATAATTAAGTGTCAGATTGACAAATAGAGACCTACGAAAAAAATCACAAAGGGGTACCATTTTAAGTCTCAGATTGCCAAAATAACGCTTCTACACCCCTAGACCAGTCTATTTTTATAATTAAGTGTCAGATTGGAAAAATAGAGACTTACGAAAAAAATCACAAAGGGGTACCATTTTAGGTGCCAGATTGACAAAATAACGCTTCTACACCCCTAGACCAGTCTATTTTTTATAATTAAGTGCCAGATTGACAAATAGAGACCTACGAAAAAAATCACAAAGGGGTACCATTTTAGGTGTCAGATTGACAAAATAACGCTTCTACACCCCTAGACCAGTCTATTTTTTATAATTAAGTGTCAGATTGGTAAATAGAGACCTACGAAAAAAAAAATCACAAAGGGATACCATTTTAAGTCTCAGATTGACAAAATAACGCTTCTACACCCCTAGACCAGTCTATTTTTATAATTAAGTGTCAGATTGACAAATAGAGACTAAAAAAAAAAAAAAAAATCACAAAGGGGTACCATTTTAGGTGTCAGATTGACAAAATAACGCTTCTACACCCCTGACTCAGATTGTTAGAATACTTCTATCGCTGGGTTCCAGTGCTAATTTTTTGCCTCTTGGTCTATAGTCAGAAATGAATTCTTCTATCGTAGGAGGATTTTCAACTAAAATATGATGCTTATTTGCTCGGTTTTTGTAATACGTCAAAATAGCTCGATAGGCATTTTTCCCACATTTGTCACAAAGATGGATTCTTCCCATAACCCCAACACCACAACTGACACAGGGATTAGTACCAGCACGGGAACTATTTCGTAACAAATACCCATGAACTCCACAGTGTTCCCCATAGCATGATTTCCCACATCGATTATTAGAGTTTTTCAACAACCATTGACATGAACTCAATTTATACATACTTCTATATTATAGTTAACTATTTCTTTAATTCATATTTAACAAAACGATAATTTTTGCTTTAACAAAACGATAATTTTTGCTTATAATTTATATCTTGCTTCAACCTATACTAAAAAGTGAATTAGAGATATGATAAACATATAGAAATGATGGACCTGAAAACGATCCGGACATCAAAAAAGCCACGCCATATAGTTGCGAGGGAACTTGTTAATGAATACTATGAACTCACTAAAACAAAACCTGACTGGCCTAGAACTAATCAACAATTATCAGAATTAACAGACCGGATAGCAATTTTACGACGAAAGAAAAAAATTAACAAGGAGATCCTTCAAGGAGGTTATATCATCGATGAAGCTTTTTCTGGTGCTGATAAATACATTAAATTTATTCCACGTGGTAAACACTATAACCATTTTGTGGTGGGTGATCTGATTAAAATCTTTAACAGCGTGATCCCGACAGTGTTACTTGAACGGCCTCTATTGAAAGTGAACGTCACTTATGATCTCGATATGTACTTGGCATCCAATCCTGATATAATCATCACAGTCCCATTACGAGCAGAACCGCAGATTATTTTGAGGTCTACTCATCTAGAAGAGGCAGCAAAAGATTTCTTCGCAGTGCTATCAAGACAGTACGAAGTATTCACATCACTGAAAACTGGATTAGTATTCAAGAAAATCAATTATATTCAGCTGAGTATCCACGATTTTAAACCCACCACTGGAGCATCTTATAAACCGTTACCTAAAAGCATCCAGGCAACGAAATCATGCATCAACGTGAAAAATGATGATAACAAGTGTTTGTTGTGGGCGCTATTATCAGCGTGTTTTCCAGCACAGCATCACGTAGATAGAGTTAACAACTACAAGCCGTATCAGTGCCGAATTAATATGACAGGGATTGATTATCCGGTACCAGTCAAACACATACCGAAAATAGAACAACAGAACCCAGCCTTGTTCCGATCTGGAATCAACGTGTTTTCACTCGATGATAAATTAAGAGTGTTTCCGTATCTGATTTCCCCAGCTAGTAAGCACATCACGGATGGCACTACAGTGAATTTATTATGGTATAATGAGCACTATGTCTGGATTAAAGACCTCAGTCGATTAATGAGTTCAACAAATTCAGGGTATGATCACAAGATGTTCTTTTGTTACAGTTGTCTCTGCGGGTTTCGCACTCAACAAGAACTCAACGAACACAACAAGTACTGTTTTGAAGTAAAAGCAGTAACCACACCAGAAGCCCCGAATAATCTATGTTACTTTAAAAAACAGGAGAGAACTAAAAAACTGCCTTTCATTTTCGTAGGAGATTTTGAATCTTTTGTGGTACCAGTCAGTGCCAAATGTGGTTGTGAAAAATCAGTCTGTGAATGTCAGTTTAAAACGTTATCTACTCACAAGCATGTCCCAGCGAGTTATCAAATCAATAGAATTTGTACCAATGATAGATACTCAAAACTATCGCCAATTTATCGATTGGAAAAAGATTCTGATTTACCAGCAGAAGTGCACATGTTGAAATATCTGTTTGAACAACAACGAAACATTGAAGCGTTATTACCGTTACACGATGATAGATTTACCAGATTGGATTCTTTTGCCATGGGAAAACAATGTTTCAGGTGTAAGAAAGAATTCACTGCAGATAATCCAAAAGTCCCCTTCTACGATATTACTACAGGTGAATACATCGGAACCGTCCACAAGCGCTGTAGATCTTTTCAACAATTCTATCCTGTCGTTTTTCACAATTTGCGAGGATACGACGGTCATTTTATCATTGACGCGTTAGCACATCGCGAAATATCGAAATATTGCAATGACAATCATATATCATTGAAATGTATCCCCAATAACACAGAACGATTGATGTCTATCACGGTTGGAAAATTGAGATTCATAGACAGCTATCAGTTCATGAGCACTTCCTTGGAACAATTAGCAAGAAATTGTACTAGTTATCCCATCACCGAAAAGCATTTTAAACGGGACATGCTAGAATACATTACCGTGAAGGGGATATTTCCCTATGAATACTTCAACAGCGTAAAACGGTTTTCAGAAACATCTCTGCCATCCATTGATAATTTCTATTCTTCGTTGACAGACACAGATATCACTGACCAAGAATACCAACGAGCACTAACCACATGGGATGTTTTCAAGTGTAGAACTTTCGGTGATTATCACGATATTTATCTCACCGTGGATGTGTTATTGCTATCAGATATTTTCGAAGGATTCAGGGTAATGTCGATGAACAATTACGGATTGGACCCAGCTCATTATTACTCAGCACCAGGACTATCTTGGGATGCATTATTGAAATCAACAAAAATAAGATTGGAATTACTCACTGATGTCAACATGTATTTATTTATTGAGAAAGCGATTCGAGGAGGAATTAGCGTGATTACAAAGAAACACTCCATTGCAAATAATAAATACCTCAAGCAATATGATATAAATCAACCTAATCGATATATTGGTTATTGGGACATGAATAATCTCTATGGTGGAGGTATGTCAATGCTGATGCCTTATGGAGGTTTTAAATAGGTTTCTGTAGAAGATTTTCTATCTGCTGCATCCAATTGGAAACCCAATGGCAGTGACATAGTCACCAGAGCCATCAATGATGATTTAAGCAGTATAATATTTCACAATAATGACCAAGTCGGTTATTACGTTGAATGTGATGTAGACTATCCTGAACACCTTCATGATGCACACAATGATTATCCGTTTCTCGTTGAAAAAATGATAGTCACCGATGAAATGTTATCCCCGGAACAATTAGCATTGAGAACTACGAAATACACCCCAATAGCGAAATTGATACCCAATCTGTATAACAAACGCAATTATGTTTGTCATATAGCAGTGCTAAAACAGGCTATTGAGGCAGGATTGATACTTAGAAAAGTGCATAAAGTGCTGCAGTTTAATCACTCCACATGGATGAGATCTTATATTGATTTGAATACAACCCGAAGAAAACAAGCAAAGAATGAATTTGAGAGAGACTTTTTTAAACTGATGATTAATTCTGTATTCGGAAAGACGATGGAAAATATCAGAAAACGAGTTAACATCGAAATTGTAAACAATAAAGCACGACGAGACAAACTAGTACGGGGAAACCGCTTTGCTGATATTAAAAAAATAACAAATCAACTCTCATTAATCACTTTGAAGCAATCTCGGCTGCATCTCAATAAACCCGTCTACGTTGGTGCTGCAGTGCTAGAAATGTCGAAATTTATGATGTATCAATTTCATTACGGTTTTGTTAAGCAGAAATGGCCTGACGCTAGATTGTTATTTACGGACACTGATTCATTGGTTTATGAAATCACCAGCGATGATATCTATCAGGAGATTTACCAGCATCGTGAATTATTCGATTTATCCAATATAGATCCTAACGGGATTATGGGAAGATTTCATGATAGCACTAACAAAAAAGTGATCGGGAAAATGAAAGATGAGTTCTCATTTCTCCCCGTCAGAGAATTTGTAGGACTTCGGTCAAAAATGTATTCAGTGTTAACTGATTCAGATAGCGTTGGAAACGCTAGCGTTTCTACCAATAAAGCAAAAGGAATCAATAACAAATATGTGAAGAACAAATTGAAATTCAATGATTATTTGACAGCATTAAAAAGACCACCAGGAGAACACTTACCGACAGTAACCACATATGGCTTTAGATCCTATTATCATACCGTTTTCACGGATAGAATAACGAAATCAGGATTATGCAATTTTGATGACAAGCGATATTGCCGTGATGGTATCAACACGTTTGCACATGGTCATCACTCCATTGGGATTATTACATGATACAAGACCTTGTTTGGTTTGTCAACCACTACTATGAGGAGTAGTCGATTTTATTTTTTTTTTGTCGTTGAAGCATCGTAGTCCAATAATTCAACTCAATTAAAAATACAATCTAACTATTAAAATGTCCTATATGAAATGTGATCTAAGGCTTTTACCAGAAATCATTCAGGAGCAACTATTAATAAATCCAAAATCAGTTGTGAAAGTGAAATTCTATAATGGCAAATTCCGGATGGTACAAAAATCACCAACAGGAGGGAAGTTTTTATCTAAAATGGTTGAAAACCGATCAGGACTTGCACGGTGCAGACTACAAGAAAAACGTATCCATAGATTGATTCAAAATGGAGCCTCAGAACAAGACATCATCTCTGAAATGGATCGATTGGGACTATCTGATTGAGTTATTTTCCGTTTAGTTTTCTTCGGGTCTGTTCTTGCAGTTCTTCATATTTCTGTGTTGCAAGGATTTTTTCACGATTAAATTGTTCATGGATGACTCTGTCATTGATGACTTCGACATTTGGTTCTATTTGTTTTCGTTTTCCAAGGGCTTCTTCAATTTCATTTAAAAACTCACGGTCCTGGTCAGGGATATACTGCTTCCATGAATCATCGTCATCACGTGATTTTCGTTTTCGTTTTCGTTTGCCACTGTCATCACGTGATTTTCGTTTGTCATCGGTGACTTTGTCAGTGGTAGGAATCCTTGAATATATTTCATTGATTTCCGCAGCAATAGAATTATACTCAGACAATAATGAATTGTATTTACAAGTGAGCGATGAGTAGTCTTCAGTGAGAGATTTTAATTCACATCGCACATCATTGAGTTCAGTCCTTAGCCGTTCACGGTCCTGAATCACCTCATTACGACGTTGTATTGTATGATCTAACCGATATTGTAGATCATTGTCTGTTATTTTCTGATGCTGAATAGTTAACAGTTTTCCGTGCAATGATTTGTTTTCATTGGTCAGATTGGATACTTGCTGTTGTAATTGACGAATGGTTTCTTTATTCATGATGTTATCAGTGACAACATCTACAGGATCTGTTTTTCCATCTAGAAAATCTGTTATTTCTTCATCAATGCTATTATCAATAATTCTTTCCACGGGAATGCTATCATTTCTGTCATTAGATGATTTCCAAATCTTATAAATACGCTGGTAACTGATTTTATACTTATCAGCGATTTCAGATATCGGAATAGCATCTTTGGAGGCTTTTATAGCGGATATATCATCATGGGTTAGTGTTCTGCGATAGGGCATTTATTATACAAATAGAAAATATTTTTTTAACAATAACAATAACAATAACAACTACAACAATAACAACAACAACAACAACAAGACGGTTAAGATGGGTGAGGAAACTGTGGTATTAATTATTTTATATACAATTTCCACACTTTCCTCGTCATTGATAGGATGAAATAACACTTCCATGGCGGTGTTAAATCAGCGATCAATGGCACTAGAATAAAATCAACTACTTGACTGTTAAATCTCTTTGACTTTTTCAACGAGGTTTTTTATGAAATCATTGAAAATCAATCCTATCAGCTTTTCTATACGGAAAATCCCATACAAAATTGACTACTTGACCCTACGAGGTTTTTTGATGAAAAATGATTAAAAATGATCAAAAATGACTAAAAATCATCAAAAATTGGTTCAAAATCATTGAAAATCAATCCTAACAGCTTTTCTCTATGGAAAATCCCATACAAAATTGACCACTTGACTGTTAAATCTCTTTGACTTTTTCAACAAAAACCACCAAAAATGACTAAAAACCATCAATGTCACTATAAATAAAAATATTTCAATGACACTATTTCAATGTCTCTGTTGCAATAATCAATAATTGTATCAGTATCATTCATCTTAGAAGCCTCAGATGATGAATTAACAACTCTGACACAATCTCATCTCAGATGATAAATATAACAGCATTGAGATTTTTTCAAAATTATTTATTTTTTCTGCACTAATAATATGTTACGGCTTTTTATTGTTGTTGTTGTTATTGGTACTACTTAACTGTTATTACTTACTAAAGCAATTTCGCAATAACAACAACAACAATAAAAAGCCGTAACATATTATTAGTGCAGAAAAAATAAATAATTTTGAAAAAATCTCAATGCTGTTATATTTATCATCTGAGATGAGATTGTGTCATTATTAATAATGAATTGAGTTGAATTATTGGACTACGATGCTTCAACGACAAAAAAAATAAAATCGACTACTCCTCATAGTAGTGGTTGACAAACCAAACAAGGTCTTGTATCATGTAATAATCCCAATGGAGTGATGACCATGTGCAAACGTGTTGATACCATCACGACAATATCGCTTGTCATCAAAATTGCATAATCCTAATTTCGTTATTCTATCCGTGAAAACGGTATGATAATAGGATCTAAATCCATATGTGGTTACTGTCGGTAAGTGTTCTCCTGGTGGTCTTTTTAATGCTGTCAAATAATCATTGAATTTCAATTTGTTCTTCACATATTTGTTATTGATTCCTTTTGCTTTATTGGTGGAAACGCTAGCATTTCCAACGCTATCTGAATCAGTTAACACTGAATACATTTTTGACCGAAGTCCTACAAATTCTCTGACGGGGAGAAATGAGAACTCATCTTTCATTTTCCCGATCACTTTTTTGTTAGTGCTATCATGAAATCTACCCATAATCCCGTTAGGATCTATATTGGATAAATCGAATAATTCACGATGCTGGTAAATCTCCTGATAGATATCATCGCTGGTGATTTCATAAACCAATGAATCAGTGTCCGTAAATAACAATCTAGCGTCAGGCCATTTCTGCTTAACAAAACCGTAATGAAATTGATACATCATAAATTTCGACATTTCTAGCACTGCAGCACCAACGTAGACGGGTTTATTGAGATGCAGCCGAGATTGCTTCAAAGTGATTAATGAGAGTTGATTTGTTATTTTTTTAATATCAGCAAAGCGATTTCCCCGTACTAGTTTGTCTCGTCGTGCTTTATTGTTTACAATTTCGATGTTAACTCGTTTTCTGATATTTTCCATCGTCTTTCCGAATACAGAATTAATCATCAGTTTAAAAAAGTCTCTCTCAAATTCATTCTTTGCTTGTTTTCTTCGGGTTGTATTCAAATCAATATAAGATCTCATCCATGTGGAGTGATTAAACTGCAGCACTTTATGCACTTTTCTAAGTATCAATCCTGCCTCAATAGCCTGTTTTAGCACTGCTATATGACAAACATAATTGCGTTTGTTATACAGATTGGGCATCAATTTCGCTATTGGGGTGTATTTCGTAGTTCTCAATGCTAATTGTTCCGGGGATAACATTTCATCGGTGACTATCATTTTTTCAACGAGAAACGGATAATCATTGTGTGCATCATGAAGGTGTTCAGGATAGTCTACATCACATTCAACGTAATAACCGACTTGGTCATTATTGTGAAATATTATACTGCTTAAATCATCATTGATGGCTCTGGTGACTATGTCACTGCCATTGGGTTTCCAATTGGATGCAGCAGATAGAAAATCTTCTACAGAAACCTATTTAAAACCTCCATAAGGCATCAGCATTGACATACCTCCACCATAGAGATTATTCATGTCCCAATAACCAATATATCGATTAGGTTGATTTATATCATATTGCTTGAGGTATTTATTATTTGCAATGGAGTGTTTCTTTGTAATCACGCTAATTCCTCCTCGAATCGCTTTCTCAATAAATAAATACATGTTGACATCAGTGAGTAATTCCAATCTTATTTTTGTTGATTTCAATAATGCATCCCAAGATTGATTTTCAATGATTTCATAAAAAACCTCGTTGAAAAAGTCAAAGAGATTTAACAGTCAAGTAGTTGATTTTATTCTAGTGCCATTGATCGCTGATTTAACACCGCCATGGAAGTGTTATTTCATCCTATCAATGATGAGGAAAGTGTGGAAATTGTATATAAAATAATTAATACCACAGTTTCCTCACCCATCTGAACCGTCTTGTTGTTGTTGTTGTTGTTATTGTTGTAGTTGTTATTGTTACTGTTATTGTTAAAAAATATTTTCTATTTGTATAATAAATGCCCTATCGCAGAACACTAACCCATGATGATATATCCGCTATAAAAGCCTCCAAAGATGTTATTCCGATATCTGAAATCGCTGATAAGTATAAAATCAGTTACCAGCGTATTTATAAGATCTGGAAATCATCTAATGACAGAAATGATAGCATTCCCGTGGAAAGAATTATTGATAATAGCATTGATGAAGAAATAACAGATTTTCTAGATGGAAAAACAGATCCTGTAGATGTTGTCACTGATAACATCATGGATAAAGAAACCATTCGTCAATTACAACAGCAAGTATCCAATCTGACCAATGAAAACAAATCATTGCACGGAAAACTGTTAACTATTCAGCATCAGAAAATAACAGACAATGATCTACAATATCGGTTAGATCATACAATACAACGTCGTAATGAGGTGATTCAGGACCGTGAACGGCTAAGGACTGAACTCAATGATGTGCGATGTGAATTAAAATCTCTCACTGAAGACTACTCATCGCTCACTTGTAAATACAATTCATTATTGCCTGAGTATAATTCTATTGCTGCGGAAATCAATGAAATATATTCAAGGATTCCTACCACTGACAAAGTCATCAACAATGATAAAATCACTAAACGAAAACGAAAACGAAAATCACGTGATGACGATGATTCATGGAAGCAACATATCCCTGACCAGGACCGTGAGTTTTTAAATGAAATTGAAGAAGCCCTTGGAAAACGAAAACAAATAGAACCTAATGACAGTGACACAGTCACCAGAGCCATCCATGAACAATTTAATCGTGAAAAAATCCTTGCAACACAGAAATATGAAGAACTGCAAGAACAGACCCGAAGAAAACTAAACGGAAAATAACTCAATCAGATAGTCCCAATCGATCCATTTCAGAGATGATGTCTTGTTCTGAGGCTCCATTTTGTATCATTTTGTGTAGATGTTTTTCTTGTAGTCTGAACCGTGCAACACCTGATCGGTTTTCAAGCATTTTAGCTATAAACTTCCCTCCTGTTGGTGTTTTTTGTACCAACCGCAATTTTCCATTATTGAATTTCACTTTCACAACTGATTTCGGGTTTACTGATAGTTGCTCTTGAATAATTTCTGGTAAACGATCTATATTGCATTTCAGATAGACCATTATTAATAATGAATTGAGTTGAATTATTGGACTACGATGTTTCAACGACAAAAAAAATAAAATCGACTACTCCTCATAGTAGTGGTTGACAAACCAAACAAGGTCTTGTATCATGTAATAATCCCAATGGAGTGATGACCATGTGCAAACGTGTTGATACCATCACGACAATATCGCTTGTCATCAAAATTGCATAATCCTAATTTCGTTATTCTATCCGTGAAAACGGTATGATAATAGGATCTAAATCCATATGTGGTTACTGTCGGTAAGTGTTCTCCTGGTGGTCTTTTTAATGCTGTCAAATAATCATTGAATTTCAATTTGTTCTTCACATATTTGTTATTGATTCCTTTTGCTTTATTGGTGGAAACGCTAGCATTTCCAACGCTATCTGAATCAGTTAACACTGAATACATTTTTGACCGAAGTCCTACAAATTCTCTGACGGGGAGAAATGAGAACTCATCTTTCATTTTCCCGATCACTTTTTTGTTAGTGCTATCATGAAATCTTCCCATAATCCCGTTAGGATCTATATTGGATAAATCGAATAATTCACGATGCTGGTAAATCTCCTGATAGATATCATCGCTGGTGATTTCATAAACCAATGAATCAGTGTCCGTAAATAACAATCTAGCGTCAGGCCATTTCTGCTTAACAAAACCGTAATGAAATTGATACATCATAAATTTCGACATTTCTAGCACTGCAGCACCAACGTAGACGGGTTTATTGAGATGCAGCCGAGATTGCTTCAAAGTGATTAATGAGAGTTGATTTGTTATTTTTTTAATATCAGCAAAGCGATTTCCCCGTACTAGTTTGTCTCGTCGTGCTTTATTGTTTACAATTTCGATGTTAACTCGTTTTCTGATATTTTCCATCGTCTTTCCGAATACAGAATTAATCATCAGTTTAAAAAAGTCTCTCTCAAATTCATTCTTTGCTTGTTTTCTTCGGGTTGTATTCAAATCAATATAAGATCTCATCCATGTGGAGTGATTAAACTGCAGCACTTAGTGCACTTTTCTAAGTATCAATCCTGCCTCAATAGCCTGTTTTAGCACTGCTATATGACAAACATAATTGCGTTTGTTATACAGATTGGGCATCAATTTCGCTATTGGGGTGTATTTCGTAGTTCTCAATGCTAATTGTTCCGGGGATAACATTTCATCGGTGACTATCATTTTTTCAACGAGAAACGGATAATCATTGTGTGCATCATGAAGGTGTTCAGGATAGTCTACATCACATTCAACGTAATAACCGACTTGGTCATTATTGTGAAATATTATACTGCTTAAATCATCATTGATGGCTCTGGTGACTATGTCACTGCCATTGGGTTTCCAATTGGATGCAGCAGATAGAAAATCTTCTACAGAAACCTATTTAAAACCTCCATAAGGCATCAGCATTGACATACCTCCACCATAGAGATTATTCATGTCCCAATGACCAATATATCGATTAGGTTGATTTATATCATATTGCTTGAGGTATTTATTATTTGCAATGGAGTGTTTCTTTGTAATCACGCTAATTCCTCCTCGAATCGCTTTCTCAATAAATAAATACATGTTGACATCAGTGAGTAATTCCAATCTTATTTTTGTTGATTTCAATAATGCATCCCAAGATAGTCCTGGTGCTGAGTAATAATGAGCTGGGTCCAATCCGTAATTGTTCATCGACATTACCCTGAATCCTTCGAAAATATCTGATAGCAATAACACATCCACGGTGAGATAAATATCATGATAATCACCGAAAGTTCTACACTTGAAAACATCCCATGTGGTTAGTGCTCGTTGGTATTCTTGGTCAGTGATATCTGTGTCTGTCAACGAAGAATAGAAATTATCAATGGATGGCAGAGATGTTTCTTAAAACCGTTTTACGCTGTTGAAGTATTCATAGGGAAATATCCCCTTCACGGTAATGTATTCTAGCATGTCCCGTTTAAAATGCTTTTCGGTGATGGGATAACTAGTACAATTTCTTGCTAATTGTTCCAAGGAAGTGCTCATGAACTGATAGCTGTCTATGAATCTCAATTTTCCAACCGTGATAGACATCAATCGTTCTGTGTTATTGGGGATACATTTCAATGATATATGATTGTCATTGCAATATTTCGATATTTCGGGATGTGCTAACGCGTTAATGATAAAATGACCGTCGTATCCTCGCAAATTGTGAAAAACGACAGGATAGAATTGTTGAAAAGATCTACAGCGCTTGTGGACGGTTCCGATGTATTCACCTGTAGTAATATCGTAGAAGGGGACTTTTGGATTATCTGCAGTGAATTCTTTCTTACACCTGAAACATTGTTTTCCCATGGCAAAAGAATCCAATCTGGTAAATCTATCATCGTGTAACGGTAATAACGCTTCAATGTTTCGTTGTTGTTCAAACAGATATTTCAACATGTGCACTTCTGCTGGTAAATCAGAATCTTTTTCCAATCGATAAATTGGCGATAGTTTTGAGTATCTATCATTGGTACAAATTCTATTGATTTGATAACTCGCTGGGACATGCTTGTGAGTAGATAACGTTTTAAACTGACATTCACAGACTGATTTTTCACAACCACATTTGGCACTGACTGGTACCACAAAAGATTCAAAATCTCCTACGAAAATGAAAGGCAGTTTTTTAGTTCTCTCCTGTTTTTTAAAGTAACATAGATTATTCGGGGCTTCTGGTGTGGTTACTGCTTTTACTTCAAAACAGTACTTGTTGTGTTCGTTGAGTTCTTGTTGAGTGCGAAACCCGCAGAGACAACTGTAACAAAAGAACTTCTTGTGATCATACCCTGAATTTTTTGAACTCATTAATCGACTGAGGTCTTTAATCCAGACATAGTGCTCATTATACCATAATAAATTCACTGTAGTGCCATCCGTGATGTGCTTACTAGCTGGGGAAATCAGATACGGAAACACTTTTAATTTATCATCGAGTGAAAACACGTTGATTCCAGATCGGAACAAGGCTGGGTTCTGTTGTTCTATTTTCGGTATGTGTTTGACTCGTACCGGATAATCAATCCCTGTCATATTAATTCGGCACTGATACGGCTTGTAGTTGTTAACTCTATCTACGTGATGCTGTGCTGGAAAACACGCTGATAATAGCGCCCACAACAAACACTTGTTATCATCATTTTTCACGTTGATGCATGATTTCGTTGCCTGGATGCTTTTAGGTAACGGTTTATAAGATGCTCCAGTGGTGGGTTTAAAATCGTGGATACTCAGCTGAATATAATTGATTTTCTTGAATACTAATCCAGTTTTCAGTGATGTGAATACTTCGTACTGTCTTGATAGCACTGCGAAGAAATCTTTTGCTGCCTCTTCTAGATGAGTAGACCTCAAAATAATCTGCGGTTCCGCTCGTAATGGGACTGTGATGATTATATCAGGATTGGATGCCAAGTACATATCGAGATCATAAGTGACGTTCACTTTCAATAGAGGCCGTTCAAGTAACACTGTCGGGATCACGCTGTTAAAGATTTTAATCAGATCACCCACCACAAAATGGTTATAGTGTTTACCACGTGGAATACATTTAATGTATTTATCAGCACCAGAAAAAGCTTCATCGATGATATAACCTCCTTGAAGGATCTCTTTGTTAATTTTTTTCTTTCGTCGTAAAATTGCTATCCGGTCTGTTAATTCTGATAATTGTTGATTAGTTCTAGGCCAGTCAGGTTTTGTTTTAGTGAGTTCATAGTATTCATTAACAAGTTCCCTCGCAACTATATGGCGTGGCTTTTTTGATGTCCGGATCGTTTTCAGGTCCATCATTTCTATATGTTTATCATATCTCTAATTCACTTTTTAGTATAGGTTGAAGCAAGATATAAATTATAAGCAAAAATTATCGTTTTGTTAAAGCAAAAATTATCGTTTTGTTAAATATGAATTAAAGAAATAGTTAACTATAATATAGAAGTATGTATAAATTGAGTTCATGTCAATGGTTGTTGAAAAACTCTAATAATCGATGTGGGAAATCATGCTATGGGGAACACTGTGGAGTTCATGGGTATTTGTTACGAAATAGTTCCCGTGCTGGTACTAATCCCTGTGTCAGTTGTGGTGTTGGGGTTATGGGAAGAATCCATCTTTGTGACAAATGTGGGAAAAATGCCTATCGAGCTATTTTGACGTATTACAAAAACCGAGCAAATAAGCATCATATTTTAGTTGAAAATCCTCCTACGATAGAAGAATTCATTTCTGACTATAGACCAAGAGGCAAAAAATTAGCACTGGAACCCAGCGATAGAAGTATTCTAACAATCTGAGTCAGGGGTGTAGAAGCGTTATTTTGTCAATCTGACACCTAAAATGGTACCCCTTTGTGATTTTTTTTTTTTTTAGTCTCTATTTGTCAATCTGACACTTAATTATAAAAATAGACTGGTCTAGGGGTGTAGAAGCGTTATTTTGTCAATCTGAGACTTAAAATGGTATCCCTTTGTGATTTTTTTTTTCGTAGGTCTCTATTTACCAATCTGACACTTAATTATAAAAAATAGACTGGTCTAGGGGTGTAGAAGCGTTATTTTGTCAATCTGACACCTAAAATGGTACCCCTTTGTGATTTTTTTCGTAGGTCTCTATTTGTCAATCTGGCACTTAATTATAAAAAATAGACTGGTCTAGGGGTGTAGAAGCGTTATTTTGTCAATCTGGCACCTAAAATGGTACCCCTTTGTGATTTTTTTCGTAAGTCTCTATTTGCCAATCTGACACTTAATTATAAAAATAGACTGGTCTAGGGGTGTAGAAGCGTTATTTTGGCAATCTGAGACTTAAAATGGTACCCCTTTGTGATTTTTGTTCGTAGGTCTCTATTTGTCAATCTGACACTTAATTATAAAAAATAGACTGGTCTAGGGGTGTAGAAGCGTTATTTTGTCAATCTGAGACTTAAATTATTTTTCAATAGAAGCCTTAATTCAGTGAACGGAAGGCTTTTCTGGTACCCCTTAAGGATTTTTTATAGAAGCCTCCATTTGTCAATCTGGCATTAAAAATAAAAAATAGAGTGGTCCAGTAGCGAAGCCTCCATTGATGAAGGAGACACTTCTATGGAACAATTTATTTTTTAAGTGTCAGATTGGCAAATGGAGGGTTCCATGATGTTTTATTTTTTAGTTTATTCTGCGATAGAAGCGTTATTTTAGCATTTTGAGGCTTTTTTGGTACCCCCTTTTTTCAGGTTTTTAGGCAAAAATGAAAGTGTCAGAAAGGCAAAAGGAGAAATCAATTCCCATAGGAAATACATTAAAGTGGTCCAGAACCGGGTTATTTACATACTACTCATAGTGTACATGTTGTAGGTCCTTAACAAATTTAATCGCTAAAATGTCTTAGCGACATAAATGAGTGTATTCACTGTTAGCTATTTTAGCTTGTTAATTTTGAGCGGTGGTCAAAATTAATCAAGTTAGATTTCGAGAAAGAGATTGTTCGAAAAGGGTTCTCGTACCAAATTAGAACCCTGCGAAGAAAAAAAATAATATAAATAATTAGAGTTGGAGTGGGAGGTGTTTGGTGTTATTTCATTTCTTCCTTCTTTTCTTTTTCTCTTCTTTTCCCATTTCTCATTCCCACTTTCTTCCTACTCCATTCTTCCCTCTTTCTTTTTTTTTTTTTTTGCTTCTTCCATCCTTCTTTTCTCTTTCCTTTTACTTTTTCTTGTCGGTTTGTTGGTGTTATGTTTCCTTGAACGATCAGTATTTGCTCCCGGTGTTCTCATGTTCTCATTATGTCAGCCACTTGAGAATATATATATATATATATATATATATATAGAGAGAGAGAGAGAGAGAGAGAGACAGAGACAGAGACAGAGACAGAGAGATACAGATATATATATATATATATATATATATATATATATATATATATATATATATATATATATATATATATGTATGTAGTAAACACGGACGTGAAGTAAAACATCCCTTACACTCACTTTTCATATTATTTGCTATTCACAAAATCACACCATCTACCATCCACACACACGTGAAGCACCCAAAACGAACCATATCCTTTACTATCCAAAATCACACCATTTACTATCCACACACACCGGAAGCAGCCAAAACAAACCATATAATTTACTATCCAAAATTACACCATTTACTATCCACACAAACGGGAAGCAGTCAAATCAAATTATATCATTTACTATCCAAAATCACACCATTTACCATCCACACACACGGGAAAGCAGCCAAAACAAACCATATCATTTACTATCCAAAATCACACCATTTACCATCCACACACACGGGAAAGCAGCCAAAACAAATTATATCATTTACTATCCAAAATTACACCATCTATCATCTAAAAAATAGTTAGTGTTTATAATAACACTACTCATTTCTCATACCCATTGGCAATTTGAACAGTCTGTTTTCTAGACATTTGGTTAGCCATGAGAAGGGCTGTGTTTTTGTAAACTTCAAAATGAACCTGGCTAATGCTGGCACCTCCCAGGTCTAGTCCCACACACACATCTACTACTCCAATCGTTCTCCCAATTAACTCTTGTGATGGGAGTGCAGAGGTAGCTTGAGTGACTTCACTATCCCAATCGTCCGTTTGAGGGATAGTGAAATTCTCCTCATGTCTTCCTCAATTCCGCAACCGTGGATGAAGTTGTGGTTGTTGTGGCTGAGGCTATGGTTGTTGCGGCTAGGGTTGTGCCTGTGGTTGACGAGCTGCTTCTGGTGGTGAAGGCATATCCTCACCTCAGATTTCACCCGACAGGCTTTAGCCATCATGCGGTGAGGCAAGATGGGTCTTCTCTTCTCCTCCTCTTCTTTCTTTCTTCTCTCCTGACATCTAGCTTTCTCCAGGTGCATTTGAAGCTCCCTCAGTTTCTTAAGTCTGCTCATCTTCTTTAGGTCGATGTGACAACGATAGGTAGCCAGACTTTTTTTTAATATGAATTAAGGTCGCATGCGCAACTATGTGCTTTCGCGACCAGTTAATGCACGAGGGTCGGGCTATTTGATTGGTCGGGACCAAAGGTAACTTTGATTACACTAGGCTGTGTTGTCGCAGTCTCCCCGGCACCCGCGTTAAATGCCAGTCTCTCCTTAGAGTAACATGTCGGGTCACGGCAGAGCAGGAAGGCACCCGGTTTAGGAAAGCTAGTTTGTCAAATAGTTTCACTCTAGATAAAGACATAATCCAATCGGTTTGATATGTTATTACTTCTAAAATGAAGTATTAATTATTTGTGTAATTAGTTAATTGCCAAATAGTTTAGTTGTACTTTACATCAGTATGAGAATAGGCCGAGCTTGAAATCAAGATTTCCAACATCTAATCAGAACCCGTGTTACGTAAAAGTAGATAAAGTCCAATGGATCAGCCATGTTTTCGTCGACAATCAGGTCAGCCTATTTCTGTTTCTCCACACTCCTGGATGTTGCCATTGTTTACGCTTGAAACGCCCTTATTTCTAATCTAGTCCAGTTTTACTATGGACAGAAAAAATACCAATAATGTATTAACAAATTGAATTCCTAATAATTAATTGTTTAATAATGTACCAATACCAAAAATACCAATAAAAATGCCAATAATATAAAACCACCTGTGCAATTATATCAAATCCATATAGTATAGAATTTTTCATCTTTCCTATCAATAAATATTTCTAGTGCATAGTGTACATGTTGTAGGTCCTTAACAAATTTAATTGCTAAACCATCTACCATCCACACACACAGGAAAGCAGCCAGACTGCTACTACTACTAGTTAAATTCAAGTCGTTTTCGCCCATTTGGGCATGTACGACTAGTTAAGTCCCCGTTGGGGGATATTTAATTGTTTCTAGGCAGTTGGTAAGTTGCCACATCTCCCTACGCTTTAATGCACCGTTTGGTGATATTCGAATTATCCGATTTCGAGACATTTCTGCCTCACGAGATATGATTATTGTTCCAACGAATGGGATTAGTTACACACATTCGTTGATGCTGATAGCGGTGTTACATATCGGCAGAGGAAAAGGCGGCTCAGTTGGTCCGGAAAGGGTGGCGCAAGCGTCACAGTTTCGTCTTGACGTACTTCAAATAAATTTGGAATTTATCATATGATCATTTGTGCTGCTTAATTAGAAAAAGATGGAGATGGCATGGTTAATAAAACTTATTTAAAAGTCCCTGATGACCGGGAGTAAGCCACCTCATAAAATTAATGTTTTGGTTTCCTATTTTACTTAACTATTTAGTTGCCGCATTGTTCGGCTGGCCCTGATGGCTCTGGGAATTAAGCCACCTTATACATGTAATTTGGCGTACTGAGTAAATCCTGTTATTATAATTTTGAGTTAGCGCATTGTGCGGTTGGGCCTGATAGCTCTGGGATTAAGCCACCTTATAGATCTAATTTTTGGGATGTATCATAAACCTATTAATATAACTATTTAAGTACCGCATTGTGCAGTGGGTCCTGATAGCTCTGGGATTAAGCCACCTTATAAATCTAATTTGGGGATCTATATCAATCTTAATTAAATTTTACTCCGCTCTAGTGCGAAAAAAAATTGGTTAATCAGCATGGTTATTTCTTTTGATTGAGAATCACACAGATATAAACCGGGCTGTCTATTTGTGTGGACTCAACCCAGTATGATTCCTGGAGCCTGTTTGCGGAAATAAGTGCTGATTAGACCATTATAAGCCCGTAGGTTTAATATAAGTTAACTAAATATAAATTATAATATGCCATTAGTTGAAGGAAAGCAGGAAAGTAGTAATTAGGAAAGTAATAGAGTAGATAGTTTGTGCACATATTGATATTGATTTATTTGTTTTTGTTTTTTCATATGAATAATTTTTGAAATTTTTAATTTCTTTTTAAAAGGTCTAAGTACACTAGTGAGAGTGAGAGTTTCCACAATGATGTTTCAGATTATTACTGGTGTCATACAGGTAACCAATTGGCTATCCAGTGTGTTTTATTTTAATTTTTTACTCCATCATGCTGTCCCCCCACCCCACCCCCAATGCACTCAGACTCAGTTAAATTGAATTAAATTTAAAGAGAGATAATGTTATTTCGTATATTTGAATGTTTTGAGTAGATAGTGTGTGCATATACTTGATAGTTTTTTATTAGTTCTTGTTATTCATATGAATAAATTTTGAAATTTTTATTTCTTTTAAAAGCCTAAGAACACTAGTGAGGATGAGAGTTTTCACAATGATGTTTTAGATTATTACTGGTGTCATACAACTAGCCAATTGGCTATCTAGTGTGTTTAATTTTTTTTTTTTACTCCATCATGCCTTCCCCCCCCCCCCCCAATGTCCTCAGACTTAGTTAAATTGAATTAGATTTAAAGAGAGATAATGCTATTTCTTATGTTTGATTGATTAGAGTAGATAGTGTGTGCATATATTTGATAGTGATTTATTTGTTTATGTTTTTCATATGAATAAAAAAAAGGTTAACACATCTAAGGCACATTAGTGGGAGTGAAAGTTTCCACAATGATGCTTCAACTTGATACTGATGTCTTTTTATAATTTTGATATATCATGCTGTCCCCCCACCCCCACAATGTCTTTAAATTCAGTTAAACTAAGTTAGGTTTTAATTAAATGTTTCCTATTTTATTAATTTCGATGAAGAAAATTAATAAAAGTTCGTTGGTTTGGTTGGGGTTGGGGTTGTTTTCTAATAATAATTCTGGATATGTTGTTGGCGATCCAATGTTCCTGAGGGAGTTTGTCTGTTTGTTACGTTGAACTTTATATTTTTGGCATGTGTTGATAACGTGCTGTAGATTCTCATCACAATTGCAGTATGGGCATTTTGTACCGTTAGTTTTCATAGCTGTTATATACTGTCCCATACTGCCTGCTAGTAATGTTTTTCCAGTTCTAATTCGGTTGATAATACTTTGATGATGTATGTTATTAATAATAGGTCCTTTGATATTGCGACTCACAGTTTTATGGATTAAATGAAGTGTGCGCCCCTTAGGGAATACATTCTATTCACTTTGCCACTTGTTGTTTATCTGTTTTGATATAATACTGTAAAGTTCGGGGACGCTGTAGTCGATATTTGAGATTTCAGAGTCTGTGAGTTTGTTTTTTGCTGCTTGGTCTGCTTGTTCATTTCCGTCAATGTTGATATGTGATGGAATCCATAAGAATTCGATGTTCTGATTGAGGTTGGTCATGTTGTGTATTAAAAGAAGCACGTCTTTAAGAAGGTTTTCTCTTCCATTTGAATGTTGTGATTCTAAAGTTCTTAATACACTGAGAGAATCGCTTATTATCAGTGTATTTTTATATTGTTCTTACTGTATTAGTTTGAGAGCTTCAGATATTGCCCAACATTCGGCTGTGTAAATAGAACATTGGTTTGGTAATCTATTTTCCTAGTTGTATTTGATATTCCGGAATGGTTAAGGCTGCGGCTGTTCTATCTGGATGTTGTGTTTTTGATCCATCTGTGTATATTTTGACATAGTCTTTGTATGTAGTTTCTAATAACGTCAATATCGGGGATCTAATTTCAAGGGGATTGACTTCTTTGGATCCGAATGATGTTACTATGGTATTGATGTTTGGCTGTTTGATTTTCCAAGGGGTGGGATCGGGAAAACGTATTTGTTCTGCTTGTAATTTTCCTATCTTAAGTCTTCACATAGTATGTGGATCAATTTTCCGGATGGTGGATCGGGTACTAATTTCTTGTTAAAAATTTTATCGCATTTGTTTATAATTGCTCGTGTAGGATATTGTGTGGTGATATTCTGGCTGCATATCGGAGTAATAGTTCTTCTCTTCTTAGTGCTAATGGCATTTCTCCGGTAAGTATTAATAATTCTTCCTTTGTTGTATGTTTTAGGGTGCCTGTGCAGATGCGGAGCGCTTGGGTTTGTACTTTATCCAAGCTGTTTAGCAGAGTGGCTTTAGCAGAGGCATATACTTGGCATCCATAATCAATTTTTGATCTATTTAGAGATCTGTAATGCGTTGTTAGGGTGTTTTGGTTAGCTCCCCATTGAAAACCTTTGAGATTTTTCAAAAGGTTCTGATCTCTGTTACATTTAAGTATTAATTCAGTGATGTGTTGATTCCATGTAAGGTGCTGATCATAGTACATGCCAAGGAATTTCGCTGTCTTTTCAAATTTTATTAATTCTCCTTGTATGTTTTGTAGTGGTGGTTGTATCGGATGTCTATGAAGTGGTGTATGGACAGACTGAATGAATGAATTATGGTTTTAAGTGAAACCGGCCACAAAGGGTCATTTGTTCACTATTTTACACTACCAATTAATATGGTAGTGATTTAGATTTTCCCGTGGGTAAGGAATGGTGCCACATCCCCACGGGTGTTTATGCATACATAGTATGCTATTTAATTTGGTCGTCATGCCGCACCCCTATAAGGAGCTATCGACATGAATAAAAGACCTAGGTGAGTTGGAATAGAACAGCCACGCACTCAACCCTATCATGTGGCCAGACTGGAATGAATGAATGAATTATGGTTTTAAGTGAAACCGGCCACAAAGGGTCATTTGTTCACTATTTTACACTACCAATTAATATGGTAGTGATTTAGATTTTCCCGTGAGGAAGGAATGGTGCCACATCCCCACGGGCGTTTATGCATACATAGTATGCTATTTAATTTGGTCGTCATGTTGCACCCCTATAAGGAGCTATCGACATGGATGAAAGACATAGGTGAGTGGGAATAGAACAGCCACGCACTCAACCCTATCAACCAATCGGAGGATGCAGAGCTAGAGGTGCAATGGCACCAAATGCTGACTAGTGAAAAATGGTTTCCACTTCTAGTCATTTGCTGGTGTTGGAGTCAGGCAGCGGAGGAGGAGGAAAAGGATCTGTGAACTTTCACTTTGATGTCGTTCGTCTTGCACGCCCTAGCCTTATCAAATCGAGTCCAGTTGTTGCTAGTGGACATCCTATACCGATATTGTGTAAGCCACCTGTGCAATTGAGTCAATCTTTCAAGTTATATTTTTTTCCTAACATCCTAACATTCCAATTTTTGTCTAGTACAGAGTGTACATTTGGTGTGTTCCCTATCAATTTTGTAAACTAGGTATGTCAAGTGACATGTGTAGGTTGGTCAATGTCAGGTTAAATGGGTTGTTAATTTTGATGATGGAGAGCCAAAATTGATCAAGTCTGATTTTTGAAGAACGAGATTGTCGAATAGAGTTTCTGAGCCAAAAGGAAACTCTGTAAGTATAAATAGCCCTTAAAAGGGCTTTTTGATGGAGTGTTACAGGGTGTAACCGAAGTTCCCTCATTCCGCCCGGTAAGTCCACGTGTCCTTCTTGGGTGCCTTGGTTTTGTTGTTCCTCCATCTTGATGTTACCTCCTTCCGTCGTATCCATTCCGTGTTCTCCCTTAACAATTTGGAATACTTTGTGCTGTTATTAAAGTAGAGTATAGAACCTCATATGACAGCCTCTTCTCGCGTTGATAGTTATCCAACGTAGAAATTTTAAAGTAAATAAGGTTATTGTGTAAAAATTTATTGCAGCATGTGCTGTCTTGCTAGATGATCAGGTATTGACCATCTAAATCATGTTATAGACCTTAGATCTTATAGCTTAGATTATTAGTGCAGCTTTGTGCCGCGGGGCCTGATAGTCTGGGCATTGACTACCTTATAATAATTTAGAGATCTTACTTAGAGTAAATATTTTTATGTTGCGACATTGTATCGCTGGGCCTGATAGTCTTTGGAATTTGAGACTACCTCATAAAATCTATTTGAGGCCATAAAGCAGGAGACGTTTTAGATGGTCATTTTTAGACCATGTGGATATCCCGGTTTGTTGGGGTTATTAACTGTAAATACATTCCTAGTTTAGTTGTATAATGCTGTCAATGAGGCTGTATATAGGAAGAGTTGTAAGAATAGACAGAAGAGAGGTGGTTTCCCAGACACTTGTTTATTGTTTCTGTTTTGTTCTTTACTTTCTTATAATGCAAATTTCAATTTTATCTTTTTAGTCTATAAATTTCAATATCTTTAAAGTATCCTATTAGGTTTGTTTAGCACAGGTACCATCCGGGGTGTTATACCCAGCGTAGTGCAGGTGGGCTCTTTTTGAAGTAACGGAACCTACAGGTCCTATGCATTCGCATTCCTTATGGATATTGTTTATTTTATTTTTTGTTATTATACAAATTCCGCTTAACGTATTTACGCGGCTGCAGGTCCAGTCCCCTGATTGGCCAATGAACCCATGTGACCAACAGGAGGCATTCTTCATAGGTGTTATTTATTATATAGTATTTGCACTATATTTTTTCAAGGAGCCCTGAGGTTCTAAGTAATTTTATTATGTGTTGAATTGTTTTTTGGGGGTTGGTGTTATTTAATTGAATTACTTCCGGGTTTGTACTTGGTGCAGAGATGTTTAGTTGTTTAGATCTAAATATGTTCCTTTCCTTCTGGTTGTTTTTACAGTTATTAAATATGTGATGTAAGTCTTCAGGTAAGTTACAACTGAAACAATTAATGCTGTGTGGAAAAGGTCCTATATATTTACCAAAGCTGTTAGCCAGTTTTGTTTTTCCAAAGATTATTCTATTTATTTTAGACTGTTCATAACTATTGCACCTAGGTGTTATGATTTTTCTATTGACTTCCTTAATGATGTTATGTAAAATTCTCTCTTGTTTGTTTTTGTCCCAATCAGTCTGCCACTTTTGATTAATCATTGAGTAGATTAAATGATATATTT
The DNA here is from genome assembly GCA_029339505.1 of Unio delphinus. Classification (NCBI taxonomy): domain Eukaryota; kingdom Metazoa; phylum Mollusca; class Bivalvia; order Unionida; family Unionidae; genus Unio; species Unio delphinus. Next base: position 2,335,744 of record JAQISU010000306.1, read on the forward strand.
CAGTTTAACTATATTTGAGTGGCATATAGTTTGTTTCGGTGAGTTTGTTTTTAGCCAGCTGATCTGCTAAGTCATTTCCTTTTATGTCTATGTGGGATGGAATCCACATAAACTCAACTACTAGATTTTGAGACTTTAGTATTTTTAATATCTGATTAATTTGTTTTAGGAAATTTTCTCTAGATTTGGTGTTGTTGTTTTGGATAGAAGTAAGGACGCTGAGCGAGTCATTAATAATGAGTGTCTTATTTGGATTGTTTTCTTCTATCCATTTTAATGATTCAAGGATGGCCCAAAATTTCGCTGTATAAATGGAACAGTGGTCAGGAAGACGCCTGCCTATTTGTATGTTATGTTCTGGTATGACCCAGGCTGCAGCTGGTTTAAAAGAATTTGTAATTTTTGAGCCATCCGTGTAAATTTTTGTGTAGTTTTGATATTGATCATTTATGATTTCCAATGCCAATATTTTTAAATGTTGTTGTTGATTTTCTTTGTTTCCGTTATCTGTAAGGGAGATATTTACTTTTGTTGGTACATTACTCCAAGGTTCTTTATCATATAGTATGTTAGCTTCTACTTGGAATATATTTACTGGAAGTTTATTTTTAACTCATGTACTATTTTTCCCATTGATGTATTATTTTTCAAGGTTTTCCTAAAGAGAATGTTACATTTATTGATGGCCAATAGAGTGGGATGCATTTTGTCATGGGTCGACAGTCGGGTTGCATATCTTAAAATGAGTTCCTGCCTTCTGAGATGTAATGGCGGTTCCCCAGTTAAGACCTGCAGCTCGGATGTAGAGGTCGATGGCAGTGCGCCAGTACCAATAAGTAGGGCCTTTCTCTGAATTTTAATTAATTTGTTTAAATGAAGTGTGGATGCCGTGGTATATACTTGACAGCCATAATCTAGTTTTGATCTTATTAGTGCCCTATATAATATTAGAATAGTTTCTTGATTAGCACCCCACTGAGTGCCTTTGAGGCTTCTTAATAGATTTAGGTCCTGATTGCATCTTTTAACCAGGTCATCTATATGATAAGCCCATGTTAAGTGTTCATCAAAGTACATACCCAGAAATTTAGCTACTTTTACAAATTGTATAACTTTTTTTTGAATGGTAAGTAAGGGGTAGGTTTTAATTTTTTTGCAAGGGGTAAACAGAATAGCTACCGTGTTTTGGTGTGACAGCTGAAATCCCCATTTATCAGCCCATTTTCCTATGTTGTTTAAGCTGGTTTGTATTTCATCCATGTGTTGGTGTTTGGAGGTGTTGCCTGCTCTCCAAAGTCCACTATCATCAGCAAATTGTGATAATTCAATTTTAGGTGTTGCCAGATGTGAGTCAAGGTCATTTATCATAAGGTTAAAGAGGGTGGGGCTGAGAACACTCCCTTGTGGAGTTCCATTTTCAAGGGAGTATTCTTCAGAGTAAGTAGTCCCTACCCTAGTTATAATTTTGCGGTTGGTCAGGAAATTTTCTATGAAGTTGAACATTCGACCTGTAATGCCATAATGATTTAATTTGGCTATAAGGCCTTTGGTCCATACAAGATCGAATCCTTTTTCCAGATCAATAAATGCCGCAATTAAGTTTCTATCCGCTTTTCTTTTGTTGTTAAATGCAAGTTTTATGGCGGATTCTAATCTTATTAATTGGTCCGTAGTGGATTTTTTATTTCTAAACCCACATTGATTTGGAGGTATCAGATTGTTGCTTTCAAGGTGGTGTTTAAGTCTGTTAGTAACAATTGTTTCCATAATTTTACAGATGTTATTGGTAAGTGAGATGGGTCTGTACGAATTGATATCATTCCGATCCTTATTTTGGTTTAAATATGGGTATTACTATCGCTGTTTTCAATTTTTAGGTAGCTTTCCTGTGTCATATATTATATTTAGCATTTTGATGATTGATTTAACTATAGTTTTAGGTAGGTTTTTATGTATAACATCACCTATTTGATCTTGCCCAGGTGAAGTTTCATGTTTAGTTTTTAGTGCCTGGTCCCATTCATATAATGTTATTTCTTTATTTAGTGATGAGGATTTCGATCCAAGGTCTTGGAATAAATTGTGGAATTTAATTTCTGTTTTAGCCCTATGGTTTTGAATTCAGTAGTGTAATTACTGTTGCTGCTCATGTTTTTAAAGTGTATTGCTAGTGAGTCAGCTTGTTCTTTATGATTGCTGGTATTATTTATTTTTGGGGTGCTATTGGTGTGCTTCCCAATGATGGTTCTGATTTTATCCCAGGCCAGACTGTTGTTGTTGTTGTTGTTAGTTGAATTAAAGTCGTTTTCGCCCGTTCGGGCATACACGACTGTTTAGTGCACCGTTTGGTGCTACTTATTTTTTTCGGGGTAACGGAATGGAGCCACATCCCCCACGCATTTATTCACGGTTTCATGATGCTTAATTATCAGCTAGTGATTGGGGGTTTGGTTCATGTAGGAGGATTGAGCTATTCGTAATTAGTCTTTTTGTTCCTTTTGTGTGTGTAAGATTCAGAGTAGGATACAGTGTTAGATGTCATCAGTCTTGTCAATGTCCCTAAGATAATTGAGGATAATTTCTAGACTGTGTTTAGGATTTGGGTTATTTTGTTGAAGGAATTCTGGGTAGGTTGCTGGGGATTTGATTTGCTTTAGCTCTTGAATAAGTTTTTTTCTTTGTCCTTTGTATTTGGGGCATATTTTGAAGACATGGTTGAGATCTTCCTTCTCCGGGCAGTGTGGGCATGTTGTTTTCCTTGTGTTTTTCTTAAGGTACTGTCCCATACTGCCAGTTAGGAGGGTTTTTCCTGTTTTTAATCTGTTAACTATTCCCTGGTTGTGCTTGTTGTCAATGGGAGGTGCTTTGTTATTTCGTGAAACTATTGGTTGTATAGAGTATAGGATACGTCCTTTTGTACAGTTATCCCATTCTGTTTGCCATTTGGCTAAGATTTTTCTGTTGATAATACTGTAGAGTTCTGTTATCCCATACTCTGTATTGGTGATGTAGTCTTCTTGCAGTTTTTCTTTTGCTGTTATGTCTGCTAGTTCGTTTCCGAGTAATCCTATGTGGGATGGGACCCACATGAACTCGATGTTGCAGTTTTGTGAAATGAGATTGTTAATTTCTAGTTTAGCTTTTTTCAGGAAATTTTCCCTCCCCTTTGATTGCCCTGTTTCTAAGGATTTTAATACGCTTAGTGAGTCGGTAATTATTATTGCTTTTTGTATCTTATTGTCGACTATTATTTTAAGCGCTTCTAGAATAGCCCAGAATTCAGTAGTATATACGGAACAGAGGTCTGGGAGCCTACTACCAGTTTTAATTTGTAGGTCTGGTATTACTACTGCTGCTGATGTTTTGTATGGACTGGTGGCTTTTGATCCGTCCGTATATATCTTGGTGTAATCCTTGTAATTTTCCTCCAGATTCTGTAGGATTTTGGATCTTATTTCATGAGGGTTTATTTCTTTAGACCCGAAGTTTAGGGCTGTAGTGTTGATCTTTGCTTTTTTGTTGTTCCATGGAGTTTTGTCTGGAAATGTGAGCTTACCAATTTCCATTTCTTTGCATAATATGTGTATGATTTTTCCAGACGGAGGGCGTGGGACTAGTTTTCTGTTAAATGGGATGTTACATTTGTTGATTGTTATTCTTGTTGGATGATTTGCTTGGTGAATAGATAATCGTGCTGCGTATCGTAAGGTTAGTTTTTCTCTCCTAAGCGATAGTGGTGATTCTCCTGTAAGTATTTGCATTTATTCTATTGATGTATGTTTTCTGCTGTTTGTGCATATTTTAAGGGCTTGTCTTTGTATTTTGTCAAGTTTCTTAAGATGTGTGATGTTTGCAGTGGCATACAATTGGCACCCATAATCCAGTTTGGATCTAATTAGGGCTCTATATATGATTAGTAGAGTGTCCTGGTCTGCTCCCCATTTTAGTCCCTTAATGTTTTTGAGTAGGGTTATGTCCCTGTTGCATCTAATAATTAGTTAGTTAATATGTTGTTTCCAGGTGAGATTCTGATCATAGAGCATTCCCAGGAATTTTACTGTTTTTTCAAATTTTATTGGGTCTCCTTGTATAAAGAGTGTAGGTGGACTAATATTGTATCTGTGTCTTGGAGAGAAGATTACGCCTGTAGTTTTTCCTTTGGAGAGCTTAAATCCCCATTTGTCTGCCCACTTCCCAATGTTGTTAAGGTTAGTTTGCAGTTCAGAGATTATTTTATTGCTATGAGGATTTCCAGCTTTCCCTAGACCACTATCATCTGCGAATTGTGATAGGTCCACTTTACTGAGATTGATTGATGTTTCCATGTCGTTTACCATGATGTGAAACAGTGTCGGGCTGAGGACACTCCCTTGTGGTTTGCCATTATCTAAAGTGAGTTCGTCGGAATATTGGTCTTCTACTCTTACTCTGATGCGCCTGTTGGTTAGAAAGTTTTTTATCCAGGCATGCATGTTGCCAGGCCAGACTGGAGACTACCCTCTGCTTATATAGTTCAAGCGCGGACGCGATAGAAAACACCTCTCTACGGTTTAGGGTTCGGAAACGTTTGGAAAGTTTTTTTCTTCGATAACACCAATACATTATCTTTGACTTGGTTGAAAACGTTGTGAATTAAATTGAGATTTCCACTGTTGGAAGTCATTGGGCTATTGATGTACACTACGTTTATAGCCATAATGGTCACAGAACCATCGCTCTACTTTGTCATCGTTTCGAGACGAATGACGATCAAAATAAGTCACTAAATGTTCTAAAGAATATCCAAGACTGCGATGATGCAGAGAATAGACACAATATTTTCCACACACCATAGAATCTGTGTCTTGTAATTTCACATTATTGAATCGTGTCGTCTGGGCATTTCTTCTCATAAAGTCAATAATATCATCTTCCAAAGGAGGTAATCCATACCAATCAAAATACTCCACACAACCCTCTTGAGGGAAGTAGACAGCTACCCAGTGAGTTCCTGGAAGATGACTGTCATCTGTGTTGATGACATAAGCTTGATTCTCTTGGGGTTTGTGATGAGGTAGTTCATTTTTAGCACACTCGACAGGATTCCAAGAAGCAGTGTACGAACTACAATTCAAACGATAATAAAGATCCCAGGTATCCATTTTTTGTATCCTTGTTTTATTTCCTTTCTTCACAGGTGATGATTAGTCATTAATTCAATACAGACGTTTTGCTTGAAACGGTCTGTCAAGTAACTGTTTGTTTGCTTTATCTCCTTACTCTTGGTCAAGAGAACTTCGATGCGATCAATTTCTCGAGCAAACAATGGAGGAGAGGTATGATCACGTAAGTCTTTATACCACTGAAGTAACATGGCTTCTTCTGAGATGAGACTCCAAGCTTTGTTCAGATAATCGACCAATTTTTCTTAGGAAACAATTCCATGGAACTGTCACTGGGTAACGTTAAGAAAATTGATTATTAGTGTTGTTCATAATTCCAACGTTCTTCTGTCCGAGGAGTCATTCGAGGTTAAAGGAGTGTCTAAAAGAGGATTGTGATTGAAAGGGTGACTGTTAGGAGAATGACAAACGTTGCATGCAAGACTCCCAATATTGTTACTGTTGTTCCCGTTTTAAGAATATATCAGGGAAGGATTGGGAAGAACATAACCGATGCAACTGCTGAGTAAAATGGTCCACAATTGCTTGCCTCCTTGATGCAAACTCAAATTAGCAATGGCTGCACCGATGACACAATACACCACAAAGATTTGACAGAAAAAGACGATTTGCGTTTTAGGGACACTTTCTCCACACACACCTACAAGGGTTGAGGGTTGATTTTGTAAATCTTGCAGAGAAGAAGTGGGTGAAGGAGTAGTCGCTGTGGTCGCTGAAGCTGTATTGAAGGGCATGATGGTCACTTCTTTTATAGTCCTACTTTACGGGTTCTTAGTTCGAGAATGCTTTCAATGTCGTACACGTCGTCTTCTCTTTTGGTGACACGTTGTAATTCAGGCAAGTAAAACGTTCCTTTTAATACTTCTCCGTTCATGTCTTCCAAGTTATAGACGGTAGGATGACGATCACGCACTCGCCCAGTAACACGAAACAATTTGGTGGTCCAGTTGGGTAAGTAACCTTTGTCGAAAGCAAGTTTGGTTTTGCCAATGCGGACCCAATCTTCGGGGTTAACACTCCTCCACCTTTCTTGGGGACAGCCATCGTCCGGAACCTACCAAACAGACGCTCAAAAACAGTCACTTGGTTGTCAGGTGTCACATCTTGTGGGACACGTCCAATGCTTCTATGGTAAGATTGATTGCATTATTGAACTAAGTGCGGTAAGACGTCGATGTACTTGAGAGTGTCTTGATGCGCACAATATTTCCACATGCGTTCTTTCAAGGTACGTTGAGAACTTTCCACGATACTGGCTCTGGTTTCAAAATTTTCTGTGGTGAACAACAATGAATGTCACGTTTCTTCAATTCTCGTTGGAAAGCTTGGTTCAGAAATTCGGTGGCTTTATCGGTATGCCATCGAAGAGGGTGGCGACCACTTTGTTTCAACACCCGTTGCAAAGCTCCTACTAACTCTCCGCTCCATTTTTATGTCAATGGTACTACCCAGGCAAATTTAGAAAATTCGTCGATGACACAAAACAAATATTTGTAGCCACGATTGTAGGTGGCTAAATGAGAGATATCAGCTAAATCGACTTTCCATTGATGATCGATGCCTTTAACTTGAGCGTGACTTATGTGAAATTTTCGACGAATGGGTTTGTGTAAAGTGTACCTAGATTGTTCTTGTAACCATCGTTGTACTTCAGGTAAACGGAGCTTTTTCAGGCGAGTTTTTGTAGCACGAGACAATTTCTGAATACCTCCGTAACCTGCTGGGTGAGCTGGATCGTAGTAAATGCTGGTTAATATCTTTTCCATGGCTTCGTTAGTAAGGTACAATAACTTCGATGATACTGTTTTGGGTGGGACGAAATTGGGGTTGTATGGAAACGGTTTTACGTGTCCGGTGTGCCACAGGAGTTGACGTAGAGGGTACTGGTGGCAGTGGTGGAAGTGTAATGAGATAGCTTTGGTCTTCTTTACTTTTCTCACTTCTTGTTTACTTTCCTTATTTTTCACATCTGACAAAGGAGGTGTGGCCATCATCTTTTTTACCCACGTTTTGAGTTCTTCTCGTTGGGGAGTGGGGGAAGAGGTCAACAAGGAAGCGGCAATCTTACTTGGAATCGGAGTGGCAGTGGGTGTTTGAATGATATCATGGGGATCTTATTCCTTGGGTAATGGTTGGGTGACGTCTGTTTTGGTCACTGTAAATGATGAGAGCGACGGACTTTTCATCAGAGCCTTCAAATCGGACAGAGTGGGTAGCGCTGTTTGTTCCACAGCGTTTCGATGAAAGAGTTGCAAGAGATGGCCGTACTTTTGCGATTTTTTGGTTTTGGACAAATCGTGGCGATGCATCAAGGATTGCGATTCGTGTTGTAATTTGGACATCTCGGTCAAATCAGGATTGGGTGGTAAATAGGGGGTACGTTGTTCTAGCCAACGATGGTATTCCATCCATCGTTTGTAATGGACTAAAGTTAGTTTTCGTCCTTCCAGGGGCTTTCAAAGGCTACGTCTGAGATCGTGGTGCTCCATATGTCCCTTTTATCTTCTGGAAAGATCCACTTTGGGATATCCCTCGTGCCAGCCCTTGTACCTAACCTGTCAATAAACCCATGCCGGCTTTCGCTAATCCTCCTAACATAGGAATAAGAAAGGGTAAAAATCCTCGGCGTTGCACCAACATCTTTTTCTTTTGACAGACGGGTATTTTGATTAGAACTATGGAAGAATCTACACAAGTTAAACTTCTCATCAGAGCTTTACGTGGTGTCATACGAAAGATTTCTTCAGACAAGCCGACGGACTACTCTCCCTCCTTTTGAGATAAAAGTCAAGATACTTGCTATATCTGTAAGAAGAAAAGACATTGGGCTACAAAATGTCCAGGAAAAAAAGGTACCAATAGAAACAAAGGTCAAGATACCTGTTATCATTGTAAAGAGAAAGGACATTGGTCTCCAAACTGCCCTAAGAAACAAAAGATGCAGAAGGAGGAGGGGGAAAGGAATACTGAACAGGAGGAGGAGGAAGAGGTACCCTCCCCCAAGGAAGAGCCCGGACACGTTCACAAAGACAAGAAAAGAAGACGAAACGAAAGTGAAGAGGAAGAAGAAAAAGAAAAACATGTGACAGTAAAGAAATTTAAGAAACAGAAAGAGTATACAGAAGAAACCTATGGACTTTTTAAAGTGTTATTGTGTTATGGTATGTTGTGATATTAGATTGTAACGTTTGTACCAGAATACACCAGAGAGAAAAAACGTAAGTGTCTCTTGGTTTTGATTTAATAAAATAAGAACCTACACTCACACATTCATTCACTCACACGTACATCATGGGTTTAAAACAAATAAAAAGGACTTTTGAGTTTTCATTGAATTAGGCAATCGAAATAGTATTTATTTTTGAAATAATTTGAGTGGCCCTGAAAAGGAACGTTAGTGATTTGTTTGTTTAAAACAAAACAAACTCAGAAACGGGACGTAACCATCTTTAGCTGTCTTAAGCCTTAGCCACGGCCAAGGCCTACTTCGGGATTGGTAGTTCCTGTCAATGATTTGGTACAAATCACTAACGGTGGTATGGCAGACGTAGTCACAGTTAGGTTGGGCTGTTTAGCTCGAAAAGGTCTTCTTTTCTTCGGTCGTGATAAAGAAGTCTGATACATTTGTTTCAGACTCCTTAACTCTGCTAAATTATCTAAATGTACCGTGACCGTTTGATTTTCACTATTCTCTTTCTGTCCTTAGTTTTCTTTCTTCTCTGCTGCTGCTACTGTTTCTTCCTGATGTTTCCTTCTTGCTTCTGCTTCTTCCCGCTCTTGAATAAGAAAAGCATGTTCTTCTACTTTCTGTTGTTGTAAAAATCGCTCCAATTCTTCTTTTTGTCTCTACTTAAAATCATCGACGTGTACATAAGAAGAAGCAAAAGGTTACGAAGGTTCAGGAATAAATTCTTGTGATGTTAACAAATCTACAATATCCCAGTTAAAATCAACTTTTTCTGGATGTAGATTTGTCATGACTTTAGTAGTCACTTCTGTCCTATTACTTGCTGTCTCTACTAATGGCTCATCCCATTTCATCGTCTTCTTAGTGTCCGACACCATTGACAACTCTGTCGTCGCATCGATTGACTGGGAAGGTGACGTCACAGACTGCTCTCTTCCGATTGGATGACTGTGACTGCCTTTTGTAACGCACGTTTGGATTGGTCAATACATTCAATCCGTTTCGATCCGCTCATCCCCAATATATTAACCGCAGTTCACGGTATTAGCCTCGTCTGTTTCTCATCACAAGATATGGACCAACGTATAATCTCCTACCCTTGTTTCTACCATGCAATTTCGTACTGACTTACCCATCTAGGTCAGAACATCGTGGACTATCACTCATATGACTGATACAGCCCTTTGGAAGAGAAGGTTATATGTGGAGAGGCAAGGTTGTTTAAAAAGAGTTATTCTCTATGGCCCAACAGTGAGGAGAAGTTTAAGGAAGAGAAGAAGATCTGTGAGATGCCCTCTGTGTTAACAAGATACTGTTAACAATTACACATAACGGTCCTTTTCAGGGCCACTCATATACCTCGAAAAGATATTTGCTTTCGTTGCATCCGTTTTCCCCTTGTTGCTAGACAGTCCCATATACAAAAAAAATAATATTCCCCACGTTCAATTTCCTTGAGGGTATATAGTCCCAATATGTCCAATTCCCTTTGAGGCTATATAGTCCCACTATGTTAAACTCCCCTTGAGGCTATATAGTCCCACTATGTTAAATTCCCCTTGAGGCTATATAGTCCCACTATGTTAAATTCCCCTTAAAGCTATATAGTCCCACTATGTTAAATTCCCCTTGAGGTTATATCGTCCCAAGCTGTTTGAGGCTATATCGTCCCAAGCTGTTTTTGACTTGATTTCCTATTGAGGCTATAAATCTTGAGGCCATATCGTCCCAAGCTGTTTTTGACTGGATTTCCCATTGAGGCTATATCGTCCCATATTACTACTTTAAAATCTACCTGATTTTTCCTGGTGGTGCTTCCATTCCTTAAAGAGGCTTTCTTTTTGGTTGCCTACCCCGGTAATACTATAGTACTATTTTTTATGTAATCCTTTTGGTCTGCCTATTTTGTTTATAGGGTTACTCGCATCTTTAATTTCCGGACTGGTTGTTCAGTATATGAGCTTTGATCATTTCATGCCCACCGTAGTGTTTGTGGGTTCCAAGTATAGCTGAGAACTTCCTGCTCATTCCTGGTGGTTCTTCCATCCCTTAAAGAAGCTTTCATTTTTGATGATTACTTTTGGTTTGAGCTAGTACATATACTAGGTTTCTAACTTAGTTTGCCTTTTCTTCTCGCTATTATGTTCTTTATTTTCTTTTTCTATCTTTCCTCTAGTAGTCCTGTCGTTTTTAAAAATTCAATTATATTTTTGAATGTTGTTTGGGGGTTGATATTTTTTAATTGAATTATTTCTTGGTATGTATATGGGGCTGCTATGATTTGTTGTTCTGATCTGAATTTGTTCCTTTCCTTCTTGGTTATTCTATAATCGTTAAAGATATGGTGTAAATCTTCAGGAGTGTTACAATTGATTGTAGCAATTTATATTATGTGGGACGGGTTCTATGTATTTTCCAAAGCTGTTTGCCAGTTTAGTTTTTCATAATAAAATTTGATTGATTATCGTTTGTTCATAGACTGTGCACCTAGGTGGTTTTCTCTTTCTATTTACTTCCTTCATGATATTATAAAATTTTCTCCCTTTGTGATTTTGATTCCAATCTGTTTGCGATTTAGTTAATTAATGTGTTGATTAGGCTGTATAGTTCATGTTGACTATATTCGATAGGCATGTAATTTGATTCATTGAGTTTTTCTTTAGCTATCTGGTCTGCTAAGTCATTTCCTTGGATGTTGATGTGGGATGGAATCCACATGTATTCTATGCTTAATTTGTTTATATTTTTTTGTTTCATTGTTGCTTTTGTTTTCGTTTAGGAAATTCTCTCTTGATTTAGTGGTATTATTTTGGATTGAGGTTATGACACTAAGCTAATCACTTATTATAACTGTCTTGTTTGGTTTGGGTTTTTGTTTTCAATCCATTTTAGTGCTTCTGAGATGGCCCAGCATTCAGCTGTGTATATGGAGCAGTAGTCAGGTAGACATCACCCCATTTTATATTCAGCTCATGTATTAGCATCGCTGCAGCTATTTTGCAAGGATTTATTATTTTGGATCCAGTTGTGTATATTTTGAGGTAATTTTGATATGTGTTGTTAATTTCTTCCAAAGCTAATGTTTTTAGATAATTTGCTGGGTTTTCCTTGTTTCCTTTAGTTGAAAGGAAGATATTTACTATAGGTTTTATATTACTCCAAAGTTTTTTATAATTTGTAAAATTTCTTTCTGCTATATTGACTATTAATGTCATGTTACTCCAAGGCACCTTGTCATATGAGATAGTATATTCGGCCTGGAATAACTTTATTGGAAGGAGATGTTTTAAATCAACTAGTTTTCCCATATGGGGTATTTTTTCATAGTTGCCCTGAAGAGTATTTTATGTATTGCCTGGTACGTTGGGTGAGTTTTTGGGTGTGTTGAAAGTCTGGCTGCATATTTTAGGATAAGTTCCTGCTTTCTTAGATGTAACGGCAGTTGTCTGGTTAAGATTTGCAGCTCAGCTAGTAAGGTTGATGGCAGTGCGCCAGTGCCAATCATTAGGGGTTTTCACTGAATTTTATCTAATTTATTTAATTGACATTTGGGTGCCGTGTTATATATTTGACAGCCATAGTCTAGTTTACATCTATTTAAGGTTGGGGTTGTTTCTTGATTTGCTCTCCACTTTGTACGTTTTAGGTTTCCTAATAAGTTTAAGTCCTGATTACATTTTTATACCAGTTCATCTATGAGATCCTCCCATTTGAGATGATCATCATAATACCTACCCACAAATCGGGCTTCTTGTACAAATTGTATGTCTTTATTTTGCATGGTTAGCTTAGGGTATTGATTTTTATTTCTGGTATGTGGGATAAGTAGTACTTCTACAGTATTTTTTTTTTGGTGCGATAGTTTGAATCTCCACTTATTTGCCCATTCTCCTGTATTATTCAAACTATCTTGAATATCTGTTATAATTTTGAGGTTGTATGGGTTTCCTGCTCTATATAGTCCACTATCATCTGCAAATTGTGATAATTCAACTGCGGATGATGCCAGAGTTCTGTCAAGGTCATTTATCATGAGATTGAAAAGAGTGAGACTGAGTACACTCCCTTGTGGGGTTCCATTTTCAAGGATATGTTCTTCGGAATAATTGTCTCCTACTCTAATTATTATTTTGCGATCAGTGAGGAAATTTTTTAATGAAGTTATACATCCTTCCCTTAATGCCGTAGTTATTTAATCTTTTCTATTAGGCCTTTGGTCGATCCGATATCGAATGCTTTTCCAAATCTATAAACACCGCAATTAAATTTCTGTCCTCTTTTCTTTTAGAGTTAAATGCCAATTTTACAGAGGTTTCTAATCTTACGAGTTGGTCCGTAGTGGACCTTTGTTCCTAAATCCACATTGGTTTTGAGATATTTGTTTGTTACATTCAAGGTAGTGTTTCAGCCTTTTGGAAATTAGTTTCCATTATCGTATATATATTGCTGGTTAGTTTAATGGGTCGGTTTGAGTTGATGTCATTGCAATCTTTGTTTGGTTTTAATATGGGTACTACTATCGCAGTTTTCCATTTTTTTTGGTAGCTTTCCTATTTCCCATATTTTATTTAATAGTTTTATAATAGACTTAATGATGTTAAGGGGTAAATGTTTGTGTATAGTGTACCATATTTTGTGTTCCCTAGGTGAAGATTCCTTTTTAATTTGTATTGCCTCCCATTCATATAATATTATTTCATTATTTAGATTAGAATGTTTCTGTCCAAGATCTTGAAATAATTTCTTACACTCTTCTTCAGTTTTTTTCCCCTATATTGTTGGAATTCATAAAATGTGGTTGCAATCCCTGCTCATGTTTTTTAAAATGTTGGGCTAATATGCCACTAGAAACCACCAGAGCGGTTATTGTAGAGGTAAAACATATTAAAAGCGAAGAGTAAAACTACCACAGCCACCAGATAAATAATTTCCAGACTATTTCCAATAGACGTTTTAGAACACAATACCGTTCTTTATATTACTTTCACTCGGTTATCATCACTAAAAAGTGCTTCATAATTTATACATGCTTGACTTATGCCCAGTTTTAATGTCCAGTCATATCATGCCAAATGAATCAGGACTTTCCCCATTGCTTAGCTATTTTAAATCTGAATGTGGAAATGTATTTTGTCTTTGGCTGTCCACTATGAGGAAAATCGAATCTGCACACATCATTATTAAGTCATAATTATTAGTATTATTAGTTGTAGTAGTAGTGTTAGCAGTAGTAGTAATTTATGATGTTGCAACATAAGTAGTGGCCGTAGCAGCCGCACCAATGTCAGTCATTACTGGTTATTATTATTTTTAGTAGTTACAGTAGTAATAATAATAATAGTGGTAACTCAAACACGTTTTTGTCATTTTCTTGCTTTATTTTTCTCCACGTCCTTATCCTCGCCATTATTTCTATTCCAATGAAAGATTAATTATGTTAAAAAAAACATGGGTTTGGGTATCGCATATTTAATATGTCATTTTGATATCTACATAAATTGAATTTCGAAACAAAGCTGAATCGAGTGCAACGTTAAATAGACCCTGATTACAATTAAGTTAGCATTAAAACCATATTTAATAATTAATTAATTAGACGGAAATAGAAAGAATAATAGTTTGCCTTTGCAAAATCTAATGATTATTTTTTTATTTTATAAACGAGACATACATTAGTTCTAAATTATGTTATTATTTGGAACTCGGCATGAATTTGTCTTGACAATTCTTTTAAAATACAAACTCAATAACATGAAAGGATAATAAATTTAATCAAGATTAGATATTGTAACCAATAAACGCTAAAACATCCTAAAATTCATTAAACGAGTAGATATAAGATTTCATATAGTCCGCTAACAGGGTGAACTAGAAAATTACTCGCATACACACTAATTACTTCATAAATGTATGTTGGCGATATTGTTTTTACTTTGCTTTTAACTTTCTTAGGAGTATATCTCTGTTATTTCTTCTGGTTCACATCTCCTCTAGGATTTGTTTAATTTAGATACCACGACATAGCACCAAGCAGAGCTCGAGAAGCGCTTTTGGCATGGCTATGCGGTGCACAACAAAAGTCCCAGTTTCCACTTAAGTCGACATAGCACCAATAATATTTATCTCCTTTTTTGATGTCGTTCTTGTGCACGCCACAAGGATATGTAAGGAGACATGGTCTTCCTTGGATATCGCTTGTGCGAGTATTTTCACAATATTGACTCTGACTTCCAGATGGACACGCCAAGCTGTCGTCATAATAGGCGCAATCACCAGTGCAACAATAATCCCAGCTGCGCTAAAGTCGGTATAGTACCAGCTATAGTCTGCCTTTTGATGATATACACAACTTTCGTTCCTGCGACACTTCGTACGCCCAGCTGTAAACTGAGAGGCTCTCGTTCCTGATGAATGAGAACTATTGTTCCTTGTGTTAATGTTATCTTCTGTTTTGACATATTGTGCTAACAAGTAGCACTAACACAATTGCCATGTTCATCATCATTCAGACCTAAAATATAAATAATGTCCATTAGTCTCATGTTATATCAAATTGTACTTACACATGTATGTATGTATGTATGTATGTATGTATGTATGTATGTATGTATGCAGATGTTTATGAATGCGAGACGTTTGCTATAAGTTTTGCTACTGCTGGAGACTACTTCGGGAATACAGCATCTACCTAAACTAAGACTATACATTTTGAGCGTGCATAATATTTCTTAAGTACATTGACTTTCAGGTTTTATACAAGATCTGAACTGGTGAATGCAACTAGTTCGTCCAACATTTGATGGGAAACTCCATACGAGAGTCAGACCTGACTGATTTTCAAAATCCAAACTGTAAAAAGAGCTTTAGCAATGTTATTTCCAGGGATGGTTCGGTTCACAAGAAGATCTCCGCGATAGTTACTATCTTTCATACGAAATAGAAGATGACTTAATATTTCAATTTGTTTAAACATTTCTTCGCGTTAACTTGTTTTATAACACGATATTCTTGGAAACGTTGCAGTAATTGCTCTAGTTGTCGCTTATATGTTCTTTATTAATACTTCTGAAATATCTGATAATTTCATCCTGGCGAATATTTGCATATTTAAATAGTCTAAAACCGAGATGTTCCTGAACAATGTGCCAGGTTACATAGCCTTTATTAATAAGGCTAAGATAATCAGCCAGCATAGCATTTCTCTGTAAATGATATTTATATGTTAGGGTATTTTAGGTACAGGTGGTTGTGGTGGTGCCTCTCGGGTAACTTTAGGCCATCCTAAGACAGATCTAATTGATGATTGATAAATATCCACGACATTTGTTTGCTAATTAATTTATATCGCGGTTGATAATGCTGGTTCATGGACTTGTATAGCAAGTTTTGATTTTTATTCCAGCAATATATTTAATTCCGCGCTGAAATTGACCATCTATTTGTTCGAAATGATATGAACCTTTCTGTATTCCAATAAAGATCGATAAGGTTGTTCCATCTGGTTTATTTGTGTGTGCAATTACCAGTAAATTTTTTGACTGTTGACCCCCGAATAATTTTGAGAGCATATTTGGTCAACTGTAGTATACTCGTAATTGAGCAAGTGAAACAATTTTTGCTGGAATTGCAGTTGGAAAGTTTGCGCTGAATTCAGGATAATCTAAGTTATTGATATCATTGCTGTCTTTGGTGGAGTTGTATTAATAACGAGATGTTCTGGTAGTTCATGCTAAGATATTATTATTATCGTACGTTTCTAAAGCTTCATCGTAAATCTTAATAATCGATGAAAACTAGTTATCTGAAATTATTTCGTCATTGAGCGATTATAATTTGGAATATGCAGCCGCGGAGGCATTTCGCTAACATATAACTATTTTTCGCGTTGCAATTATATTAAGATTACTAGCGATTGTTGTCGCCACTGAAACACAAATTTATATCACTAGTGGTGTTATGGTCTTTATCAATAAATCATTTTCAGCAATAACAGCTGAAATCGAATACAGAATTACATCAACTATGAATGCAAGTTTGTGAATTAGTTATATTTACCATGTACTCGTCAATGAATAGTACTTGTTTAGTTTCTAATTCACGTAATTGACTGTATCTATACGGATGCACGTTCATTATAATTTAAGCTTAACTTAATTACAAACTCTGTATTCCATATGAGTGAGGTTGCTAACAAATTGTCATTGTCGTAGGTTATTCTAAATGTTTCATTGGATCCATTTTCTATTATCACTTACATTATTAACATCGGTGGATGCACTTGTTGATACATGGAACTGTAACGGTAAAATAGCCTTTTATCTTTATATACCTCAAAGATATGCAATAATTTCAACAGTGTTATTTTGAGATGTCCAGGTGAAAGATCGATGCTGTATCGAGTACACGGTATTGATATTTTGTTCATGTGGTATTTTAATCTTATCAAGCCTATCGGCGATAGCAGGAATATCACTAATACTATTATCCTGTGTTTGTTTATGCAAAGATTTCGTTTGGATCTACAAGAAGTGGAAATATACCACCTGATTTAGTTTTATCAAAAATAGCACCCGCGGATAGAGTAAGTCGGATTCCAGTCTTGTCATGTTTAGCATCATTTAATTATGTATGCTCTCGTTCTCTCCGTGATTGCATATTCTGACCACCTGTAATCTGACTGTATGTTAAGGTCATTGTAGTTTCGGATATTTTCGCTGAAGCGTGTTGTTTAATATGACCTGAAGTAAAATATACATGACGATATGATATGTATAATATTATGAGTGATCTAATTGTGTTAAAAAGTTTCTACTGTTAATCAATGACTCGTATTTGTCTCCCAACACATTCAAGCAGCATCTATTTGTCACTAAATATAACAGCGATTACTCTGTACAAACCAGCTTGTATTTCACCTGCGCGAGTTCAGAAGGGTATATCAACAACATTTTGTCCGGTTAAATTAATATGTAACAGCGAAAAGTAACAAATTGAATACAGTTTGTAAACCCGGAAAGTGATATTTGTAGACAGGTATCTTCAGTCGGATCAAGCCACATAAATGTCATCAAACTAAGAAAAGCTCTTGCAACATGATTTGTGATAAAATCTAATAATGTATATTCTCAGCAGTTTCTTGTTGCCCGTTTATTCTTAGCGAGACCTCGTCAAATATATATATATATATATATATATATATATATATATATATATATATATATCGTAGAATAGAAACAAATTGTCGTGATCATATTTTCCATATGTGTGTGTGTGTGTTTGTGTGTGTCGAACAACACCTTGAATAGCATCTGTTGTTGTTGTTTGCCATTATATTAATGATTTACCATCTGTACCCATAAATCAATATGGTTTATCTTATTCAGTTATCAGTGGGGTAATATTTGTTAGCCACAATGAGAATTTGGAAAATACTATTATACCAACATCAGCAACACCAGCACTTCGCTAGATTGTATTATTATCGACACCTTTTCTTAGAAGCACTACTGTATGTTATTCTCGAAAAGAAACCTTTCTAACATTTTGGCCAAATTAAAATATGTGAGACAGTGGAATTTCTCATGAAAATCTTCCACATTCTCCTAGCAAAGTTGATATATTTTGTTGAAAATCCTACGTTGTAAGTAACACTAACACCTTTTATAATATGAAAATCATCAACAGGTCTATTTTCATGATCAATAGTATCAGGTTGTACGTCAACTGTAGTATATCGTGATTTCCGTAATTTGATATACTGAAGATAATCAGCATGATTAGTAATATCATTTGCAAACATCATTGATGTATCAGCTAATCTTTAATAATCATCAAAATATCTCAGAAAACCTATTATTGTTGTGGCAACGTCGACATCCCTATGAATCGATTCAATCTTCTTCCATCAATCACATATATATTGTTCTATTAAACGAATGCATAGTCCTGTTTTAAACAAAACCAACTCGCAGATACTCCATAGATTGTGTATTAGCTCCAATATTTATCACAGTTTCTTAATCTGCTTCAATACATGTTTTAGCGGCTAATAAGGTCGATTCATAATTGTTGATTTGGTTGTATTGCGTGAAAACAATAAAATTGATAATTACGTACAGATTCATCTTTGACAACAGGTGTGCCCATACCGAATGTTGTATCAGACATACGTTTGAACATTTTATTAATTAGTTCTCAATCTAAATCGTGTTTTCGCTGACCTTGTCAAACCACGTCCTGCTATTAAATTTGCAGTAATATTTATTTGTGCTTTACCAGATCCTTGATTCATTTATTCTGCTTATTTGTTTTATCGGCAGCTTAGCTTTTTATTTTACTGCATAGTAAATTTGAATCCTTGCCAGTTTATCTGGCTTGAGATTCCTCGTATTAGTTATGTTATTTTTTCATTGGCTGCAGTAAAGACGTTACTGGCAACATTACCATTAACATCCGAAACGTTTTCACCAATACTATTAATAGCTTGCATTGATAATTTATTTTTGCGATTGGTGCTATTTTGGAAGCCATTCTTGCAAATAAGCCTACAATATCATTACCAAAACCATTGCCATATTTTGCTTTATTGACTGGTAATCGTGAATTTTTTACTTTGAAAATTACAGGTCCTAGGTGTCGTTGATGTATTATCATTGGATGTTTTTGTTTAGTTTAATAGCTGTGACAATTAGTCACTAGCGTCCTCGTTAATTAATGCCGCATAATTATTTCTATCCGCACTCCTCATAAATAGCGTGTTGAATTCTCTTTATAAAGGAATAGGATTTTGATAACACACATCTGTTATTCCTAGAACTCTCATCAATATCTTGAAATTCAGAGAGAATTTGATTACAATTTAATTTATCTGACAATTGAATTCCTCGATTTTTCAAACTTGTAATCTCATTGATAATAATATTTATATTTTCGAAATTCATATATGAAATATTATGTATTTAATACCCAAAAAAGATGTAATATATATTTCAAAAACAAAAATAAGCATTAAGCGATTATCATTTTCTGGGTCCCATATTGGCTTTGTGTCTTTCATAGGGTTAATTTTTCTTTGAGCTTTCTCTCTTCCTTTTTTTCTTTTTGAGATTTTTCTCTTTGAGATTTTTCTTTTTGAGATTTCTCTATCTATTTGACCCTATGACCGTTACCTTTAGCCGATATTTAATTCTGAACCTTCCTTTGGGGTTACCCTAGTGCTACATAGAGCTTTTGCATCCATGCTATTTTTTTGGTGGGGCGCTATTGTTGTTGTACATCTCCCCCAAGAATTAATTTCTCGGGGGGGGGGGATAAGATCACACCGTCACGTATTTGACGTATTTGACGTGACGGGAAGTGTACAGGAAGTACTTCTGGGCTGGCGCCCTCAATTATGTAGAAAAACCTCCAAATCGGTACCGTCGACAATAATGCCTGCCACGAGATTCGAACGATGGTCCCCAGGACGAGATTCCATCTGTATATTGTAAACAATAGTGATCGTAATCTATAAATCCATAATTCTGAAGACGATATATGTTTAACATGTGAAGGGTTTTATCACAGTAATTCTGTATGCTGTGGCATATTTTCCAATTTTTGTATCCACTTTGTTATTTTCGACAAATCCGTTATTTTTGTTGTGTGGTCTTTCTTTCCATGTTAGGGAAGAATTTGGGTACATGTAGTGCAGATCAAGATTGTGTTGTTTCACTCCCGTAGTGTATGGGGGAATTGTATCAGTATATTGCTTTGAGGTAGAGTACCGTTTTGTTACATCTTATCACTTTGGGGGATCAAAGATGCCATCGGGTTGCGGTCAAATTGATATAATGATGATAACAAGAGATTCCCTTATGCGGAACGTTTCTACCTGGTGAAACATTAAACCACAGAAAAAAAGCCATTATCCCATTGAGATACATGACTACAACAAAAGAGTTATCCTTATTTCAAAACTACACACACAAGCCCACACGAGTTATTCCCAGTCAGGCATAAGTAAATTGAATTCTATTTTGAATATTTTTAGGACAAGCCGATTAAGTTATATTCTCTGCTACTCTTCGTACTGAGGGTTCGCAAATATCGAAATATTTTCCAGCTTCAGTCATTGATTTCAATACTCTTTCCCCGTTATTTTCTGTAGTAAATGATTTTCTTAGTTTCGAATTTCTCGAGTGTATCCCAGTCCCTCCCCATTTAGTATACTGACTTTGTGTGATAGCTCGTAAATTATCTAAAGAATTATCGGTCTTTATACTATTTATGTGATCAATAACAAAACCATCCTTGATCAATCCATTGTAACATTCGAACGCGAATCGATGAAAATAATATTTCTTCTTTCCAGCGCAAAACATCAAATATCCATGATTATTCACAACACCAACTGGGTTCTTCAGTCTGCGGTTTCTGACAATACCGTCACGAGATCCTACATAATTGGTGATCACGGGATGTGGGAGAAAATCTTGGTTCATTTATATACTAAATACTATTTGCCTAATTCATTTTTTGGCTTAATTATTACTTGAGAATCTTTCAATATAGTCCTGAGGTATTCTTATGATTTTATTCTTGCCAGAGTCAAGGACGCGGACACAGTCAGAGACATTGACGAAATCTTTGATGGAGTTTTTATAAAATCTTTGATTCGTTTATCATAATAGCGCTTTAGCTCTCTGTATCGCTTACATCCACAATTGAGACACAACTGCGACTTACCACTCACACCTACCCAATTTCGTATGCAAGGTAAGGGCCATAAGCTCCCACGACGGACACTTTGGAAATGATATCCACAGAATTCATTTCTACACGATTTGTTACAAGCGGTTACTGATCCTATCATAAGCCATTTACAATGATTCATTATATAATACATTCTTTATTTAAATACTTGTTTTAATTATAATATGGAGGAGTTCGAGAGATTATCGAAAATTACGCCTTGGAAAAATGTTGAATTCAATCTGGATAGAGTCTCCACTGATGTACCAAAGAGTCTAATAAGCGATAGAAGCATGTTCGGTAAAATCCGTGATTGTTTTCATGAATTCAAGCGTGATAGAGCATCTCAATGTTGGTCGAATTGATGGTAGTGTTGATGCTACCATGGACGACGAAAGAGCAGCAGCGATAATATCGCATCTTGACCAGAACAAGTGTTTTCTTGGAGTGAAATTCATTATCCGCTCAGAAGCGGGAAATTGGATTATATGCGACAAATTTGAACCCATTCTGAAAAATAAGAAAACTGTCACTGTGAGTCAGGATTCCAAACAAGGAATTTTAACTGGGAATGACAAACCGTATTACGAGTGATCCTATAATGTAGCAGCAATTGTTTATGGAGTCTATCCGATAAATGATAAACCGAGAACTGAAACATTACAACCAATGAAATATTTGTCGTTGAATTGTGATGCAGAACGAATAATAGAACACTTCACAAATGCATTGCGTCGAAACAAATTGACGAATCAAAGACGCAAATAAATACATGAATGTAGATTAACAGTGAAAGAGAGCGGATCAACAGTTCAAAATGTGGCCGCGTTAGAACGGATACTAACATTCACAAAATCCGTAGAGACAGTAACAGGCGAGATATTATACGACCTAAAATATAAATCTAGAGGGTCTCCAATCAAAATTATTGACCATAAAGAACACGCTTGGACATCCGCAGTAACAATATTTCCATGGGATAGAACAATAAAATATCTACCCGTTGAGTTCGCCGGAGAACACTCTGGAGGAAATGTATTTGATTTTATTTACGAGTCGAGTAAAAACGATCATGTGTCAGTGTGGTTATTTCAGAATTTTGAAGACGAAGAGGGTAAATTCGATCAATTTGTAAAACCCAATGGCGAATAATACGGTACTGAAACCCTCCACAACGAGACGAAAAAACTAGCTAGTAGTTTTTCAACGGAACACGACGAACAAACAATTACTAACAAACTGTTTTACAATACCTACAGTTACAGCTCATTTCACGAGAAATAGAAATCTATGGAAACCAACAAGAACAGAATTGCTCCAAGATAGTTGTGTTGATTATGGCCATGGTGGATTATGGAATACAAAAAAAAGTATTATTTCGGCTGATATGATTGCGTGTTATCCAGGGAGTTTTCTTGGGTACGGAGATTGCTCTGAGTACTTCAAAAGATTTGGACATCCCACACATGCGATGACCACTGCCCGATTTTGATCTCACCGGATTCGCTCGTGTGGTATCATTTGAATTGGTTCAAGGACTTCATCCATGTTCTTACGTTTGGTTTGTTAGACACATCTCTGAAAACCATTGGATGACAATAGTGTTTTTACGGTATATAATTGATTCTAAAATGCTGATATCGCTGATTGTCAGTGAAACAATTATATCATATCGAACGCAGACTGAAGTCTGGTTACCGCAACCAGATACTGAACATAACATAATCAGCGAAAACAAAAAACAATTCCCTGATCTCGACGATGAATATATCGTGAAATGTTCCAAGGAAATCTTTGAAGTTAGAAATAAACACGCAAAAGATCTTGGTAGAAGAATAATTGGTAAGTTCACTCAAGGTGGAAAATACGACCATAAACGACATTCTTCGCGGTTGATTATAGATGATGCTGAATACAATTTTATAATCGCAAATGTAACATCTAAGGGTCTATCTGTAAATCGTAAAGACACTTTCTAGTTCTATGGAACCATATTAGGTACAATTGTTACTTATAACGACGGAGAAAATCCTCAATATACTTACTTAGGGACGTCTATATTGGCTTAGGCTTCTATTAAGTTACTTTCGATGATAAATTGATTTCCTGACTCCGCAGTTGGAGAAGCCATTGATTTATTTCATGTAGACGTAAAATATAGCGAAGTAGTGGCTGAATTCACGAATTCAGACGAGAAATGGGGATCATGGAGAATTAAAAAGAAATACTGAGTGATTACTATAAATCAGCAGATGTTACGATGGAAAACAATTACTTGAAAAATAATCATATATAAGAACTATCTAATGCACCGTCGTGTTCCGATCCAATATGTAGTTTACTGATTATTGATTTACCCCTCCAGTATCCTCTTGTAGAATAATAAATAGATTCCATGATATTGTTTACCAGCACCCAACAATGAACAACAATATAGCCAATTTTTTTTTGAAAGATTAATCAGTGATAGAATTCAACGCATGAATTAATTTCACAGCTGCGATATGTCTGTGCTGCACATTACTGCTTTTATAAGCAACATTATGAGCATGACATGCCTTATCAATGGCGTTTATTGGGTTTTCACCGGGTCGGGGTTGGAATTGATCACCGAGCCTGATATCGAGTATGGTCCCTGGTCCACAATAACTATATCCTGGATGGTGTTTTTCTCCGGATATTTTGTCCATGGTGTTCCTGGGAGTTTTACTAACTTGACTGCAATATCACCTCCTCGTTTTTTTTAAATCTTTGATTTTATCAAGGGAAACAAATCTAAATTTTTTGGTACCACATTATACACACTTACCAGCAAGTGCTGATCTGTTATTTTAGTTGCAATCGTCGTGAAGTCGTTTGTGCCAGTACACTTCTTACATTTCACACAATATAGATCCATAATTTATTTATAATAACATGAATGTAATTGATTTTTCGGCGACAAAACAAGAGAACCAGTTAAGCATCATGCAGCGCTACCAAATTCTATTCGTATGATTATAATCAGACCATCTGGAACTGGCAATACACAACTGCTACTTAATTTAATGACGACATGGATGAAATGGGATAAGTTTTATTTAGTAGCCCCGAGTGTAGACGATCAACGATGTTACGAGGTGTTAAAGGATTTTAACGAGAAAGCGAAATCGGAAATCGATGAGGATAGTATTGAGTTTATAACCGATATCGAGGAAGCACCGAGTATTGATGGAAGTATTAACAATTTAGCCATATGTTGATGTCATGTTAGACAATCAAAAGAATCCCGCTAGTACATTTTCCAGAGGTAGGCATAAAAATACCGATGTGATATATGTCAGTCAACGATACACTCAAATACCAAAAGTGATCAGAGATTACTGCAATATTCATGCTGTATTCAACGGAGTTGTCACACATACGCTACGACACATTTGGCAAACTTGGTGCGGCGGTGATATGGATTATAATCTCTTTAGGAATTTCTTTAGTCATGCTCACTCAATCCCACATGGATTTGTAACGATAAAATCGCATGACCCGAGATCAAGATATCGTGTCGGACTTGGTCAAATATTCGGTTGAAACAATGCGTCTCCGCAGCGACATCAGTGCCGGGTCTGTAACGTAAAATCCTAAAGGATTTCTTTTTTTTGTCTGCTTGAATTAGTTTCGTTTGCTTGAAATAGTTTCGGTCTGTCCACCCTCTTTGCTGCTTCCCGGTCGATAGTACCTGTAAAGGGGTCAGATAAAAAGGGAAAGGGAATCCAAGAATGCATTGATAAAATAAGTAAAGAAGGTCAAAATGGGGGAGATTAGAGATAAAAAGAGAAGCCCAGAAGGTCTTTATAATAATTTTTATAAAATGAAATCTGAAAGAGAGAAACTAGAGAGTGATATAAAAGGAAGCCACAGTATTAAACGTGACTTTTGAAAAGGAGATAGAAATAGAGACGAATATGGAGCTAGGAAACGTGTCGAAAGAAAAAGAGTGAGGTAACAGGCTAAAGAGCTAATACAAAGAAATAGTGAAAGGGAGTTTCAACACAAATATAAGCTTTTGTCAACCCAAAGAGAGGGGATAATGTTTCTAGACTGAGGACTACCAAATTCCCCGTATTTGAAGACGACAAAGATAATATGGATCGATATCTAGACATATTTGAAAGGTAGAGTACTGTATAGAAAGTGAGAAAAGACGAGCGGTCGCTTGCACATACCACGTTGTTGAAGGGTTAAAGCATTAGACGCATATTCTCATTCACCCGCGACCGATTCATTACATTACCTCGTGTTAAAAGAAGCGTTTATGAAGAAATAAAAGCTAACCAAGCAAGAATACCGCAAAAATTTTAAATATAGCAAACGCAAGAGAAGCGAGACATTCGCCGAGTTCGTTAGTCGGACGTGTAATTACTTTCAACGAGTGGTATAATATGGTTAAGTCGTGAACATGTTTGAGAATCTTATTGATTTCTTTTTTCGGGACCAGCTATTGACAACTTGTAGCAATGAGTTACATGTATTATTAAGGAAAACGTCATTCAAAACTATATATGAAATGGTACCACAATCGGAATTATTCGCTTATGCTCGAAGAGGTTCTCCGAAATTAAGGTCATCTCGCGAGATAGCACAGTTGCGAATCAGGTCATCGACTAAACTCCCGGAGAATCTGAAAAACCTGGTAGTGATAACCAGAGGAAGGAATAATGACAACAATGTTTCACTTACAAGACGTGGCTACATATCTTCCCCCAAACAGTGAAGGCTTTACGTTTAAGTAAATAATATCAGGCATTACCTAAAAAGCGTGTTTTTAAATATTTGATTACAATGTGGGCATTACAAGGCATTTTAGCAGACGATATATGCATGCAAAAACAGGATAGTAGAAAATGTGTGCATTGAAATGCATATTAGTAGACAATTTGGACATGCGAATGCATGATATTATACAATTAATTAATAGACATATAAAATAATTGCTGTAATAGTTATATGCAACATGAAACATTTTGTGTAATAATTGATTGCGAACATACAGCAAATGCGGTCATACAATGAAATTGACAAAGTAAAATACGTAGGCCAATTTTTATTAGAACAGCAATTTACAATTTGGATAATATATCAGCTCTCTTAAACAGAATGGTAGTAATAACTTGTATAGTAAAACAAGTGGAATCATCTCCGATAATTGAAAGATATGATACATTCTGCTTTAAATATAGGACATTCAGTAAATTACGTTTTCTTGTAGATAAGTTCCAAGTTATCATCGACAGTTTAAACTATGAAACCATTATAATGGTTGAACTTTATAGTGTTTCTATTTACGGTGTGTCATCTTGAGGTCACAATGTGAGTTACTGAATGGATGTCTGTTATTTCCGGGTGTTCATTTTCCCTAATATTTATATCTGAATATACTATCAATACCATATGAAGACTTGATCATTCAAATACCAATTTTGTATACACTGTCTTTAAAAGGAAAATAGATTTGTGATAGATCATTTCTATTCTGAAATGCAATCGTCGACAAATTAATAGAAGATAATACGACAACGGAGAAAGAAACTCGTATTAGAGATATTGACGTACATTTTTATACATTGTTACTTTTCATGGATATGCCCGGTGGTATCGGTCATTTCAGAGCCATGCAGACAGGTCACATGAGGTTAGAATTTTCCATCAGCCAATGACCCATGGATACGTTGTCCCTCCCTTTTCTTCTGTTCTCTTCACTATGAAGTCATTCTTTCAGTATATATAGCTGACGCTGCATATATGAGGCACAACAATTGGCAGGAATATTAGATAGCATCTTGAAAATAACCTTCGAGCACTATACTCAAGATTCTACGAAAAGTCCGTTGAAGTTTTCATCATATAGGAAATTGCACCAGCATCAGAACAGAAAGTGAAGAAGGCATGCTAGTTTTCTTTTATCTATCTATCTATCTATCTATCTATCTATCTATCTATCTATCTATCTATCTATCTATCTGTCTGTCTGTATCTGTCTGTGTATGTCTAAGTCTTTGACTCATTCTGTCTATCTCTAGCTGTATCTGTCTCTGTCTGTCTCTTTTTCTGTCTGACTCTGTCTTTGTCTCTTTCTCTGTCTCTATGGATGTATATGTTTGTCTGCCTCTGTCTCTGTATTTCTGTCTCTGTGTATGTCTGTGTATGTCTCTGTATGTCTATCGAGAACTTCGCTGGAATTTTAACAAGGCCAAGCGAATACTGAAAGTTATTATCGTTTACTGTAATTAATGGGAAATATCATTAAATCTATATTTCTCTGATGACACAAAAATGTAATAATGATAATGTGGTTTAAAATAGTATATGATTATTTATGAGGAATATTAAAAACTTTTTCGGAACTGCAGAAAACAAACTTGATATACTCATGACGATTTTGCAAGGCAAAAATGCATCTGTTTAAAAAATTGTGCACAGCAAAGAAGTATGATCACAAATGTTCTAATTTGTGACAGTTCATATGAGTTAAATAGGTCACGAAATATATCCACAACACTGTCAGTACAGCTCTTCATGAAAAAGGTCTAAACTTTGGAAGATTCTGATCGTAATGCTCGAGATTATTACTTGACTCGCAAAGTCTCAGACTCAAATTTGTCATTTCTAATCTCAATCTGACCAAACTCAAAAGAATTATACTTCTTCATAGACTGATCGGAAATCCTTATCTCTTACTTGGTACGCATAATTTTGATGAGAAACATGTTAATTCTGATTTCTCTGAGTCATCTCTATATTCAAAAGATGACGAGTTCTGTGCGCTAACATATTCTACAACAAATGGACATTGTAAATCCGTTGTAATTACTTGAATAGCGCTGACACTTGTTGACGCTCTAAACTGACTCCTAATTTAAAGTCATTCGAAGCTTTGTAGAAGATGCTTTGCTTGTAGGTTCGTTCATGTATTGGCACTCGCACGTAAAATGATCCCCTATTTAAACACGAGTTCGCGTTTTCTTTTTAACAATATATGAAGGTTAGTTTTCCATTTAAAAACAAAAATATGTATATTGTCCTCTGATTGAAAAATTTGATGAACATTTCCATGTCTATGACTTTAATATGATTCATTATTCTTATTGGCAAATCACGTAAAGTGCTGAAGATAACGTGGTTAGTTCATGTATCGTAAAAAGATTTGAGGCATATCAGTTTAGGAACAGAGATACATAAACTAGATTAAAACAATAAGAATCTGTAAGTAACAAATAACCTTTGTTTGAAAGCTGCTTAAAAGGCTTATCATAGATTTGTAAATTTAAACAATTTGTTAGTTTAAGACCTCTGAAAGTCATTTCTTAATAATGTAATGACCAATTCATGCTGTAACTGTTGAAGTTGCTGCTCGTATTCCCTGATTCAAAATATACATGCGTCATTAGCTGTTAAACATCATCTTAGTCTCATAACAGGTATTTCAAATTTCAGTGTGGCACAATCATTGGGAATTGCACTTCTGACAAGATTTCTTTACCTCATCCTTTGTCTACTTCTTGTTTCGTGACGGAGCAAGTTATTGATTTTAAACTTTCGTTCTCAGAATTGGAAGAAGATGGTTCTTTTGAATTATTGTAAACTTGCGCTTCTTTGTGTCGACGCTCCGCTCCACATCCAACTTGCTCTGGCGTATGTTGTTTTAAATCATCTGAAGCTTTGCGGGTGAGGGTATACCAGTTGGTTCGGATCAGTATTATTTGTTCCAGATAAAATAGTTTCAGGCCCTAAAATTGTAGGCTGTCGTTCATGTTGTTATCGTGGAGATTGCTCGATCGGCCATTGTTATTTCAGAAATATGACAGTTCCTCAACGTTCATTTTCTGCCTGTGAAATGTTTGGCCTTTTAAGTTGCGCTTTTTGTTGCTGTATAAATGATTTTCATTTTGGTAACCTTATCTAGCAATCTGACACAGGAGCGAGGTATCATTTGTATTTTCTTCAGATGCTGGATGGGTGTATTATATAGTGAAGCATCCTACACTGTTTCAGAATTTGAAGTATCACACATTAAAATCGTTGCAAATCTTCACTAAAGCTCTTTGGACACTTTGGACCAACCTGAAGAGCCTCAATTTACCAAACGCATTATTTATCAACTACTTAGCTAATAGTTGAAATCTTATATAATCCTAAAAGTTGATGAGCTTAACATTGCGCATGTTCACAAAGTGTCTCACACATTTAAACATTTAGAGTGAAAATCTCGCACACACACACATACATACATACATACAGTGCACCTGTCACTATCATGGAAAGTTGAAGTGTAAGTTAGGGAGAATAATTTATGCAATAAACAAAGAGGTATTTATAATTTTAATAAAAAATTAGAAAAGTTGACATTATTTATATTTTAGGTCTAAAGGATGATGAACATGGCAATCCTGTTATCAGTGCTACTGGTTGCAATACAGCGTGTCAAAACAGAAGATCACATTAACACAACGGAGAATATTCTTCCTTTACCATTAACAAAAGAAGCCACCCAGTTTACCGCAGGAAATACGAAGTGTCGGGGAAACGACGAATGCGGATATCATCAAGAAACTAAATATAGCTGGTGCTATACTGACTACAGTGACAGCTGGGATTATTGCTGCACCACTGGGTGTTCTTATGTTGGAGAGAATTACCTGTGGTGTCAGTCTGGAGATCAGTGGCAATATTGTGGAAATAATCGCAAAACTGATATCCAAGGAAGACCATGTCTCCGTACACATCCTTGTGGCGTACACATTAACGACGTCAAGAAAGGAGATAGATATTACTGGTGCTATGTCGACTTAAGTGGAAACTGGGACTTTTGTTGTGCACCGCATAGCCCATGCCAAAAGCGTTCCTCGAGCTCTCCTTGGTGCTATTTCACAGTATCTAAAGCAAATTACGCCTGGAAGAGATGTGAACCCGAAGAATAAAAACGAACTTTTCGATAACTGACATGCACTCTTAAGACAAATAAAAGGAAAGTATTTACAATATCTTCAACAAACAATTGTGAAGAATTGAATGTGTGTGCGATTAATTTCTTAGTTTCTTCTCTTTAGCAGACTGAATTTCATTTAACACCTAGATCTTTACTGAATTCATGAACTTTTTGTGCTTTTTTTAAATTAAAATATCGAATCAAGTTTGACTTTATTTTCCTTTCCAATTATTGATTTTATTATTTAAATGAAACGTGAAAGGCAATTCTTTACGTATTCCCAATAATAGTTTTATTTAGAGCTAATGAATATTTTTCTTGACGAAAGAAACTTTTACTAAGTGATTTGTCGATAAGCCAAGTTATTATGCTTTCTATTCCAATTTAATGAATTCATTGCTAGATATAGTTTTAATGCTAACCAAAATACAATCAGTCTATTGGACGTTGACTCGATTCAGCTATGTTTCACCTTTCACATTAAATAGGTATCCAAGTGATACATCACTTGTGAGATCACCAATCCAATGTTTCGTATTCGAGAGGCACAAAAATATTATTAATATGCTGTCGTAACAGACGTAACGGTAATGATGGTGCGGTGAAGAAAGATAAAACTAGGAAGATCGCATAAACGTGCTTGAGTCATTACTACTACTACTACTACTACTACTACTACTACTACTACAACTACTACTACTACAACTGTTACTACTACTACTACTACTACTACTAATAATAATAATAATAATAATAATAATAATAATAATAATAATAATAATAAAAATATGACACATAATTGCCTTTAAAGCTGATCAGGTTTCACATACTGTTAAACTAATAGATACAAGGCACGAATGGAATTTGTTGTTGTTGTTATTGTTGTAGGGTTTAACGCCATTTTCAGCACACGATAGGCTATACATGGTGGCCAGTATTATTGGTGGAGGAAGAAACCGGGAAAACCCACGGACAGAACCACCGACCCACGAGAAGCTACTGGCAAGCTTTCTCACATACCCACGTTAGCCGAATCTTAGACTCGAACTCACGCAGACAGGGGTGAGATGGCAGTGATCCGTAACGGAGAGCGCTTTAGACCACTCGGCCATTCGGGATACCTTGTTCGAATTCGTAATGAGTAACTCAAAAAGTTGGTTAAATTAATGGAATCTTTCAATAAGGCCCATGACACATTCACTGAGCCTGACGAAATACATTACTATAGTTTTTGAAACACGTACCAGAACCATGATTAACAGTTCTTCTGGAAATCTTTCATGATTTATGGATTATTTTCTTATAAGGTACCTATGGTTTCGAAATAAGCAGCAGCAATTAGTTTCCAAACCAGGCAAAGATGCTACCTACTATCGACACATAGCACTGATAAGCTGTGTGTGCACATAATGGAAAAAAATGATAAATTTTCCGGTTTGTAGGGTATTTGGAAACTAACAATGTAATACCTCCTTTCCATAGAGGGATTTCGTTATGCTTCTAGCACCAATGATCATCTGGTTATGCTTGAAATTTTGTTTTATTTGGAAACGGCTTGAAAATATCAGTAACAAGTGTGAGCGAGATGACGTGTTCAAAAATATTATCCAACAATGAGCTACCTTACGTCAAAATGTCCTTAAGATAAAATGGGTCAGCAGTCTTTTTAAATCCTCTGGAAAGCGTTCTGCTCAAGCGACACCACATGAACTGTTTAAACCATTGTTAACTAAGATGGATGAAACAATACAGAATGTGAAACAGGACCAGATTTAGGATCTCTTAAAGATGACTCAGCAGTCATGACAGTAATTACCTCATTAATTAATGGACAGAGATGGTTATGCTCCCGAAGAAGACGGGACTAAACTCAAGAACGAGTACATAAATGATACAAACAATCTGTAAAGATTACCCGAGCAGCAGAAGAGGGGTAAGTAACTAAAGCTAGGTTGAAAGAGATGCAAGAGGAAATATTAAGTGCGTAGATGTTATCATATCTGGGAACAGGGGCAGGGAAGACACAAAGAAAGAAAAGAGACAGAAATTGTAAGATTAAATGAGCCGTCGCTGGAAAGTGCAGGATTGAATAATGTTACACAACAGAGACTGATTGCAGCGATTCATTATTAATCCCATTAATCATCGCAGTAGTGTTTATAAGACCTGGTGTGTAGAATGCTATCCTGTTGAAAACATACTAGAGTGTCCCATTAATCATCAAAATGATTACTATACACGATGGCCGTTCATGCAATGTTAACGAGGGTTTACATCAGTTATACAACATTATTGCAAACATGTCATATGGCAATATTGCGACAGCAGAAAGCAGATGTATAACAGGCTAAAAATAACAAAATATTTGCGTGAAGCCGTGGATGATAACAAAAGAGAGTACAAAACGGATCCATCTACGTTAATCAAGTTGACCGGACAGGTTTATTAACAACAAGGTTTACGGAAAAGGAGGTAAATATGACTGATAGGAGCGCCTTCATCCATTACCACAAAATTCCGTCCAATTAGCGATTCAAATTTCTAACAGCATCTGAACAGGCAGGTATTATTGGTGCCGTAAACGGTAACGACATCACTGATGTTTTAAGTCAGCTTCTGGTTAGCTTTCTGTGTACCAAATTGTGTACGAAGACCCGTGTGCTTCGCATTTCAAAAGAGATTCACTGACACTCTCAAAAGGTGGTAAGCGTCTATTGTGTCATCACACACAAAATTTAAATACTTCCTGATAATAACACTGCTTTTTTATTCGAGCTCATTTCGTTTGACCGTGCTTTACGGTCCTAACATGACATTGGATCAACATGAAATGTACGAGAGGGTGTTGATATACACTCATATCTGGACCAGTATTTGCAATGAGTAGCGAACAACAATCAGTTTTCTAAATGGGGTGTACATAACTTCATGTGATCTCGACAGGCCGTTATATTATTACAAGAACAGCTCCAGATTACTACCAGGCACATCGCCACTCACATAACATTCTGTGCATCAGAATTATGTTATCGTCGGGTTATCGTGTGCGATTTGACCCTTCCCATTCCACAAGGGAGATGTACCAGTGAATATCGCCAACGTAAACAGCTTAGTCGCATCGGCTCTATCTTCCATGTCTCTCCGGCATGCAACTTCACTTAGTCCATGGCAATTAACGTGCCTCCGCAATCGTGAATACAAAATTGTCCAAATCATTGCATTTATTACAGTAATGTGATCTCATTTGGAACAAAACATGTGTCTCATAGATCAGTCTGAAAACGCATTGGATACTAATAACGAACAATAACGTGTTACCTTCACATAAAGCGCAGTGCGTCTTAGATGGAAAAGACATAAATTAGATGACAACACAGTGAAAGTTTTAAGCATAAAACACGGGCCGATTATCTACTGCACGACATAAAATCGTTCGTTTATTTTTAATCAAGTTGTATTTATCGATTTGATGGGCTTTTTCTTGAATTGCTGCGAAAGTCTCTCACATTGCCCTCAAAACGCACATCCCGACCGATGCAATGCTTGTGGTGGATACAATAATAAACCGAAATCTAAGAATAAAAACTAATATTATTTTTTTTAAATGAATAGGATCTTCATCCCGCCTTCAGTCCTTGACCTCTATCGCAATTATGAAGTTAGTTCGAGTTTTAGAAAATGTTTTAGATTCCATTATTCTTATATATTGCCAACTTAAAGTTTCGTCCTCATGATTTTCCATATAAATTGCACTTAAAAACATCTTTTAACTGCACGCTCGTTAACGAAATATAAATAAATAAGGTGATTTATTTTTCATTCATATTGAGAGATATAGAATCGTATATAAATTGTTGACATTTGAATACTTTGTATTCACATCTACCAGTAATTCCAAAATTTATTACTTAAAGACGATGGTATCTTGAAAGAATGTAAGATCAATTGATTTAGTGCGTAGGATATGTTAATTATGTTTTTAATCTTACATTGATAATATTATACCCCTCAGAACAACCAACACATTCATAGTAAAATATGCGAACACAAACACTGCCTTGATAATACAAGCTAACCATTTTGAAATTATTTTTTTTAAAATTTATTTGATCACGACAGTATGTGCTACCTATCAAGCCATTTCCATATAGTGAATGATTGTGCATGATTCATTAATTATATTCTAGAGGTTTGATTATTTGTTTGTTGGATTATGATTTTTAACGTAGCTTTAACAATTGTCCTAACACTAATTTCTAAATGCTGAGCGCCCAGCGAGGCAGCTGTTAAGACCATGTTTGTAAGTAATTGGTATGACTCGGCCGAAAATCGAACCCATGACCTTCCGCTTCCGCGGCGGACGCTCTAACTACTAGATGATAATGATGAATTCGAATTATAGTGCTGTTTCGCCCACTAGGGGCATGTATCACTGTTTTACGTTTCCAGCAAAGCTGGATATTTAATTTCCCCTGGGGGTGAGAAACGGTGCCGCTTCCTCCAGGCATTTATGTACTCAAGGAGTACTATTTAATTTGGTCGTCAGATCGGGGTTGCTATTAAGTAACCATCGACCTAAATGGAGGACCCCAGGTGAGTGGGAATAGACCCAACACACATTCAACCCTAACAGCCAATTATGTGTGTTAATGGTGTGCGATGGCACAAGTGGAGGTATTGGAAATTAGTTTCACATCTCCGCCATTTTGGAGTTAACCGAGTTGTGGCAATAAAAGAGAGGTACCATTACGTCCAATGATGTCGTGCAGCCCTCAACATCGTGATTCCGTGCTTAATTCAAATCTGGTCCAGTTATTACTAATGGACAGGAAAATACCAATAATGTGTGAGCCACCTATGGCATTAAACCAAATCAATGAAGTCGTAAAATTTGTATAACTCTCTTAACTTTCCAATATTTCTGGTACAAAGTGTACATGAATTAAGTCTCTAACAAGATTGAATACTAAGACGTCTATGCGACACAAGTATAGTCACTGTTTGGTAAAATAGCTTGTTAATTTTAAACGGTGTGCAAAAAAATGATCAAGTCAGGTTTTGTAAAATAGATTGTTTGAAGAGAGTTCTCGTACCAAATAAGAACCCTGTTAACCAGGCAATGAAAGCAATTGGATTCTTTTCTGTGTTGCTTTTTCTTGTCTGTTTGACTAGCTCCTAATGCCAGGCTGCCATCTTGTTCTCATGGTGTCCCAGCATATGGTTGTTCCCTCGTAACAGCATTTTCCTTCGTCCTGGGTTCTTTTGAAGTTGTTTCTCTCCTGATGTTTTCTCCGGTTTTGGTCCAGCGGTGATATCCCTTTATCCAAACTTTTACCCACCTAAATTGGATGAACTCTGTGCTGTTTTCAGTTAATAGAATCTACAACCCATACGGCCCAGACCTTATAGTTGAGTTGGGGGGTCTATATGCCTAAAGTTAGATACATTTAATTGCAGCCTTTTTCTGCGTGGCCTGGTATTCTTGGGCTTTTAG
The DNA here is from genome assembly GCA_029339505.1 of Unio delphinus. Taxonomy (NCBI): domain Eukaryota; kingdom Metazoa; phylum Mollusca; class Bivalvia; order Unionida; family Unionidae; genus Unio; species Unio delphinus. The sequence continues at coordinate 2,371,281 of JAQISU010000306.1, forward strand.
ACTACCTCAGACTGTTTACATTGGGACCATGATATCGTGACAGTTTTGATATCAGACCATCTACTTATATTTAATTTTTAGCTTTCTGACTTTAAAACTTGATATGTATTTGGTAATTATTATTTACTGTCAATGAGGCTCTATTGAGAGGAAAGTTAGAGAAAGTAACAGTAGTGAGGGTAGGTTCATATACTTATTTTATGGGTTCTTTTTAAAAACAATTTTTTTGGTACATTTTACAAGGTAATTTTTATTCCCTAATTGTCTTCATTATCTATTCGCTGTGGTTTGTGTACCCCTATTACTTTAACTTTCATCTTCTTTGTTGTCTTGTTATTTTGTCCAGAGTTATTTGATTACTCAAAGGGCTTTGAGTAATTTTTCCAGGCTCCCTAGTTTGTTTCTAGGGTTACTTGTGTCTTTATTTTTCGGTTTGGCTGCTCAGTGCATGAGCCTTGGTGATCTCGTGTCCAACGTAGTGTTTGTAGGTTCCAAGGACGGTTAAGAAGTAGTAATATGGAACGATATAGCCTCAATGGGAAATCCAGTCAAAAACAACATGGGACGATATGGCCTCAAGATTTATAACCTCAATGGGAAATCCGGTCAAAAACAGCTTGGGACGATATAGCCTCAAACAGCTTGGGACTATATAACCTCAAAGGGAATTTAACATAGTGGGACAATATAGCCTCAAGGGGAATTAACATAGATGGACTATATAGCCTCAAGGGGAATCGAACATAGTGGGACTATAAAGACTCAAGGGGAATTGAACATAGTGGGACTATATACCCTCAAGGGAAATTGAACATGGAGAATATTATTTGTATTTTGTATTTGGGACTGTCTAGCGACAAGGGGAAAATGGAGGCAACGAAAGCAAATATCTTTTCGAGGTATATGAGTGGCCCTGAAAAGGGCCTTTGGGTACTTCTTCTTTTATTTTATACTGTTGTTACACCAGCTTTTGATTTTACCAATGATTCCCTTTTCCATCTTCCCTTTGTCCTCGGGAATCCAGTCAGGATGTCCCATAGCTCTAAACTTCTCTTGTATCTTTATCCAAATGTTATTTAATATTTCAAATTCCTCTTTCCTTTGTTTGTTTTCATTGTACTTTCTCTCCTTTCTCTCCCTACTCCATTTATCTTTTATCTTCTTCACTTCTTCTAATAGCTCCTTTCTCATCAGTTCTTAAGATTTCTTGAGCTGGTCCAAACCATTTTAGACATGGGGCCACTCTGTCAAGATATTATCAAGAAAGCACTTGACGTTTTCGACAATATCTATCTAATCCCCGTCTAATATCCAGAAATAGCTGTGTCTTAAATTGTTCAATAACGTTGATGCTTTCACCATCTTCTATGGTTATTCCGTGGAATGGTTCTAACTATTTTTAATATGAATTAAGGTCGCATGCGCAACTATGTGCTTTCGCGACCAGTTAATGCCCTAGGGTCGGGCTATTTGATTGGTCGAGACCAAAGGTAACTTTGACTACACTAGCCTGTGTTGTCGCATTCTCCCCGGCACCCGCGTTAAATGGCAGCCTCTCCTTAGAGTAACATGTCGGATCACGACAAAGCAGGAAGGCAGGACAAATACTAATAATGTGTAAGCCACATGTGCAATTATATCAAATCCATATAGTCATAGAATTTCTCATCTTTCCTATCAATAAATATTTCTAGTACATAGTGTACATGTTGTAGGTCCTTAACAAATTTAATTGCTTAAATGTCTTAGCGACATAAATGAGTGTAGTCACTGTTAGCTATTTTAGCTTGTTAATTTTGAGCAGTGGTCAAAATTGATCAAGTTAGATTTCGAGAAAGAGATTGTTCGAAAAGGGTTCTCGTACCAAATTCGAACCTGGGAAGAAAAAACATAATATAAATAATCAGAGTTGGAGTGGGAGGTGTTTGGTGTTATTTCATTTCTTCCTTCTTCTTTTTCTCTTCTTTTCCCTTTTCTCTTTCCCACTTTCTTCCTACTCCCTTCTTCCCTCTTTCTTTCATTTACCTTCTTCCATCCTTCTTTTCCCTTTCCTTTTACTTTTTCTTGTCGATTTGTTGGTGTTATGTTTCCTTGAGCTATCACTATTTGATCCCGGTGTTCTCAAAACACTTATCTTGCCACTTGTCGGTTGACCGGATGTACCGTACCTACATTGTGCCACTACTTACTGTAATGTTCTCTTTCTTCCCCCTTCTCCTTCCTCCCTTTCTCCCCTTTCTTCCTTTTTCCCTCGCATCACAATGTTTATATTATCCCCCCCCCCCCTTTCCCTTCCTTTCTCCTTTTCTATTTCATTTTATATATTTATTTTAGGGTAATGTTAAATGGTTCTGCTTTTTTAAGCTAGCGGTATTACTATCCGCTCTGGCCCCTTTAACCGATATGGACTCGTTAATTATTGATTTATTTGGTAGTTATAATATTTATTTTTTGTCTGTTTATTTAAGGCATTGTTACGTGGGTCTGCTTTTCAGCTAGCGATTTAATTATCTGCTCTGGCCCCTTGATTGATAAATCTTAACTCTATGGCTATGTTTATGTTTATTTACTTATTTGATGGTTTTGATTTTTTTTTTTAAATGGTTCTAATTTTTTTTATAACATGATTTAAGGTCGCATGCGCAACTATGTGCTTTCGCGACCAGTTAATGGCCGAGGGTCGAGCTATTTGATTGGTCGGGACCAAAAGTAACTTTGACTACACTAGGCTGTGTTGTCGCATTCTCCCCGGCACCCGCGTTATATGGCAGCCTCTCCTTAGAGTAACATGTCGGGTTCATGACAGAGCAGGAAAGCAGAACAAATACCAATAATGTGTAAGCCACATGTGCAATTATATCAAATCCATATAGTCATAGAATTTTTCATCTTTCCTATCAATAAATATTTCTAGTACATAGAGTAGTATGTAAATAACCCGGTTCTGGACCACTTTAATGTATTTCCTATGGGAATTGATTTCTCCTTTTGCCTTTCTGACACTTTCATTTTTGCCTAAAAACCTGAAAAAAGGGGGGTACCAAAAAAGCCTCAAAATGCTAAAATAACGCTTCTATCGCAGAATAAACTAAAAAATAAAACATCATGGAACCCTCCATTTGCCAATCTGACACTTAAAAAATAAATTGTTCCATAGAAGTGTCTCCTTCATCAATGGAGGCTTCGCTACTGGACCACTCTATTTTTTATTTTTAATGCCAGATTGACAAATGGAGGCTTCTATAAAAAATCCTTAAGGGGTACCAGAAAAGCCTTCCGTTCACTGAATTAAGGCTTCTATTGAAAAATAATTTAAGTCTCAGATTGACAAAATAACGCTTCTACACCCCTAGACCAGTCTATTTTTTATAATTAAGTGTCAGATTGACAAATAGAGACCTACGAAAAAAATCACAAAGGGGTACCATTTTAAGTCTCAGATTGCCAAAATAACGCTTCTACACCCCTAGACCAGTCTATTTTTATAATTAAGTGTCAGATTGGCAAATAGAGACTTACGAAAAAAATCACAAAGGGGTACCATTTTAGGTGCCAGATTGACAAAATAACGCTTCTACACCCCTAGACCAGTCTATTTTTTATAATTAAGTGCCAGATTGACAAATAGAGACCTACGAAAAAAATCACAAAGGGGTACCATTTTAGGTGTCAGATTGACAAAATAACGCTTCTACACCCCTAGACCAGTCTATTTTTTATAATTAAGTGTCAGATTGGTAAATAGAGACCTACGAAAAAAAAAATCACAAAGGGATACCATTTTAAGTCTCAGATTGACAAAATAACGCTTCTACACCCCTAGACCAGTCTATTTTTATAATTAAGTGTCAGATTGACAAATAGAGACTAAAAAAAAAAAAAAAAATCACAAAGGGGTACCATTTTAGGTGTCAGATTGACAAAATAACGCTTCTACACCCCTGACTCAGATTGTTAGAATACTTCTATCGCTGGGTTCCAGTGCTAATTTTTTGCCTCTTGGTCTATAGTCAGAAATGAATTCTTCTATCGTAGGAGGATTTTCAACTAAAATATGATGCTTATTTGCTCGGTTTTTGTAATACGTCAAAATAGCTCGATAGGCATTTTTCCCACATTTGTCACAAAGATGGATTCTTCCCATAACCCCAACACCACAACTGACACAGGGATTAGTACCAGCACGGGAACTATTTCGTAACAAATACCCATGAACTCCACAGTGTTCCCCATAGCATGATTTCCCACATCGATTATTAGAGTTTTTCAACAACCATTGACATGAACTCAATTTATACATACTTCTATATTATAGTTAACTATTTCTTTAATTCATATTTAACAAAACGATAATTTTTGCTTTAACAAAACGATAATTTTTGCTTATAATTTATATCTTGCTTCAACCTATACTAAAAAGTGAATTAGAGATATGATAAACATATAGAAATGATGGACCTGAAAACGATCCGGACATCAAAAAAGCCACGCCATATAGTTGCGAGGGAACTTGTTAATGAATACTATGAACTCACTAAAACAAAACCTGACTGGCCTAGAACTAATCAACAATTATCAGAATTAACAGACCGGATAGCAATTTTACGACGAAAGAAAAAAATTAACAAGGAGATCCTTCAAGGAGGTTATATCATCGATGAAGCTTTTTCTGGTGCTGATAAATACATTAAATTTATTCCACGTGGTAAACACTATAACCATTTTGTGGTGGGTGATCTGATTAAAATCTTTAACAGCGTGATCCCGACAGTGTTACTTGAACGGCCTCTATTGAAAGTGAACGTCACTTATGATCTCGATATGTACTTGGCATCCAATCCTGATATAATCATCACAGTCCCATTACGAGCAGAACCGCAGATTATTTTGAGGTCTACTCATCTAGAAGAGGCAGCAAAAGATTTCTTCGCAGTGCTATCAAGACAGTACGAAGTATTCACATCACTGAAAACTGGATTAGTATTCAAGAAAATCAATTATATTCAGCTGAGTATCCACGATTTTAAACCCACCACTGGAGCATCTTATAAACCGTTACCTAAAAGCATCCAGGCAACGAAATCATGCATCAACGTGAAAAATGATGATAACAAGTGTTTGTTGTGGACGCTATTATCAGCGTGTTTTCCAGCACAGCATCACGTAGATAGAGTTAACAACTACAAGCCGTATCAGTGCCGAATTAATATGACAGGGATTGATTATCCGGTACCAGTCAAACACATACCGAAAATAGAACAACAGAACCCAGCCTTGTTCCGATCTGGAATCAACGTGTTTTCACTCGATGATAAATTAAGAGTGTTTCCGTATCTGATTTCCCCAGCTAGTAAGCACATCACGGATGGCACTACAGTGAATTTATTATGGTATAATGAGCACTATGTCTGGATTAAAGACCTCAGTCGATTAATGAGTTCAAAAAATTCAGGGTATGATCACAAGATGTTCTTTTGTTACAGTTGTCTCTGCGGGTTTCGCACTCAACAAGAACTCAACGAACACAACAAGTACTGTTTTGAAGTAAAAGCAGTAACCACACCAGAAGCCCCGAATAATCTATGTTACTTTAAAAAACAGGAGAGAACTAAAAAACTGCCTTTCATTTTCGTAGGAGATTTTGAATCTTTTGTGGTACCAGTCAGTGCCAAATGTGGTTGTGAAAAATCAGTCTGTGAATGTCAGTTTAAAACGTTATCTACTCACAAGCATGTCCCAGCGAGTTATCAAATCAATAGAATTTGTACCAATGATAGATACTCAAAACTATCGCCAATTTATCGATTGGAAAAAGATTCTGATTTACCAGCAGAAGTGCACATGTTGAAATATCTGTTTGAACAACAACGAAACATTGAAGCGTTATTACCGTTACACGATGATAGATTTACCAGATTGGATTCTTTTGCCATGGGAAAACAATGTTTCAGGTGTAAGAAAGAATTCACTGCAGATAATCCAAAAGTCCCCTTCTACGATATTACTACAGGTGAATACATCGGAACCGTCCACAAGCGCTGTAGATCTTTTCAACAATTCTATCCTGTCGTTTTTCACAATTTGCGAGGATACGACGGTCATTTTATCATTAACGCGTTAGCACATCCCGAAATATCGAAATATTGCAATGACAATCATATATCATTGAAATGTATCCCCAATAACACAGAACGATTGATGTCTATCACGGTTGGAAAATTGAGATTCATAGACAGCTATCAGTTCATGAGCACTTCCTTGGAACAATTAGCAAGAAATTGTACTAGTTATCCCATCACCGAAAAGCATTTTAAACGGGACATGCTAGAATACATTACCGTGAAGGGGATATTTCCCTATGAATACTTCAACAGCTTAAAACGGTTTTCAGAAACATCTCTGCCATCCATTGATAATTTCTATTCTTCGTTGACAGACACAGATATCACTGACCAAGAATACCAACGAGCACTAACCACATGGGATGTTTTCAAGTGTAGAACTTTCGGTGATTATCACGATATTTATCTCACCGTGGATGTGTTATTGCTATCAGATATTTTCGAAGGATTCAGGGTAATGTCGATGAACAATTACGGATTGGACCCAGCTCATTATTACTCAGCACCAGGACTATCTTGGGATGCATTATTGAAATCAACAAAAATAAGATTGGAATTACTCACTGATGTCAACATGTATTTATTTATTGAGAAAGCGATTCGAGGAGGAATTAGCGTGATTACAAAGAAACACTCCATTGCAAATAATAAATACCTCAAGCAATATGATATAAATCAACCTAATCGATATATTGGTTATTGGGACATGAATAATCTCTATGGTGGAGGTATGTCAATGCTGATGCCTTATGGAGGTTTTAAATAGGTTTCTGTAGAAGATTTTCTATCTGCTGCATCCAATTGGAAACCCAATGGCAGTGACATAGTCACCAGAGCCATCAATGATGATTTAAGCAGTATAATATTTCACAATAATGACCAAGTCGGTTATTACGTTGAATGTGATGTAGACTATCCTGAACACCTTCATGATGCACACAATGATTATCCGTTTCTCGTTGAAAAAATGATAGTCACCGATGAAATGTTATCCCCGGAACAATTGGCATTGAGAACTACGAAATACACCCCAATAGCGAAATTGATACCCAATCTGTATAACAAACGCAATTATGTTTGTCATATAGCAGTGCTAAAACAGGCTATTGAGGCAGGATTGATACTTAGAAAAGTGCATAAAGTGCTGCAGTTTAATCACTCCACATGGATGAGATCTTATATTGATTTGAATACAACCCGAAGAAAACAAGCAAAGAATGAATTTGAGAGAGACTTTTTTAAACTGATGATTAATTCTGTATTCGGAAAGACGATGGAAAATATCAGAAAACGAGTTAACATCGAAATTGTAAACAATAAAGCACGACGAGACAAACTAGTACGGGGAAATCGCTTTGCTGATATTAAAAAAATAACAAATCAACTCTCATTAATCACTTTGAAGCAATCTCGGCTGCATCTCAATAAACCCGTCTACGTTGGTGCTGCAGTGCTAGAAATGTCGAAATTTATGATGTATCAATTTCATTACGGTTTTGTTAAGCAGAAATGGCCTGACGCTAGATTGTTATTTACGGACACTGATTCATTGGTTTATGAAATCACCAGCGATGATATCTATCAGGAGATTTACCAGCATCGTGAATTATTCGATTTATCCAATATAGATCCTAACGGGATTATGGGAAGATTTCATGATAGCACTAACAAAAAAGTGATCGGGAAAATGAAAGATGAGTTCTCATTTCTCCCCGTCAGAGAATTTGTAGGACTTCGGTCAAAAATGTATTCAGTGTTAACTGATTCAGATAGCGTTGGAAACGCTAGCGTTTCTACCAATAAAGCAAAAGGAATCAATAACAATTATGTGAAGAACAAATTGAAATTCAATGATTATTTGACAGCATTAAAAAGACCACCAGGAGAACACTTACCGACAGTAACCACATATGGCTTTAGATCCTATTATCATACCGTTTTCACGGATAGAATAACGAAATCAGGATTATGCAATTTTGATGACAAGCGATATTGCCGTGATGGTATCAACACGTTTGCACATGGTCATCACTCCATTGGGATTATTACATGATACAAGACCTTGTTTGGTTTGTCAACCACTACTATGAGGAGTAGTCGATTTTATTTTTTTTTGTCGTTGAAGCATCGTAGTCCAATAATTCAACTCAATTAAAAATACAATCTAACTATTAAAATGTCCTATATGAAATGTGATCTAAGGCTTTTACCAGAAATCATTCAGGAGCAACTATTAATAAATCCAAAATCAGTTGTGAAAGTGAAATTCTATAATGGCAAATTCCGGATGGTACAAAAATCACCAACAGGAGGGAAGTTTTTATCTAAAATGGTTGAAAACCGATCAGGACTTGCACGGTGCAGACTACAAGAAAAACGTATCCATAGATTGATTCAAAATGGAGCCTCAGAACAAGACATCATCTCTGAAATGGATCGATTGGGACTATCTGATTGAGTTATTTTCCGTTTAGTTTTCTTCGGGTCTGTTCTTGCAGTTCTTCATATTTCTGTGTTGCAAGGATTTTTTCACGATTAAATTGTTCATGGATGACTCTGTCATTGATGACTTCGACATTTGGTTCTATTTGTTTTCGTTTTCCAAGGGCTTCTTCAATTTCATTTAAAAACTCACGGTCCTGGTCAGGGATATACTGCTTCCATGAATCATCGTCATCACGTGATTTTCGTTTTCGTTTTCGTTTGCCACTGTCATCACGTGATTTTCGTTTGTCATCGGTGACTTTGTCAGTGGTAGGAATCCTTGAATATATTTCATTGATTTCCGCAGCAATAGAATTATACTCAGACAATAATGAATTGTATTTACAAGTGAGCGATGAGTAGTCTTCAGTGAGAGATTTTAATTCACATCGCACATCATTGAGTTCAGTCCTTAGCCGTTCACGGTCCTGAATCACCTCATTACGACGTTGTATTGTATGATCTAACCGATATTGTAGATCATTGTCTGTTATTTTCTGATGCTGAATAGTTAACAGTTTTCCGTGCAATGATTTGTTTTCATTGGTCAGATTGGATACTTGCTGTTGTAATTGACGAATGGTTTCTTTATTCATGATGTTATCAGTGACAACATCTACAGGATCTGTTTTTCCATCTAGAAAATCTGTTATTTCTTCATCAATGCTATTATCAATAATTCTTTCCACGGGAATGCTATCATTTCTGTCATTAGATGATTTCCAAATCTTATAAATACGCTGGTAACTGATTTTATACTTATCAGCGATTTCAGATATCGGAATAACATCTTTGGAGGCTTTTATAGCGGATATATCATCATGGGTTAGTGTTCTGCGATAGGGCATTTATTATACAAATAGAAAATATTTTTTTAACAATAACAATAACAATAACAACTACAACAATAACAACAACAACAACAACAAGACGGTTAAGATGGGTGAGGAAACTGTGGTATTAATTATTTTATATACAATTTCCACACTTTCCTCATCATTGATAGGATGAAATAACACTTCCATGGCGGTGTTAAATCAGCGATCAATGGCACTAGAATAAAATCAACTACTTGACTGTTAAATCTCTTTGACTTTTTCAACGAGGTTTTTTATGAAATCATTGAAAATCAATCCTATCAGCTTTTCTATACGGAAAATCCCATACAAAATTGACTACTTGACCCTACGAGGTTTTTTGATGAAAAATGACTAAAAATGATCAAAAATGACTAAAAATCATCAAAAATTGGCTCAAAATCATTGAAAATCAATCCTAACAGCTTTTCTCTATGGAAAATCCCATACAAAATTGACCACTTGACTGTTAAATCTCTTTGACTTTTTCAACAAAAACCACCAAAAATGACTAAAAACCATCAATGTCACTATAAATAAAAATATTTCAATGACACTATTTCAATGTCTCTGTTGCAATAATCAATAATTGTATCAGTATCATTCATCTTAGAAGCCTCAGATGATGAATTAACAACTCTGACACAATCTCATCTCAGATGATAAATATAACAGCATTGAGATTTTTTCAAAATTATTTATTTTTTCTGCACTAATAATATGTTACGGCTTTTTATTGTTGTTGTTGTTATTGGTACTACTTAACTGTTATTACTTACTAAAGCAATTTCGCAATAACAACAACAACAATAAAAAGCCGTAACATATTATTAGTGCAGAAAAAATAAATAATTTTGAAAAAATCTCAATGCTGTTATATTTATCATCTGAGATGAGATTGTGTCATTATTAATAATGAATTGAGTTGAATTATTGGACTACGATGCTTCAACGACAAAAAAAATAAAATCGACTACTCCTCATAGTAGTGGTTGACAAACCAAACAAGGTCTTGTATCATGTAATAATCCCAATGGAGTGATGACCATGTGCAAACGTGTTGATACCATCACGACAATATCGCTTGTCATCAAAATTGCATAATCCTGATTTCGTTATTCTATCCGTGAAAACGGTATGATAATAGGATCTAAATCCATATGTGGTTACTGTCGGTAAGTGTTCTCCTGGTGGTCTTTTTAATGCTGTCAAATAATCATTGAATTTCAATTTGTTCTTCACATATTTGTTATTGATTCCTTTTGCTTTATTGGTGGAAACGCTAGCATTTCCAACGCTATCTGAATCAGTTAACACTGAATACATTTTTGACCGAAGTCCTACAAATTCTCTGACGGGGAGAAATGAGAACTCATCTTTCATTTTCCCGATCACTTTTTTGTTAGTGCTATCATGAAATCTACCCATAACCCCGTTAGGATCTATATTGGATAAATCGAATAATTCACGATGCTGGTAAATCTCCTGATAGATATCATCGCTGGTGATTTCATAAACCAATGAATCAGTGTCCGTAAATAACAATCTAGCGTCAGGCCATTTCTGCTTAACAAAACCGTAATGAAATTGATACATCATAAATTTCGACATTTCTAGCACTGCAGCACCAACGTAGACGGGTTTATTGAGATGCAGCCGAGATTGCTTCAAAGTGATTAATGAGAGTTGATTTGTTATTTTTTTAATATCAGCAAAGCGATTTCCCCGTACTAGTTTGTCTCGTCGTGCTTTATTGTTTACAATTTCGATGTTAACTCGTTTTCTGATATTTTCCATCGTCTTTCCGAATACAGAATTAATCATCAGTTTAAAAAAGTCTCTCTCAAATTCATTCTTTGCTTGTTTTCTTCGGGTTGTATTCAAATCAATATAAGATCTCATCCATGTGGAGTGATTAAACTGCAGCACTTTATGCACTTTTCTAAGTATCAATCCTGCCTCAATAGCCTGTTTTAGCACTGCTATATGACAAACATAATTGCGTTTGTTATACAGATTGGGCATCAATTTCGCTATTGGGGTGTATTTCGTAGTTCTCAATGCTAATTGTTCCGGGGATAACATTTCATCGGTGACTATCATTTTTTCAACGAGAAACGGATAATCATTGTGTGCATCATGAAGGTGTTCAGGATAGTCTACATCACATTCAACGTAATAACCGACTTGGTCATTATTGTGAAATATTATACTGCTTAAATCATCATTGATGGCTCTGGTGACTATGTCACTGCCATTGGGTTTCCAATTGGATGCAGCAGATAGAAAATCTTCTACAGAAACCTATTTAAAACCTCCATAAGGCATCAGCATTGACATACCTCCACCATAGAGATTATTCATGTCCCAATAACCAATATATCGATTAGGTTGATTTATATCATATTGCTTGAGGTATTTATTATTTGCAATGGAGTGTTTCTTTGTAATCACGCTAATTCCTCCTCGAATCGCTTTCTCAATAAATAAATACATGTTGACATCAGTGAGTAATTCCAATCTTATTTTTGTTGATTTCAATAATGCATCCCAAGATAGTCCTGGTGCTGAGTAATAATGAGCTGGGTCCAATCCGTAATTGTTCATCGACATTACCCTGAATCCTTCGAAAATATCTGATAGCAATAACACATCCACGGTGAGATAAATATCATGATAATCACCGAAAGTTCTACACTTGAAAACATCCCATGTGGTTAGTGCTCGTTGGTATTCTTGGTCAGTGATATCTGTGTCTGTCAACGAAGAATAGAAATTATCAATGGATGGCAGAGATGTTTCTGAAAACCGTTTTACGCTGTTGAAGTATTCATAGGGAAATATCCCCTTCACGGTAATGTATTCTAGCATGTCCCGTTTAAAATGCTTTTCGGTGATGGGATAACTAGTACAATTTCTTGCTAATTGTTCCAAGGAAGTGCTCATGAACTGATAGCTGTCTATGAATCTCAATTTTCCAACCGTGATAGACATCAATCGTTCTGTGTTATTGGGGATACATTTCAATGATATATGATTGTCATTGCAATATTTCGATATTTCGGGATGTGCTAACGCATTAATGATAAAATGACCGTCGTATCCTCGCAAATTGTGAAAAACGACAGGATAGAATTGTTGAAAAGATCTACAGCGCTTGTGGACGGTTCCGATGTATTCACCTGTAGTAATATCGTAGAAGGGGACTTTTGGATTATCTGCAGTGAATTCTTTCTTACACCTGAAACATTGTTTTCCCATGGCAAAAGAATCCAATCTGGTAAATCTATCATCGTGTAACGGTAATAACGCTTCAATGTTTCGTTGTTGTTCAAACAGATATTTCAACATGTGCACTTCTGCTGGTAAATCAGAATCTTTTTCCAATCGATAAATTGGCGATAGTTTTGAGTATCTATCATTGGTACAAATTCTATTGATTTGATAACTCGCTGGGACATGCTTGTGAGTAGATAACGTTTTAAACTGACATTCACAGACTGATTTTTCACAACCACATTTGGCACTGACTGGTACCACAAAAGATTCAAAATCTCCTACGAAAATGAAAGGCAGTTTTTTAGTTCTCTCCTGTTTTTTAAAGTAACATAGATTATTCGGGGCTTCTGGTGTGGTTACTGCTTTTACTTCAAAACAGTACTTGTTGTGTTCGTTGAGTTCTTGTTGAGTGCGAAACCCGCAGAGACAACTGTAACAAAAGAACTTCTTGTGATCATACCCTGAATTTTTTGAACTCATTAATCGACTGAGGTCTTTAATCCAGACATAGTGCTCATTATACCATAATAAATTCACTGTAGTGGCATCCGTGATGTGCTTACTAGCTGGGGAAATCAGATACGGAAACACTCTTAATTTATCATCGAGTGAAAACACGTTGATTCCAGATCGGAACAAGGCTGGGTTCTGTTGTTCTATTTTCGGTATGTGTTTGACTCGTACCGGATAATCAATCCCTGTCATATTAATTCGGCACTGATACGGCTTGTAGTTGTTAACTCTATCTACGTGATGCTGTGCTGGAAAACACGCTGATAATAGCGCCCACAACAAACACTTGTTATCATCATTTTTCACGTTGATGCATGATTTCGTTGCCTGGATGCTTTTAGGTAACGGTTTATAAGATGCTCCAGTGGTGGGTTTAAAATCGTGGATACTCAGCTGAATATAATTGATTTTCTTGAATACTAATCCAGTTTTCAGTGATGTGAATACTTCGTACTGTCTTGATAGCACTGCGAAGAAATCTTTTGCTGCCTCTTCTAGATGAGTAGACCTCAAAATAATCTGCGGTTCCGCTCGTAATGGGACTGTGATGATTATATCAGGATTGGATGCCAAGTACATATCGAGATCATAAGTGACGTTCACTTTCAATAGAGGCCGTTCAAGTAACACTGTCGGGATCACGCTGTTAAAGATTTTAATCAGATCACCCACCACAAAATGGTTATAGTGTTTACCACGTGGAATAAATTTAATGTATTTATCAGCACCAGAAAAAGCTTCATCGATGATATAACCTCCTTGAAGGATCTCTTTGTTAATTTTTTTCTTTCGTCGTAAAATTGCTATCCGGTCTGTTAATTCTGATAATTGTTGATTAGTTCTAGGCCAGTCAGGTTTTGTTTTAGTGAGTTCATAGTATTCATTAACAAGTTCCCTCGCAACTATATGGCGTGGCTTTTTTGATGTCCGGATCGTTTTCAGGTCCATCATTTCTATATGTTTATCATATCTCTAATTCACTTTTTAGTATAGGTTGAAGCAAGATATAAATTATAAGCAAAAATTATCGTTTTGTTAAAGCAAAAATTATCGTTTTGTTAAATATGAATTAAAGAAATAGTTAACTATAATATAGAAGTATGTATAAATTGAGTTCATGTCAATGGTTGTTGAAAAACTCTAATAATCGATGTGGGAAATCATGCTATGGGGAACACTGTGGAGTTCATGGGTATTTGTTACGAAATAGTTCCCGTGCTGGTACTAATCCCTGTGTCAGTTGTGGTGTTGGGGTTATGGGAAGAATCCATCTTTGTGACAAATGTGGGAAAAATGCCTATCGAGCTATTTTGACGTATTACAAAAACCGAGCAAATAAGCATCATATTTTAGTTGAAAATCCTCCTACGATAGAAGAATTCATTTCTGACTATAGACCAAGAGGCAAAAAATTAGCACTGGAACCCAGCGATAGAAGTATTCTAACAATCTGAGTCAGGGGTGTAGAAGCGTTATTTTGTCAATCTGACACCTAAAATGGTACCCCTTTGTGATTTTTTTTTTTTTTAGTCTCTATTTGTCAATCTGACACTTAATTATAAAAATAGACTGGTCTAGGGGTGTAGAAGCGTTATTTTGTCAATCTGAGACTTAAAATGGTATCCCTTTGTGATTTTTTTTTCGTAGGTCTCTATTTACCAATCTGACACTTAATTATAAAAAATAGACTGGTCTAGGGGTGTAGAAGCGTTATTTTGTCAATCTGACACCTAAAATGGTACCCCTTTGTGATTTTTTTCGTAGGTCTCTATTTGTCAATCTGGCACTTAATTATAAAAAATAGACTGGTCTAGGGGTGTAGAAGCGTTATTTTGTCAATCTGCCACCTAAAATGGTACCCCTTTGTGATTTTTTTCGTAAGTCTCTATTTGCCAATCTGACACTTAATTATAAAAATAGACTGGTCTAGGGGTGTAGAAGCGTTATTTTGGCAATCTGAGATTTAAAATGGTACCCCTTTGTGATTTTTGTTCGTAGGTCTCTATTTGTCAATCTGACACTTAATTATAAAAAATAGACTGGTCTAGGGGTGTAGAAGCGTTATTTTGTCAATCTGAGACTTAAATTATTTTTCAATAGAAGCCTTAATTCAGTGAACGGAAGGCTTTTCTGGTACCCCTTAAGGATTTTTTATAGAAGCCTCCATTTGTCAATCTGGCATTAAAAATAAAAAATAGAGTGGTCCAGTAGCGAAGCCTCCATTGATGAAGGAGACACTTCTATGGAGCAATTTATTTTTTAAGTGTCAGATTGGCAAATGGAGGGTTCCATGATGTTTTATTTTTTAGTTTATTCTGCGATAGAAGCGTTATTTTAGCATTTTGAGGCTTTTTTGGTACCCCCCTTTTTTCAGGTTTTTAGGCAAAAATGAAAGTGTCAGAAAGGCAAAAGGAGAAATCAATTCCCATAGGAAATACATTAAAGTGGTCCAGAACCGGGTTATTTACATACTACTCATAGTGTACATGTTGTAGGTCCTTAACAAATTTAATCGCTAAAATGTCTTAGCGACATAAATGAGTGTATTCACTGTTAGCTATTTTAGCTTGTTAATTTTGAGCGGTGGTCAAAATTAATCAAGTTAGATTTCGAGAAAGAGATTGTTCGAAAAGGGTTCTCGTACCAAATTAGAACCCTGCGAAGAAAAAAAATAATATAAATAATTAGAGTTGGAGTGGGAGGTGTTTGGTGTTATTTCATTTCTTCCTTCTTTTCTTTTTCTCTTCTTTTCCCATTTCTCATTCCCACTTTCTTCCTACTCCATTCTTCCCTCTTTCTTTTTTTTTTTTTTTGCTTCTTCCATCCTTCTTTTCTCTTTCCTTTTACTTTTTCTTGTCGGTTTGTTGGTGTTATGTTTCCTTGAACGATCAGTATTTGCTCCCGGTGTTCTCATGTTCTCATTATGTCAGCCACTTGAGAATATATATATATATATATATATATATATATATATATATATATATAGAGAGAGAGAGAGAGAGAGAGAGAGAGAGAGAGAGACAGAGACAGAGACAGAGAGATACAGATATATATATATATATATATATATATATATATATATATATATATGTATGTAGTAAACACGGACGTGAAGTAAAACATCCCTTACACTCACTTTTCATATTATTTGCTATTCACAAAATCACACCATCTACCATCCACACACACGTGAAGCACCCAAAACGAACCATATCCTTTACTATCCAAAATCACACCATTTACTATCCACACACACCGGAAGCAGCCAAAACAAACCATATAATTTACTATCCAAAATTACACCATTTACTATCCACACAAACGGGAAGCAGTCAAATCAAATTATATCATTTACTATCCAAAATCACACCATTTACCATCCACACACACGGGAAAGCAGCCAAAACAAACCATATCATTTACTATCCAAAATCACACCATTTACCATCCACACACACGGGAAAGCAGCCAAAACAAATTATATCATTTACTATCCAAAATTACACCATCTATCATCTAAAAAATAGTTAGTGTTTATAATAACACTACTCATTTCTCATACCCATTGGCAATTTGAACAGTCTGTTTTCTAGACATTTGGTTAGCCATGAGAAGGGCTGTTTTTTTGTAAACTTCAAAATGAACCTGGCTAATGCTGGCACCTCCCAGGTCTAGTCCCACACACACATCTACTACTCCAATCGTTCTCCCAATTAACTCTTGTGATGGGAGTGCAGAGGTAGCTTGAGTGACTTCACTATCCCAATCGTCCGTTTGAGGGATAGTGAAATTCTCCTCATGTCTTCCTCAATTCCGCAACCGTGGATGAAGTTGTGGTTGTTGTGGCTGAGGCTATGGTTGTTGCGGCTAGGGTTGTGCCTGTGGTTGACGAGCTGCTTCTGGTGGTGAAGGCATATCCTCACCTCAGATTTCACCCGACAGGCTTTAGCCATCATGCGGTGAGGCAAGATGGGTCTTCTCTTCTCCTCCTCTTCTTTCTTTCTTCTCTCCTGACATCTAGCTTTCTCCAGGTGCATTTGAAGCTCCCTCAGTTTCTTAAGTCTGCTTATCTTCTTTAGGTCGATGTGACAACGATAGGTAGCCAGACTTTTTTTTAATATGAATTAAGGTCGCATGCGCAACTATGTGCTTTCGCGACCAGTTAATGCACGAGGGTCGGGCTATTTGATTGGTCGGGACCAAAGGTAACTTTGATTACACTAGGCTGTGTTGTCGCAGTCTCCCCGGCACCCGCGTTAAATGCCAGTCTCTCCTTAGAGTAACATGTCGGGTCACGGCAGAGCAGGAAGGCACCCGGTTTAGGAAAGCTAGTTTGTCAAATAGTTTCACTCTAGATAAAGACATAATCCAATCGGTTTGATATGTTATTACTTCTAAAATGAAGTATTAATTATTTGTGTAATTAGTTAATTGCCAAATAGTTTAGTTGTACTTTACATCAGTATGAGAATAGGCCGAGCTTGAAATCAAGATTTCCAACATCTAATCAGAACCCGTGTTACGTAAAAGTAGATAAAGTCCAATGGATCAGCCATGTTTTCGTCGACAATCAGGTCAGCCTATTTCTGTTTCTCCACACTCCTGGATGTTGCCATTGTTTACGCTTGAAACGCCCTTATTTCTAATCTAGTCCAGTTTTACTATGGACAGAAAAAATACCAATAATGTATTAACAAATTGAATTCCTAATAATTAATTGTTTAATAATGTACCAATACCAAAAATACCAATAAAAATGCCAATAATATAAAACCACCTGTGCAATTATATCAAATCCATATAGTATAGAATTTTTCATCTTTCCTATCAATAAATATTTCTAGTGCATAGTGTACATGTTGTAGGTCCTTAACAAATTTAATTGCTAAACCATCTACCATCCACACACACAGGAAAGCAGCCAGACTGCTACTACTACTAGTTAAATTCAAGTCGTTTTCGCCCATTTGGGCATGTACGACTAGTTAAGTCCCCGTTGGGGGATATTTAATTGTTTCTAGGCAGTTGGTAAGTTGCCACATCTCCCTACGCTTTAATGCACCGTTTGGTGATATTCGAATTATCCGATTTCGAGACATTTCTGCCTCACGAGATATGATTATTGTTCCAACGAATGGGATTAGTTACACACATTCGTTGATGCTGATAGCGGTGTTACATATCGGCAGAGGAAAAGGCGGCTCAGTTGGTCCGGAAAGGGTGGCGCAAGCGTCACAGTTTCGTCTTGACGTACTTCAAATAAATTTGGAATTTATCATATGATCATTTGTGCTGCTTAATTAGAAAAAGATGGAGATGGCATGGTTAATAAAACTTATTTAAAAGTCCCTGATGACCGGGAGTAAGCCACCTCATAAAATTAATGTTTTGGTTTCCTATTTTACTTAACTATTTAGTTGCCGCATTGTTCGGCTGGCCCTGATGGCTCTGGGAATTAAGCCACCTTATACATGTAATTTGGCGTACTGAGTAAATCCTGTTATTATAATTTTGAGTTAGCGCATTGTGCGGTTGGGCCTGATAGCTCTGGGATTAAGCCACCTTATAGATCTAATTTTTGGGATGTATCATAAACCTATTAATATAACTATTTAAGTACCGCATTGTGCAGTGGGTCCTGATAGCTCTGGGATTAAGCCACCTTATAAATCTAATTTGGGGATCTATATCAATCTTAATTAAATTTTACTCCGCTCTAGTGCGAAAAAAAATTGGTTAATCAGCATGGTTATTTCTTTTGATTGAGAATCACACAGATATAAACCGGGCTGTCTATTTGTGTGGACTCAACCCAGTATGATTCCTGGAGCCTGTTTGCGGAAATAAGTGCTGATTAGACCATTATAAGCCCGTAGGTTTAATATAAGTTAACTAAATATAAATTATAATATGCCATTAGTTGAAGGAAAGCAGGAAAGTAGTAATTAGGAAAGTAATAGAGTAGATAGTTTGTGCACATATTGATATTGATTTATTTGTTTTTGTTTTTTCATATGAATAATTTTTGAAATTTTTAATTTCTTTTTAAAAAGTCTAAGTACACTAGTGAGAGTGAGAGTTTCCACAATGATGTTTCAGATTATTACTGGTGTCATACAGGTAACCAATTGGCTATCCAGTGTGTTTTATTTTAATTTTTTACTCCATCATGCTGTCCCCCCACCCCACCCCCAATGCACTCAGACTCAGTTAAATTGAATTAAATTTAAAGAGAGATAATGTTATTTCGTATATTTGAATGTTTTGAGTAGATAGTGTGTGCATATACTTGATAGTTTTTTATTAGTTCTTGTTATTCATATGAATAAATTTTGAAATTTTTATTTCTTTTAAAAGCCTAAGAACACTAGTGAGGATGAGAGTTTTCACAATGATGTTTTAGATTATTACTGGTGTCATACAACTAGCCAATTGGCTATCTAGTGTGTTTAATTTTTTTTTTTTACTCCATCATGCCTTCCCCCCCCCCCCCCCCAATGTCCTCAGACTTAGTTAAATTGAATTAGATTTAAAGAGAGATAATGCTATTTCTTATGTTTGATTGATTAGAGTAGATAGTGTGTGCATATATTTGATAGTGATTTATTTGTTTATGTTTTTCATATGAATAAAAAAAAGGTTAACACATCTAAGGCACATTAGTGGGAGTGAAAGTTTCCACAATGATGCTTCAACTTGATACTGATGTCTTTTTATAATTTTGATATATCATGCTGTCCCCCCACCCCCACAATGTCTTTAAATTCAGTTAAACTAAGTTAGGTTTTAATTAAATGTTTCCTATTTTATTAATTTCGATGAAGAAAATTAATAAAAGTTCGTTGGTTTGGTTGGGGTTGGGGTTGTTTTCTAATAATAATTCTGGATATGTTGTTGGCGATCCAATGTTCCTGAGGGAGTTTGTCTGTTTGTTACGTTGAACTTTATATTTTTGGCATGTGTTGATAACGTGCTGTAGATTCTCATCACAATTGCAGTATGGGCATTTTGTACCGTTAGTTTTCATAGCTGTTATATACTGTCCCATACTGCCTGCTAGTAATGTTTTTCCAGTTCTAATTCGGTTGATAATACTTTGATGATGTATGTTATTAATAATAGGTCCTTTGATATTGCGACTCACAGTTTTATGGATTAAATGAAGTGTGCGCCCCTTAGGGAATACATTCTATTCACTTTGCCACTTGTTGTTTATCTGTTTTGATATAATACTGTAAAGTTCGGGGACGCTGTAGTCGATATTTGAGATTTCAGAGTCTGTGAGTTTGTTTTTTGCTGCTTGGTCTGCTTGTTCATTTCCGTCAATGTTGATATGTGATGGAATCCATAAGAATTCGATGTTCAGATTGAGGTTGGTCATGTTGTGTATTAAAAGAAGCACGTCTTTAAGAAGGTTTTCTCTTCCATTTGAATGTTGTGATTCTAAAGTTCTTAATACACTGAGAGAATCGCTTATTATCAGTGTATTTTTATATTGTTCTTACTGTATTAGTTTGAGAGCTTCAGATATTGCCCAACATTCGGCTGTGTAAATAGAACATTGGTTTGGTAATCTATTTTCCTAGTTGTATTTGATATTCCGGAATGGTTAAGGCTGCGGCTGTTCTATCTGGATGTTGTGTTTTTGATCCATCTGTGTATATTTTGACATAGTCTTTGTATGTAGTTTCTAATAACGTCAATATCGGGGATCTAATTTCAAGGGGATTGACTTCTTTGGATCCGAATGATGTTACTATGGTATTGATGTTTGGCTGTTTGATTTTCCAAGGGGTGGGATCGGGAAAACGTATTTGTTCTGCTTGTAATTTTCCTATCTTAAGTCTTCACATAGTATGTGGATCAATTTTCCGGATGGTGGATCGGGTACTAATTTCTTGTTAAAAATTTTATCGCATTTGTTTATAATTGCTCGTGTAGGATATTGTGTGGTGATATTCTGGCTGCATATCGGAGTAATAGTTCTTCTCTTCTTAGTGCTAATGGCATTTCTCCGGTAAGTATTAATAATTCTTCCTTTGTTGTATGTTTTAGGGTGCCTGTGCAGATGCGGAGCGCTTGGGTTTGTACTTTATCCAAGCTGTTTAGCAGAGTGGCTTTAGCAGAGGCATATACTTGGCATCCATAATCAATTTTTGATCTATTTAGAGATCTGTAATGCGTTGTTAGGGTGTTTTGGTTAGCTCCCCATTGAAAACCTTTGAGATTTTTCAAAAGGTTCTGATCTCTGTTACATTTAAGTATTAATTCAGTGATGTGTTGATTCCATGTAAGGTGCTGATCATAGTACATGCCAAGGAATTTCGCTGTCTTTTCAAATTTTATTAATTCTCCTTGTATGTTTTGTAGTGGTGGTTGTATCGGATGTCTATGAAGTGGTGTATGGACAGACTGAATGAATGAATTATGGTTTTAAGTGAAACCGGCCACAAAGGGTCATTTGTTCACTATTTTACACTACCAATTAATATGGTAGTGATTTAGATTTTCCCGTGGGTAAGGAATGGTGCCACATCCCCACGGGTGTTTATGCATACATAGTATGCTATTTAATTTGGTCGTCATGCCGCACCCCTATAAGGAGCTATCGACATGAATAAAAGACCTAGGTGAGTTGGAATAGAACAGCCACGCACTCAACCCTATCATGTGGCCAGACTGGAATGAATGAATGAATTATGGTTTTAAGTGAAACCGGCCACAAAGGGTCATTTGTTCACTATTTTACACTACCAATTAATATGGTAGTGATTTAGATTTTCCCGTGAGGAAGGAATGGTGCCACATCCCCACGGGCGTTTATGCATACATAGTATGCTATTTAATTTGGTCGTCATGTTGCACCCCTATAAGGAGCTATCGACATGGATGAAAGACATAGGTGAGTGGGAATAGAACAGCCACGCACTCAACCCTATCAACCAATCGGAGGATGCAGAGCTAGAGGTGCAATGGCACCAAATGCTGACTAGTGAAAAATGGTTTCCACTTCTAGTCATTTGCTGGTGTTGGAGTCAGGCAGCGGAGGAGGAGGAAAAGGATCTGTGAACTTTCACTTTGATGTCGTTCGTCTTGCACGCCCTAGCCTTATCAAATCGAGTCCAGTTGTTGCTAGTGGACATCCTATACCGATATTGTGTAAGCCACCTGTGCAATTGAGTCAATCTTTCAAGTTATATTTTTTTCCTAACATCCTAACATTCCAATTTTTGTCTAGTACAGAGTGTACATTTGGTGTGTTCCCTATCAATTTTGTAAACTAGGTATGTCAAGTGACATGTGTAGGTTGGTCAATGTCAGGTTAAATGGGTTGTTAATTTTGATGATGGAGAGCCAAAATTGATCAAGTCTGATTTTTGAAGAACGAGATTGTCGAATAGAGTTTCTGAGCCAAAAGGAAACTCTGTAAGTATAAATAGCCCTTAAAAGGGCTTTTTGATGGAGTGTTACAGGGTGTAACCGAAGTTCCCTCATTCCGCCCGGTAAGTCCACGTGTCCTTCTTGGGTGCCTTGGTTTTGTTGTTCCTCCATCTTGATGTTACCTCCTTCCGTCGTATCCATTCCGTGTTCTCCCTTAACAATTTGGAATACTTTGTGCTGTTATTAAAGTAGAGTATAGAACCTCATATGACAGCCTCTTCTCGCGTTGATAGTTATCCAACGTAGAAATTTTAAAGTAAATAAGGTTATTGTGTAAAAATTTATTGCAGCATGTGCTGTCTTGCTAGATGATCAGGTATTGACCATCTAAATCATGTTATAGACCTTAGATCTTATAGCTTAGATTATTAGTGCAGCTTTGTGCCGCGGGGCCTGATAGTCTGGGCATTGACTACCTTATAATAATTTAGAGATCTTACTTAGAGTAAATATTTTTATGTTGCGACATTGTATCGCTGGGCCTGATAGTCTTTGGAATTTGAGACTACCTCATAAAATCTATTTGAGGCCATAAAGCAGGAGACGTTTTAGATGGTCATTTTTAGACCATGTGGATATCCCGGTTTGTTGGGGTTATTAACTGTAAATACATTCCTAGTTTAGTTGTATAATGCTGTCAATGAGGCTGTATATAGGAAGAGTTGTAAGAATAGACAGAAGAGAGGTGGTTTCCCAGACACTTGTTTATTGTTTCTGTTTTGTTCTTTACTTTCTTATAATGCAAATTTCAATTTTATCTTTTTAGTCTATAAATTTCAATATCTTTAAAGTATCCTATTAGGTTTGTTTAGCACAGGTACCATCCGGGGTGTTATACCCAGCGTAGTGCAGGTGGGCTCTTTTTGAAGTAACGGAACCTACAGGTCCTATGCATTCGCATTCCTTATGGATATTGTTTATTTTATTTTTTGTTATTATACAAATTCCGCTTAACGTATTTACGCGGCTGCAGGTCCAGTCCCCTGATTGGCCAATGAACCCATGTGACCAACAGGAGGCATTCTTCATAGGTGTTATTTATTATATAGTATTTGCACTATATTTTTTCAAGGAGCCCTGAGGTTCTAAGTAATTTTATTATGTGTTGAATTGTTTTTTGGGGGTTGGTGTTATTTAATTGAATTACTTCCGGGTTTGTACTTGGTGCAGAGATGTTTAGTTGTTTAGATCTAAATATGTTCCTTTCCTTCTGGTTGTTTTTACAGTTATTAAATATGTGATGTAAGTCTTCAGGTAAGTTACAACTGAAACAATTAATGCTGTGTGGAAAAGGTCCTATATATTTACCAAAGCTGTTAGCCAGTTTTGTTTTTCCAAAGATTATTCTATTTATTTTAGACTGTTCATAACTATTGCACCTAGGTGTTATGATTTTTCTATTGACTTCCTTAATGATGTTATGTAAAATTCTCTCTTGTTTGTTTTTGTCCCAATCAGTCTGCCACTTTTGATTAATCATTGAGTAGATTAAATGATATATTTCAGTTTAACTATATTTGAGTGGCATATAGTTTGTTTCGGTGAGTTTGTTTTTAGCCAGCTGATCTGCTAAGTCATTTCCTTTTATGTCTATGTGGGATGGAATCCACATAAACTCAACTACTAGATTTTGAGACTTTAGTATTTTTAATATCTGATTAATTTGTTTTAGGAAATTTTCTCTAGATTTGGTGTTGTTGTTTTGGATAGAAGTAAGGACGCTGAGCGAGTCATTAATAATGAGTGTCTTATTTGGATTGTTTTCTTCTATCCATTTTAATGATTCAAGGATGGCCCAAAATTTCGCTGTATAAATGGAACAGTGGTCAGGAAGACGCCTGCCTATTTGTATGTTATGTTCTGGTATGACCCAGGCTGCAGCTGGTTTAAAAGAATTTGTAATTTTTGAGCCATCCGTGTAAATTTTTGTGTAGTTTTGATATTGATCATTTATGATTTCCAATGCCAATATTTTTAAATGTTGTTGTTGATTTTCTTTGTTTCCGTTATCTGTAAGGGAGATATTTACTTTTGTTGGTACATTACTCCAAGGTTCTTTATCATATAGTATGTTAGCTTCTACTTGGAATATATTTACTGGAAGTTTATTTTTAACTCATGTACTATTTTTCCCATTGATGTATTATTTTTCAAGGTTTTCCTAAAGAGAATGTTACATTTATTGATGGCCAATAGAGTGGGATGCATTTTGTCATGGGTCGACAGTCGGGTTGCATATCTTAAAATGAGTTCCTGCCTTCTGAGATGTAATGGCGGTTCCCCAGTTAAGACCTGCAGCTCGGCTGTAGAGGTCGATGGCAGTGCGCCAGTACCAATAAGTAGGGCCTTTCTCTGAATTTTAATTAATTTGTTTAAATGAAGTGTGGATGCCGTGGTATATACTTGACAGCCATAATCTAGTTTTGATCTTATTAGTGCCCTATATAATATTAGAATAGTTTCTTGATTAGCACCCCACTGAGTGCCTTTGAGGCTTCTTAATAGATTTAGGTCCTGATTGCATCTTTTAACCAGGTCATCTATATGATAAGCCCATGTTAAGTGTTCATCAAAGTACATACCCAGAAATTTAGCTACTTTTACAAATTGTATAACTTTTTTTTGAATGGTAAGTAAGGGGTAGGTTTTAATTTTTTTGCAAGGGGTAAACAGAATAGCTACCGTGTTTTGGTGTGACAGCTGAAATCCCCATTTATCAGCCCATTTTCCTATGTTGTTTAAGCTGGTTTGTATTTCATCCATGTGTTGGTGTTTGGAGGTGTTGCCTGCTCTCCAAAGTCCACTATCATCAGCAAATTGTGATAATTCAATTTTAGGTGTTGCCAGATGTGAGTCAAGGTCATTTATCATAAGGTTAAAGAGGGTGGGGCTGAGAACACTCCCTTGTGGAGTTCCATTTTCAAGGGAGTATTCTTCAGAGTAAGTAGTCCCTACCCTAGTTATAATTTTGCGGTTGGTCAGGAAATTTTCTATGAAGTTGAACATTCGACCTGTAATGCCATAATGATTTAATTTGGCTATAAGGCCTTTGGTCCATACAAGATCGAATCCTTTTTCCAGATCAATAAATGCCGCAATTAAGTTTCTATCCGCTTTTCTTTTGTTGTTAAATGCAAGTTTTATGGCGGATTCTAATCTTATTAATTGGTCCGTAGTGGATTTTTTATTTCTAAACCCACATTGATTTGGAGGTATCAGATTGTTGCTTTCAAGGTGGTGTTTAAGTCTGTTAGTAACAATTGTTTCCATAATTTTACAGATGTTATTGGTAAGTGAGATGGGTCTGTACGAATTGATATCATTCCGATCCTTATTTTGGTTTAAATATGGGTATTACTATCGCTGTTTTCAATTTTTAGGTAGCTTTCCTGTGTCATATATTATATTTAGCATTTTGATGATTGATTTAACTATAGTTTTAGGTAGGTTTTTATGTATAACATCACCTATTTGATCTTGCCCAGGTGAAGTTTCATGTTTAGTTTTTAGTGCCTGGTCCCATTCATATAATGTTATTTCTTTATTTAGTGATGAGGATTTCGATCCAAGGTCTTGGAATAAATTGTGGAATTTAATTTCTGTTTTAGCCCTATGGTTTTGAATTCAGTAGTGTAATTACTGTTGCTGCTCATGTTTTTAAAGTGTATTGCTAGTGAGTCAGCTTGTTCTTTATGATTGCTGGTATTATTTATTTTTGGGGTGCTATTGGTGTGCTTCCCAATGATGGTTCTGATTTTATCCCAGGCCAGACTGTTGTTGTTGTTGTTGTTAGTTGAATTAAAGTCGTTTTCGCCCGTTCGGGCATACACGACTGTTTAGTGCACCGTTTGGTGCTACTTATTTTTTTCGGGGTAACGGAATGGAGCCACATCCCCCACGCATTTATTCACGGTTTCATGATGCTTAATTATCAGCTAGTGATTGGGGGTTTGGTTCATGTAGGAGGATTGAGCTATTCGTAATTAGTCTTTTTGTTCCTTTTGTGTGTGTAAGATTCAGAGTAGGATACAGTGTTAGATGTCATCAGTCTTGTCAATGTCCCTAAGATAATTGAGGATAATTTCTAGACTGTGTTTAGGATTTGGGTTATTTTGTTGAAGGAATTCTGGGTAGGTTGCTGGGGATTTGATTTGCTTTAGCTCTTGAATAAGTTTTTTTCTTTGTCCTTTGTATTTGGGGCATATTTTGAAGACATGGTTGAGATCTTCCTTCTCCGGGCAGTGTGGGCATGTTGTTTTCCTTGTGTTTTTCTTAAGGTACTGTCCCATACTGCCAGTTAGGAGGGTTTTTCCTGTTTTTAATCTGTTAACTATTCCCTGGTTGTGCTTGTTGTCAATGGGAGGTGCTTTGTTATTTCGTGAAACTATTGGTTGTATAGAGTATAGGATACGTCCTTTTGTACAGTTATCCCATTCTGTTTGCCATTTGGCTAAGATTTTTCTGTTGATAATACTGTAGAGTTCTGTTATCCCATACTCTGTATTGGTGATGTAGTCTTCTTGCAGTTTTTCTTTTGCTGTTATGTCTGCTAGTTCGTTTCCGAGTAATCCTATGTGGGATGGGACCCACATGAACTCGATGTTGCAGTTTTGTGAAATGAGATTGTTAATTTCTAGTTTAGCTTTTTTCAGGAAATTTTCCCTCCCCTTTGATTGTCCTGTTTCTAAGGATTTTAATACGCTTAGTGAGTCGGTAATTATTATTGCTTTTTGTATCTTATTGTCGACTATTATTTTAAGCGCTTCTAGAATAGCCCAGAATTCAGTAGTATATACGGAACAGAGGTCTGGGAGCCTACTACCAGTTTTAATTTGTAGGTCTGGTATTACTACTGCTGCTGATGTTTTGTATGGACTGGTGGCTTTTGATCCGTCCGTATATATCTTGGTGTAATCCTTGTAATTTTCCTCCAGATTCTGTAGGATTTTGGATCTTATTTCATGAGGGTTTATTTCTTTAGACCCGAAGTTTAGGGCTGTAGTGTTGATCTTTGCTTTTTTGTTGTTCCATGGAGTTTTGTCTGGAAATGTGAGCTTACCAATTTCCATTTCTTTGCATAATATGTGTATGATTTTTCCAGACGGAGGGCGTGGGACTAGTTTTCTGTTAAATGGGATGTTACATTTGTTGATTGTTATTCTTGTTGGATGATTTGCTTGGTGAATAGATAATCGTGCTGCGTATCGTAAGGTTAGTTTTTCTCTCCTAAGCGATAGTGGTGATTCTCCTGTAAGTATTTGCATTTATTCTATTGATGTATGTTTTCTGCTGTTTGTGCATATTTTAAGGGCTTGTCTTTGTATTTTGTCAAGTTTCTTAAGATGTGTGATGTTTGCAGTGGCATACAATTGGCACCCGTAATCCAGTTTGGATCTAATTAGGGCTCTATATATGATTAGTAGAGTGTCCTGGTCTGCTCCCCATTTTAGTCCCTTAATGTTTTTGAGTAGGGTTATGTCCCTGTTGCATCTAATAATTAGTTAGTTAATATGTTGTTTCCAGGTGAGATTCTGATCATAGAGCATTCCCAGGAATTTTACTGTTTTTTCAAATTTTATTGGGTCTCCTTGTATAAAGAGTGTAGGTGGACTAATATTGTATCTGTGTCTTGGAGAGAAGATTACGCCTGTAGTTTTTCCTTTGGAGAGCTTAAATCCCCATTTGTCTGCCCACTTCCCAATGTTGTTAAGGTTAGTTTGCAGTTCAGAGATTATTTTATTGCTATGAGGATTTCCAGCTTTCCCTAGACCACTATCATCTGCGAATTGTGATAGGTCCACTTTACTGAGATTGATTGATGTTTCCATGTCGTTTACCATGATGTGAAACAGTGTCGGGCTGAGGACACTCCCTTGTGGTTTGCCATTATCTAAAGTGAGTTCGTCGGAATATTGGTCTTCTACTCTTACTCTGATGCGCCTGTTGGTTAGAAAGTTTTTTATCCAGGCATGCATGTTGCCAGGCCAGACTGGAGACTACCCTCTGCTTATATAGTTCAAGCGCGGACGCGATAGAAAACACCTCTCTACGGTTTAGGGTTCGGAAACGTTTGGAAAGTTTTTTTCTTCGATAACACCAATACATTATCTTTGACTTGGTTGAAAACGTTGTGAATTAAATTGAGATTTCCACTGTTGGAAGTCATTGGGCTATTGATGTACACTACGTTTATAGCCATAATGGTCACAGAACCATCGCTCTACTTTGTCATCGTTTCGAGACGAATGACGATCAAAATAAGTCACTAAATGTTCTAAAGAATATCCAAGACTGCGATGATGCAGAGAATAGACACAATATTTTCCACACACCATAGAATCTGTGTCTTGTAATTTCACATTATTGAATCGTGTCGTCTGGGCATTTCTTCTCATAAAGTCAATAATATCATCTTCCAAAGGAGGTAATCCATACCAATCAAAATACTCCACACAACCCTCTTGAGGGAAGTAGACAGCTACCCAGTGAGTTCCTGGAAGATGACTGTCATCTGTGTTGATGACATAAGCTTGATTCTCTTGGGGTTTGTGATGAGGTAGTTCATTTTTAGTACACTCAACAGGATTCCAAGAAGCAGTGTACGATAATAAAGATCCCAGGTATCCATTTTTTGTATCCTTGTTTTATTTCCTTTCTTCACAGGTGATGATTAGTCATTAATTCAATACAGACGTTTTGCTTGAAACGGTCTGTCAAGTAACTGTTTGTTTGCTTTATCTCCTTACTCTTGGTCAAGAGAACTTCGATGCGATCAATTTCTCGAGCAAACAATGGAGGAGAGGTATGATCACGTAAGTCTTTATACCACTGAAGTAACATGGCTTCTTCTGAGATGAGACTCCAAGCTTTGTTCAGATAATCGACCAATTTTTCTTAGGAAACAATTCCATGGAACTGTCACTGGGTAACGTTAAGAAAATTGATTATTAGTGTTGTTCATAATTCCAACGTTCTTCTGTCCGAGGAGTCATTCGAGGTTAAAGGAGTGTCTAAAAGAGGATTGTGATTGAAAGGGTGACTGTTAGGAGAATGACAAACGTTGCATGCAAGACTCCCAATATTGTTACTGTTGTTCCCGTTTTAAGAATATATCAGGGAAGGATTGGGAAGAACATAACCGATGCAACTGCTGAGTAAAATGGTCCACAATTGCTTGCCTCCTTGATGCAAACTCAAATTAGCAATGGCTGCACCGATGACACAATACACCACAAAGATTTGACAGAAAAAGACGATTTGCGTTTTAGGGACACTTTCTCCACACACACCTACAAGGGTTGAGGGTTGATTTTGTAAATCTTGCAGAGAAGAAGTGGGTGAAGGTGTAGTCGCTGTGGTCGCTGAAGCTGTATTGAAGGGCATGATGGTCACTTCTTTTATAGTCCTACTTTACGGGTTCTTAGTTCGAGAATGCTTTCAATGTCGTACACGTCGTCTTCTCTTTTGGTGACACGTTGTAATTCAGGCAAGTAAAACGTTCCTTTTAATACTTCTCCGTTCATGTCTTCCAAGTTATAGACGGTAGGATGACGATCACGCACTCGCCCAGTAACACGAAACAATTTGGTGGTCCAGTTGGGTAAGTAACCTTTGTCGAAAGCAAGTTTGGTTTTGCCAATGCGGACCCAATCTTCGGGGTTAACACTCCTCCACCTTTCTTGGGGACAGCCATCGTCCGGAACCTACCAAACAGACGCTCAAAAACAGTCACTTGGTTGTCAGGTGTCACATCTTGTGGGACACGTCCAATGCTTCTATGGTAAGATTGATTGCATTATTGAACTAAGTGCGGTAAGACGTCGATGTACTTGAGAGTGTCTTGATGCGCACAATATTTCCACATGCGTTCTTTCAAGGTACGTTGAGAACTTTCCACGATACTGGCTCTGGTTTCAAAATTTTCTGTGGTGAACAACAATGAATGTCACGTTTCTTCAATTCTCGTTGGAAAGCTTGGTTCAGAAATTCGGTGGCTTTATCGGTATGCCATCGAAGAGGGTGGCGACCACTTTGTTTCAACACCCGTTGCAAAGCTCCTACTAACTCTCCGCTCCATTTTTATGTCAATGGTACTACCCAGGCAAATTTAGAAAATTCGTCGATGACACAAAACAAATATTTGTAGCCACGATTGTAGGTGGCTAAATGAGAGACATCAGCTAAATCGACTTTCCATTGATGATCGATGCCTTTAACTTGAGGGTGACTTATGTGAAATTTTCGACGAATGGGTTTGTGTAAAGTGTACGTAGATTGTTCTTGTAACCATCGTTGTACTTCAGGTAAACGGAGCTTTTTCAGGCGAGTTTTTGTAGCACGAGACAATTTCTGAATACCTCCGTAACCTGCTGGGTGAGCTGGATCGTAGTAAATGCTGGTTAATATCTTTTCCATGGCTTCGTTAGTAAGGTACAATAACTTCGATGATACTGTTTTGGGTGGGACGAAATTGGGGTTGTATGGAAACGGTTTTACGTGTCCGGTGTGCCACAGGAGTTGACGTAGAGGGTACTGGTGGCAGTGGTGGAAGTGTAATGAGATAGCTTTGGTCTTCTTTACTTTTCTCACTTCTTGTTTACTTTCCTTATTTTTCACATCTGACAAAGGAGGTGTGGCCATCATCTTTTTTACCCACGTTTTGAGTTCTTCTCGTTGGGGAGTGGGGGAAGAGGTCAACAAGGAAGCGGCAATCTTACTTGGAATCGGAGTGGCAGTGGGTGTTTGAATGATATCATGGGGATCTTATTCCTTGGGTAATGGTTGGGTGACGTCTGTTTTGGTCACTGTAAATGATGAGAGCGACGGACTTTTCATCAGAGCCTTCAAATCGGACAGAGTGGGTAGCGCTGTTTGTTCCACAGCGTTTCGATGAAAGAGTTGCAAGAGATGGCCGTACTTTTGCGATTTTTTGGTTTTGGACAAATCGTGGCGATGCATCAAGGATTGCGATTCGTGTTGTAATTTGGACATCTTGGTCAAATCAGGATTGGGTGGTAAATAGGGGGTACGTTGTTCTAGCCAACGATGGTATTCCATCCATCGTTTGTAATGGACTAAAGTTAGTTTTCGTCCTTCCAGGGGCTTTCAAAGGCTACGTCTGAGATCGTGGTGCTCCATATGTCCCTTTTATCTTCTGGAAAGATCCACTTTGGGATATCCCTCGTGCCAGCCCTTGTACCTAACCTGTCAATAAACCCATGCCGGCTTTCGCTAATCCTCCTAACATAGGAATAAGAAAGGGTAAAAATCTTCGGCGTTGCACCAACATCTTTTTCTTTTGACAGACGGGTATTTTGATTAGAACTATGGAAGAATCTACACAAGTTAAACTTCTCATCAGAGCTTTACGTGGTGTCATACGAAAGATTTCTTCAGACAAGCCGACGGACTACTCTCCCTCCTTTTGAGATAAAAGTCAAGATACTTGCTATATCTGTAAGAAGAAAAGACATTGGGCTACAAAATGTCCAGGAAAAAAAGGTACCAATAGAAACAAAGGTCAAGATACCTGTTATCATTGTAAAGAGAAAGGACATTGGTCTCCAAACTGCCCTAAGAAACAAAAGATGCAGAAGGAGGAGGGGGAAAGGAATACTGAACAGGAGGAGGAGGAAGAGGTACCCTCCCCCAAGGAAGAGCCCGGACACGTTCACAAAGACAAGAAAAGAAGACGAAACGAAAGTGAAGAGGAAGAAGAAAAAGAAAAACATGTGACAGTAAAGAAATTTAAGAAACAGAAAGAGTATACAGAAGAAACCTATGGACTTTTTAAAGTGTTATTGTGTTATGGTATGTTGTGATATTAGATTGTAACGTTTGTACCAGAATACACCAGAGAGAAAAAACGTAAGTGTCTCTTGGTTTTGATTTAATAAAATAAGAACCTACACTCACACATTCATTCACTCACACGTACATCATGGGTTTAAAACAAATAAAAAGGACTTTTGAGTTTTCATTGAATTAGGCAATCGAAATAGTATTTATTTTCGAAATAATTTGAGTGGCCCTGAAAAGGAACGTTAGTGATTTGTTTGTTTAAAACAAAACAAACTCAGAAACGGGACGTAACCATCTTTAGCTGTCTTAAGCCTTAGCCACGGCCAAGGCCTACTTCGGGATTGGTAGTTCCTGTCAATGATTTGGTACAAATCACTAACGGTGGTATGGCAGACGTAGTCACAGTTAGGTTGGGCTGTTTAGCTCGAAAAGGTCTTCTTTTCTTCGGTCGTGATAAAGAAGTCTGATACATTTGTTTCAGACTCCTTAACTCTGCTAAATTATCTAAATGTACCGTGACCGTTTGATTTTCACTATTCTCTTTCTGTCCTTAGTTTTCTTTCTTCTCTGCTGCTGCTACTGTTTCTTCCTGATGTTTCCTTCTTGCTTCTGCTTCTTCCCGCTCTTGAATAAGAAAAGCATGTTCTTCTACTTTCTGTTGTTGTAAAAATCGCTCCAATTCTTCTTTTTGTCTCTACTTAAAATCATCGACGTGTACATAAGAAGAAGCAAAAGGTTACGAAGGTTCAGGAATAAATTCTTGTGATGTTAACAAATCTACAATATCCCAGTTAAAATCAACTTTTTCTGGATGTAGATTTGTCATGACTTTAGTAGTCACTTCTGTCCTATTACTTGCTGTCTCTACTAATGGCTCATCCCATTTCATCGTCTTCTTAGTGTCCGACACCATTGACAACTCTGTCGTCGCATCGATTGACTGGGAAGGTGACGTCACAGACTGCTCTCTTCCGATTGGATGACTGTGACTGCCTTTTGTAACGCACGTTTGGATTGGTCAATACATTCAATCCGTTTCGATCCGCTCATCCCCAATATATTAACCGCAGTTCACGGTATTAGCCTCGTCTGTTTCTCATCACAAGATATGGACCAACGTATAATCTCCTACCCTTGTTTCTACCATGCAATTTCGTACTGACTTACCCATCTAGGTCAGAACATCGTGGACTATCACTCATATGACTGATACAGCCCTTTGGAAGAGAAGGTTATATGTGGAGAGGCAAGGTTGTTTAAAGAGAGTTATTCTCTATGGCCCAACAGTGAGGAGAAGTTTAAGGAAGAGAAGAAGATCTGTGAGATGCCCTCTGTGTTAACAAGATACTGTTAACAATTACACATAACGGTCCTTTTCAGGGCCACTCATATACCTCGAAAAGATATTTGCTTTCGTTGCATCCGTTTTCCCCTTGTTGCTAGACAGTCCCATATACAAAAAAAATAATATTCCCCACGTTCAATTTCCTTGAGGGTATATAGTCCCAATATGTCCAATTCCCTTTGAGGCTATATAGTCCCACTATGTTAAACTCCCCTTGAGGCTATATAGTCCCACTATGTTAAATTCCCCTTGAGGCTATATAGTCCCACTATGTTAAATTCCCCTTAAAGCTATATAGTCCCACTATGTTAAATTCCCCTTGAGGTTATATCGTCCCAAGCTGTTTGAGGCTATATCGTCCCAAGCTGTTTTTGACTTGATTTCCTATTGAGGCTATAAATCTTGAGGCCATATCGTCCCAAGCTGTTTTTGACTGGATTTCCCATTGAGGCTATATCGTCCCATATTACTACTTTAAAATCTACCTGATTTTTCCTGGTGGTGCTTCCATTCCTTAAAGAGGCTTTCTTTTTGGTTGCCTACCCCGGTAATACTATAGTACTACTTTTTATGTAATCCTTTTGGTCTGCCTATTTTGTTTATAGGGTTACTCGCATCTTTAATTTCCGGACTGGTTGTTCAGTATATGAGCTTTGATCATTTCATGCCCACCGTAGTGTTTGTGGGTTCCAAGTATAGCTGAGAACTTCCTGCTCATTCCTGGTGGTTCTTCCATCCCTTAAAGAAGCTTTCATTTTTGATGATTACTTTTGGTTTGAGCTAGTACATATACTAGGTTTCTAACTTAGTTTGCCTTTTCTTCTCGCTATTATGTTCTTTATTTTCTTTTTCTATCTTTCCTCTAGTAGTCCTGTCGTTTTTAAAAATTCAATTATATTTTTGAATGTTGTTTGGGGGTTGATATTTTTTAATTGAATTATTTCTTGGTATGTATATGGGGCTGCTATGATTTGTTGTTCTGATCTGAATTTGTTCCTTTCCTTCTTGGTTATTCTATAATCGTTAAAGATATGGTGTAAATCTTCAGGAGTGTTACAATTGATTGTAGCAATTTATATTATGTGGGACGGGTTCTATGTATTTTCCAAAGCTGTTTGCCAGTTTAGTTTTTCATAATAAAATTTGATTGATTATCGTTTGTTCATAGACTGTGCACCTAGGTGGTTTTCTCTTTCTATTTACTTCCTTCATGATATTATAAAATTTTCTCCCTTTGTGATTTTGATTCCAATCTGTTTGCGATTTAGTTAATTAATGTGTTGATTAGGCTGTATAGTTCATGTTGACTATATTCGATAGGCATGTAATTTGATTCATTGAGTTTTTCTTTAGCTATCTGGTCTGCTAAGTCATTTCCTTGGATGTTGATGTGGGATGGAATCCACATGTATTCTATGCTTAATTTGTTTATATTTTTTTGTTTCATTGTTGCTTTTGTTTTCGTTTAGGAAATTCTCTCTTGATTTAGTGGTATTATTTTGGATTGAGGTTATGACACTAAGCTAATCACTTATTATAACTGTCTTGTTTGGTTTGGGTTTTTGTTTTCAATCCATTTTAGTGCTTCTGAGATGGCCCAGCATTCAGCTGTGTATATGGAGCAGTAGTCAGGTAGACATCACCCCATTTTATATTCAGCTCATGTATTAGCATCGCTGCAGCTATTTTGCAAGGATTTATTATTTTGGATCCAGTTGTGTATATTTTGAGGTAATTTTGATATGTGTTGTTAATTTCTTCCAAAGCTAATGTTTTTAGATAATTTGCTGGGTTTTCCTTGTTTCCTTTAGTTGAAAGGAAGATATTTACTATAGGTTTTATATTACTCCAAAGTTTTTTATAATTTGTAAAATTTCTTTCTGCTATATTGACTATTAATGTCATGTTACTCCAAGGCACCTTGTCATATGAGATAGTATATTCGGCCTGGAATAACTTTATTGGAAGGAGATGTTTTAAATCAACTAGTTTTCCCATATGGGGTATTTTTTCATAGTTGCCCTGAAGAGTATTTTATGTATTGCCTGGTACGTTGGGTGAGTTTTTGGGTGTGTTGAAAGTCTGGCTGCATATTTTAGGATAAGTTCCTGCTTTCTTAGATGTAACGGCAGTTGTCTGGTTAAGATTTGCAGCTCAGCTAGTAAGGTTGATGGCAGTGCGCCAGTGCCAATCATTAGGGGTTTTCACTGAATTTTATCTAATTTATTTAATTGACATTTGGGTGCCGTGTTATATATTTGACAGCCATAGTCTAGTTTACATCTATTTAAGGTTGGGGTTGTTTCTTGATTTGCTCTCCACTTTGTACGTTTTAGGTTTCCTAATAAGTTTAAGTCCTGATTACATTTTTATACCAGTTCATCTATGAGATCCTCCCATTTGAGATGATCATCATAATACCTACCCACAAATCAGGCTTCTTGTACAAATTGTATGTCTTTATTTTGCATGGTTAGCTTAGGGTATTGATTTTTATTTCTGGTATGTGGGATAAGTAGTACTTCTACAGTATTTTTTTTTGGTGCGATAGTTTGAATCTCCACTTATTTGCCCATTCTCCTGTATTATTCAAACTATCTTGAATATCTGTTATAATTTTGAGGTTGTATGGGTTTCCTGCTCTATATAGTCCACTATCATCTGCAAATTGTGATAATTCAACTGCGGATGATGCCAGAGTTCTGTCAAGGTCATTTATCATGAGATTGAAAAGAGTGAGACTGAGTACACTCCCTTGTGGGGTTCCATTTTCAAGGATATGTTCTTCGGAATAATTGTCTCCTACTCTAATTATTATTTTGCGATCAGTGAGGAAATTTTTTAATGAAGTTATACATCCTTCCCTTAATGCCGTAGTTATTTAATCTTTTCTATTAGGCCTTTGGTCGATCCGATATCGAATGCTTTTCCAAATCTATAAACACCGCAATTAAATTTCTGTCCTCTTTTCTTTTAGAGTTAAATGCCAATTTTACAGAGGTTTCTAATCTTACGAGTTGGTCCGCAGTGGACCTTTGTTCCTAAATCCACATTGGTTTTGAGATATTTGTTTGTTACATTCAAGGTAGTGTTTCAGCCTTTTGGAAATTAGTTTCCATTATCGTATATATATTGCTGGTTAGTTTAATGGGTCGGTTTGAGTTGATGTCATTGCAATCTTTGTTTGGTTTTAATATGGGTACTACTATCGCAGTTTTCCATTTTTTTTGGTAGCTTTCCTATTTCCCATATTTTATTTAATAGTTTTATAATAGACTTAATGATGTTAAGGGGTAAATGTTTGTATATAGTGTACCATATTTTGTGTTCCCCAGGTGAAGATTCCTTTTTAATTTGTATTGCCTCCCATTCATATAATATTATTTCATTATTTAGATTAGAATGTTTCTGTCCAAGATCTTGAAATAATTTCTTACACTCTTCTTCAGTTTTTTTCCCCTATATTGTTGGAATTCATAAAATGTGGTTGCAATCCCTGCTCATGTTTTTTAAAATGTTGGGCTAATATGCCACTAGAAACCACCAGAGCGGTTATTGTAGAGGTAAAACATATTAAAAGCGAAGAGTAAAACTACCACAGCCACCAGATAAATAATTTCCAGACTATTTCCAATAGACGTTTTAGAACACAATACCGTTCTTTATATTACTTTCACTCGGTTATCATCACTAAAAAGTGCTTCATAATTTATACATGCTTGACTTATGCCCAGTTTTAATGTCCAGTCATATCATGCCAAATGAATCAGGACTTTCCCCATTGCTTAGCTATTTTAAATCTGAATGTGGAAATGTATTTTGTCTTTGGCTGTCCACTATGAGGAAAATCGAATCTGCACACATCATTATTAAGTCATAATTATTAGTATTATTAGTTGTAGTAGTAGTGTTAGCAGTAGTAGTAATTTATGATGTTGCAACATAAGTAGTGGCCGTAGCAGCCGCACCAATGTCAGTCATTACTGGTTATTATTATTTTTAGTAGTTACAGTAGTAATAATAATAATAGTGGTAACTCAAACACGTTTTTGTCATTTTCTTGCTTTATTTTTCTCCACGTCCTTATCCTCGCCATTATTTCTATTCCAATGAAAGATTAATTATGTTAAAAAAAACATGGGTTTGGGTATCGCATATTTAATATGTCATTTTGATATCTACATAAATTGAATTTCGAAACAAAGCTGAATCGAGTGCAACGTTAAATAGACCCTGATTACAATTAAGTTAGCATTAAAACCATATTTAATAATTAATTAATTAGACGGAAATAGAAAGAATAATAGTTTGCCTTTGCAAAATCTAATGATTATTTTTTTATTTTATAAACGAGACATACATTAGTTCTAAATTATGTTATTATTTGGAACTCGGCATGAATTTGTCTTGACAATTCTTTTAAAATACAAACTCAATAACATGAAAGGATAATAAATTTAATCAAGATTAGATATTGTAACCAATAAACGCTAAAACATCCTAAAATTCATTAAACGAGTAGATATAAGATTTCATATAGTCCGCTAACAGGGTGAACTAGAAAATTACTCGCATACACACTAATTACTTCATAAATGTATGTTGGCGATATTGTTTTTACTTTGCTTTTAACTTTCTTAGGATTATATCTCTGTTATTTCTTCTGGTTCACATCTCTTCTAGGATTTGTTTAATTTAGATACCACGACATAGCACCAAGTAGAGCTCGAGGAGCGCTTTTGGCATGGCTATGCGGTGCACAACAAAAGTCCCAGTTTCCACTTAAGTCGACATAGCACCAATAATATTTATCTCCTTTTTTGATGTCGTTCTTGTGCACGCCACAAGGATATGTAAGGAGACATGGTCTTCCTTGGATATCGCTTGTGCGAGTATTTTCACAATATTGACTCTGACTTCCAGATGGACACGCCAAGCTGTCGTCATAATAGGCGCAATCACCAGTGCAACAATAATCCCAGCTGCGCTAAAGTCGGTATAGTACCAGCTATAGTCTGCCTTTTGATGATATACACAACTTTCGTTCCTGCGACACTTCGTACGCCCAGCGGTAAACTGAGAGGCTCTCGTTCCTGATGAATGAGAACTATTGTTCCTTGTGTTAATGTTATCTTCTGTTTTGACATATTGTGCTAACAAGTAGCACTAACACAATTGCCATGTTCATCATCATTCAGACCTAAAATATAAATAATGTCCATTAGTCTCATGTTATATCAAATTGTACTTACACATGTATGTATGTATGTATGTATGTATGTATGTATGTATGTATGTATGTATGTATGTATGTATGTATGTATGTATGCAGATGTTTATGAATGCGAGACGTTTGCTATAAGTTTTGCTACTGCTGGAGACTACTTCGGGAATACAGCATCTACCTAAACTAAGACTATACATTTTGAGCGTGCATAATATTTCTTAAGTACATTGACTTTCAGGTTTTATACAAGATCTGAACTGGTGAATGCAACTAGTTCGTCCAACATTTGATGGGAAACTCCATACGAGAGTCAGACCTGACTGATTTTCAAAATCCAAACTGTACAAAAGAGCTTTAGCAATGTTATTTCCAGGGATGGTTCGGTTCACAAGAAGATCTCCGCGATAGTTACTATCTTTCATACGAAATAGAAGATGACTTAATATTTCAATTTGTTTAAACATTTCTTCGCGTTAACTTGTTTTATAACACGATATTCTTGGAAACGTTGCAGTAATTGCTCTAGTTGTCGTTTAAATGTTCTTTATTAATACTTCTGAAATATCTGATAATTTCATCCTGGCGAATATTTGCATATTTAAATAGTCTAAAACCGAGATGTTCTTGAACAATGTGCCAGGTTACATAGCCTTTATTAATAAGGCTAAGATAATCAGCCAGCATAGCATTTCTCTGTAAATGATATTTATATGTTAGGGTATTTTAGGTTCAGGTGGTTGTGGTGGTGCCTCTCGGGTAACTTTAGGCCATCCTAAGACAGATCTAATTGATGATTGATAAATATCCACGACATTTGTTTGCTAATTAATTTATATCGCGGTTGATAATGCTGGTTCATGGACTTGTATAGCTAGTTTTGATTTTTATTCCAGCAATATATTTAATTTCGCTCTGAAATTGATCATCTATTTGTTCGAAATGATATGAACCTTTCTGTATTCCAAAAAAGATCGATAAGGTTGTTCCATCTGGTTTATTTGTGTGTGCAATTGCCAGTAAATTATTTGACTGTTGACCCCCGAATGATTTTGAGAGCATATTTGGTCAACTGTAGTATACTCGTAATTGAGCAAGTGAAACAATTTTTGCTGGAATTGCAGTTGGAAAGTTTGCGCTGAATTCAGGATAATCGAAGTTATTGATATCATTGCTGTCTTTGATGGAATTGTATTAATAACGAGATGTTCTGGTAGTTCATGCGAAGTTATTATTATTATCGTACGTTTCTAAATATGATGCAGCTTCATCGTAAATCTTAATAATCGATGAAAACTAGTTATCTGATATTATTTCGTCATTGAGCGATTATAATTTGGAATATGCAGCCGCGGAGGCATTTCGCTAACATATAGCTATTTTTCTCGTTGCAATTATATTAAGATTACCAGCGATTGTTGTCGCCACTGAAACACAAATTTATATCACTAGTGGTGTTATGGTCTTTATCAATAAATCATTTTCAGCAATAACAGCTGAAATCGAATACAGAATTACATCAACTATGAATGCAAGTTTGTGAGTTAGTTATATTTACCGTGTACTCGTCAATGAATAGTACTTGTTTAGTTTCTAATTCACGTAATTGACTGTATCTATACGGATGCACGTTCATTATAATTTGAGCTTAACTTAATTACAAATCTGTATTCCATATGAGTGAGGCTGCTAACAAATTGCAACTGTCGTAGGTTATTCTAAATGTTTCAATGGATCCATTTTCTATTATCACTTACATTATTAACATCGGTGGATGCACTTGATGATACATGGAACTGTAACGGTAAAATAGCCTTTTATCTTTATATACCTCAAAGATATGCAGTAATTTCAACAGTGTTATTTTGAAATGTCCAGGTGAAAGATCGATGCTGTATCGAGTACACGGTATTGATATTTTGTTCATGTGGTATTTTAATCTTATCAAGCCTTTCGGCGATAGCAGGAATATCACTAATACTATTATCCTGTGTTTGTTTATGAAAAGATTTCGTTTGGATCCACAAGAAGTGGAAATATACCACCTGATTTAGTTTTATCAAAAATAGCACCCGCGGATAGAGTAAGTCGGATTCCAGTCTTGTCATGTTTAGCATCATTTAATTATGTATTCTCTCGTTCTCTCAGTGACTGCATATTCTGACCACCTGTAATCTGACTGTATGTTAAGGTCATTGTAGTTTCGGATATTTTCGCTGAAGCGTGTTGTTTAATATGACCTGAAGTAAAATATGCATGACGATATGATATGTATAATATTATGGGTGACCTAATTGTGTTAAAAAGTTTCTACTGTTAATCAATGACTCGTATTTGTCCCCCAACACATTCAAGCAGCATCTATTTGTCACTAAATATAACAGCGATTACTCTGTACAAACCAGCTGGTACTTCACCTGAGCGAGTTCAGAAGGGTGTATCAACAACATTTTGTCCGGTTAAATCAATATGTAACAGCGAAAAGTAACAAATTAAATACAGTTTGTAAACCCGGAAAGTGATATTTGTAGACCGGTATCTTCAGTCGGATCAAGTCACATAAATGTCATCAAACTATGAAAAGCTCGTGCAACATGATTTGTGATAAAATCTAATAATGAATATTCTCAGCAGTTTCTTGTTGCCCGTTTATTCTTAGCGAGACCTCGTCAAATATATATATATATATATATATATATATATATATATATATATATATATATATATATATATATATATATATATATATATATCGTAGAATAGAAACAAATTGTCGTGATCCTATTTTCCATATGTGTGTGTGTTTGTGTTTGTTTGTGTCGAACAGCACCTTGAATAGCATCTGTTGTTGTTGTTTGCCATTATATTAATGATTTACCATCTGTACCCATAAATGAATATGGTTTATCTTATTCAGTTATCAGTGGGGTAATATTTGTTAGCCACAATAAGAATTTGGAAAATACTATTATACCAACATCAGCAACACCAGCACTTCGCTAGATTGTATTATTATCGACACCTTTTCTTAGAAGCACTACTGTATGTTATTCTCGAAAGGAATCCTTTCTAACATTTTGGCCAAATTAAAATATATGAGACAGTGGAATTTCACATGAAAATCTTCCACATTCTCCTAGCAACGTTGATATACTTTGTTGAAAATCCTACGTTGTAAGTAACACTAACACCTTTTATAATATGAAAAACATCAGCAGGTTTATTTTCATGTTCAATATTATCAGGTTGTACGTCAACTGTAGTATATCGTGATGTCCGTAATTTGATATACTGAACATAATCAGCATGATTAGTAATATCATTTGCAAACATCATTGATGGACCAGCTAATCTTTAATAATCATCAAAATATCTCAGAAAACCTATTATTGTTGTGGCAACGTCGACATCCCTATGAATCGATTCAATCTTCTTCCATCAATCACATATATATTGTTCTATTAAACGAATGCATAGTCCTGTTTTAAACAAAACCAGCTCGCAGATCCTCCATAGATAGTGTATTAGCTCCAATATTTCTCAGTTTCTTCATCTACTTCAATACATGTTTTAGCGGGTAATAAGGTCGATTCATAATTGTTGATTTGGTTGTATTGCGTGAAAACAATAAAATTGATCATTACGTATAGATTCATCTTTGAGAACAGGTGTGCCCATACCGAATGTTGTATCAGACATACGTTTGAACATTTAATTAATTAGTTCTCAATCTAAATTGTGATTTCGCTGACCTTGTCAAACCACGTCCTGCTATTATATTTGCAGTAATATTTATTTGTACTTTACCAGATCCTTGATTCATTTATTCTGCTAATTTGTTTTATCGGCAGCTTAGCTTTTTATTTTACTGCAAGGTAAATTTGAATCCTTGCCAGTTTATCTGGCTTGAGATTCCTCGTATTAGTCATGTTATTTTTTCATTGGCTGCAGTAAAGGCGTTACTGGCAACATTACCATTAACATCCGAAACGTTTTCACCAATACTATTAATAGCTTGCATTGATAATTTATTATTTTGCGATTGGTGAAATTTTGGAAGCCATTCTTGCAAATAAGCCTATAATAACATTACCGAAACCATTGCCATATTTTGCTTTATTGACTGGTAATTGTGAATTTTTTACTTTGAAAATTACAGGTCCTCGGTGTCGTTGATGTATTATCATTGGATGGTTTTATTTTATTTAATAGCTATGACAATTAGTCACTAGCATAATCATCAACGAGTTCATCGAAAAATTCCCGGTATACGCCAATATCCATGATACCACCTTGAAAGAAGTGTCCTCGTTAAGTAATGCCGCAGAATTATTTCTATCCGCGCTCCTCATAAATAGCGTGTTGAATTCTCTTTATAAAGGAATAGGATTTTGATAACACATATCGGTTATTCCTAGAACTCTCATCAATATCTTGAAATTCAGAAAGAATTTGATTTAAATTTAATTTATCTGACAATTGAATTCCTCGATTTTTCAAACTTGTAATCTCATTAATAATAATATTTATATTTTCGAAATTCATATATGAAATATTATGTATTTAATACCCAAAAAAAATTTAATATATTTTTCAAAAACAAAAAAAAAGCATTAAGCGATTATCATTCACTGGGTCCCATATTGGCTTAGTGTCTTTCATAGGGTTAATTTTTCTTTGAGCTTTCTCTCTTCCTTTTTTTCTTTTTGAGATTTTTTCTCTTTGAGATTTCTCTATCTCTTTGACCCTATGAGGTAAATGAGGT
Source organism: Unio delphinus (assembly GCA_029339505.1). Lineage (NCBI taxonomy): Eukaryota > Metazoa > Mollusca > Bivalvia > Unionida > Unionidae > Unio > Unio delphinus. The sequence goes on from JAQISU010000306.1 coordinate 2,415,112, forward strand.
AATAGCTGATAGCAAAATAAGATACGTGGATGGATAATTATATGCAAAGTTTAAAAAACAGGGATAACACATACAGGCAAAGTTAAACAATTATATTAATAATTGAATGGAAAGTAAATCATATATGGTAATAACAAGCTATTGATGACGTAAAATAAGTGGAGTAATAAATGAATGCAAAGTACATCATATCGGGTAATAATAAGCTATTGATGACGTAAAACAAGTGGAGGAATAATTGAATGCAGAGTAAATCATATCGGGTAATAACAACCTATTGATGACGTAAAACAAGTGTCAAAAAAATTGAATGCAAAGTAAATCATATCTGGTAAGAATAAGCTATTGATGACGTAACACAAGTGGGATAGTAATTGAATGCAAAGTAAATCATATCGGGTAATAATAAGCCATTGATGACGTAAAAGAAGTGGGGCGATATTAATCGGAATAGTATTAAACAAATTGTGATAATAACTATTTGTGGGAAAAAAACCGAGTGATGCAATAATTATTGCTATAGTAAAACAAATCGGGTAATAATTATTGGCATAGTAAAGGTATGGAATCCTCTGAGATGAAATAGACGACGAATAGTGCTTAAACTCTACGACATACAGTAAATTATGTTTTCTTGTAGATAAATTCGATGATAGTAACGACAGTTTAAACATGACACCATTATAATTGTTGAACTGTATAGTGTTTGTATTTACGGTGTGTCATTTTGAGGTCACAATGTGAGTAACTGACTGGATGTCTGTTATCTTTTTTATGTTTGTGAGTCTATTTACTATATCATTTGTATTTGAATGTACTATAAATAACATATATGAAGGCTTGATCTTTCACATACCGATGTTATATACATTTTACATTTGTTCGTTAAAAATAAAGTCGATAACGTTCACAGAGAGAGAGAGAGAGAGAGAGAGAGAGAGAGAGAGAGAGAGAGAGAGAGAGAGAGAGAGAAAGGGAGAGACATTACTTTTCAATCATTCTTGCCATAGTCCTTCAGTATAGCATTAGTTTTCATTTGCCCATGATTGAACAAACTTGCTACTTATACACACAAAAAACACTCGTACACAATATGCATTCTGACCAAGATACAAATTAAAACTCGCAACATTGAGTCAGACACATTGTAATGAACAAATACGGCGTCGATATCTTTTACACGTGACAAAATAGAATTTGGACAAAATTAAGAATGATTCTAAGGCTTTCGTGTTGTGTAGTGTATCAGAAGATAATCAACGTATCAAAAGTGGAACATATATATTACTTAATAATACGATAATGATATTTATAGTGATGCATTGCGAGTAGCATAAAGTGTTTAATATTTAGTGTCTGCTAATAAGTATACTAATTGCATGAAGTAAATAACATTGATCTTTATAAGTTACGTTTAAAAGGTTAATACGCGTCATTGTTATTGATAATCTTTAAGATTTCAATGAAGTAATTTACATGTTTACTCTATCAAACAAATCATCGCACCAGGCAGTAAATTATGAATAATACGTAGATTCGGACTTAAATTGGTTGATGTTGAATGGGATGTCTTGGGTCATATGGGTTGAGATTGAGCACTCCGGTTTGGTGTAATGGAACCAATGGGTAACAAAACTGATTTCTTGAAGAAACAGAGAGAAATTGAAAGGCAATCAACGATGTAAGTGATATAATATTTATAAAAAGGGAAGTCGAAAGGGAAGCCGAAGACAACAAATGACATTTTTTTTTGCCAAAGAGGATAGAATTAAACGGGAAGATATAGAAAGCAAAATCTGCAGAAATGGAAACGATAGGATGGGAAAGGGAAGCAGAAAGGGAAAAGATGGAACTGCTTAATGGAGTAGAGGATAGGAATATAAAAACGGAAAAAAAACCAAGTGAGATTAAAAACCGAGGAGATAGAAAATAGAAACAGTGAGACATAATATTAAAGAAATTTTGGGCAATTGCAAATTAAAAGGGAGCGGACACGTGATTTTAAATTGAGATGTCCATACTTGCCCCTATTTGAAGACGAAAGAGATAATATGAATATTATTACACCGATAAACAGTTTCAAAACGCGCATGTGTACACTGTAGAGTTACGCAAGAGTTGTTGTTCTTGAACTGCGAGTAAAATATGATTACGGGTCAAAACGGACCGGTACCAAAAAGGCCCACGTCCAAAACGGACAAGTGCTTAAAAGGCCCGGTCCAAAGAGGCCCATTTAGGTATTAATTAATTACTACAGTACTAGTCTTTTCGTACCCAAGTTGATTCGTACCCAAAAGAGTCGTTTCGTACCCAAAACAATGGTCGTTTCGTACCCAATGCTATAGTCGTTTCAAATGTAACTACAAATATTACAAAACTATATTTCATAAGTATTTACTATGCTGCTTTCTTCCTTTGGGGGGGGGCACCAGACATGTGCCCCTCCCCCCAATAAAAAAAGTTAAAAGTTTTTATGTGTGTGTGTGTGTGTTTCCCCGATATGTTGTTTGTTTTTATTTTTCTTTTAACGCCCCATTTAATTTTTCCCCATCGGGGTTATATGTTTGAGAAGGGGTATTTTTTTATATCCCTAGTGTTTCTTAAGTAGATACTTACTAGGTGGGATTTGATCTACGCACAACTAGTATTCTACTTTTGTTCATCAATGTTTGACCGTGGCTAGTGGTCACATGATATCCTTCTGTTTGCTATTTGTGTTTGCTATTTGTATGTTGCTATATATAAGTCTATACTTTGTATTTTTGTAAGGATAGCCATTTCTGTTCAAATTCTTGACATTGTTATCTTACTTTGTGATATCCCTCTATGGGTTATCTCATTATTCTCTTTATTTAATATTTTTTGAGTTAATTTTGAATTTTGTATAAATTGAAGTGTTTTTCGTTAAAGGTTTAGTGTGCTTCAATTTATATCTATTAATATTTAATTTTCTAGGTCCGTCTGCTTTGAGTTAGGATCTGTACGAATTTATTTGGTTGTATAGTTCCTGACTCAATTAGGGTCGTCCTTTATTTATTTATTTTACTTAATCTACAGAAAAAATTCAAAAATTGTTTATTTTGCCCTTTAATGGGTGCCATGCCTATTACGGGATATAGACATGGGAGAATAGTATGGACATAGTATCCAGAGAAGAGGAAGTGCAGAACTGAAAGATTAATTAAAGCTATAGGGGTGGTTTTTCCAAACTCTGCCATGGGCCTGCTCACTTCGAGTAGCGCCATGTGATATAGCCCCACAGCGTCCTCATTATGTACTTTCCCCAGTTGTGTTCGTAGTGTGTATTTATGTAAATTTTAATTGAAAGTTTAAAAAAAAATATATAAAATACTGATATTATTTTATGTCCTAACCTTCATCAGGGGTCCACATTCTATTAGCGTCTTCGTTATATAGTCGGTTATTTGTCGTATTAATTTTTTATTACAGTTTCCGTCGAGGAAGAGTATTTGGCGTCTGTCGTATTTGTCTACCTTCATTATTTCCATTATTAGTTTGATCCTTTCTTCCTTTGTTTCGTCACATTGAGTTATCGTATGATATTTTGTGAACGGGGCATTTCTGCATAGAGGGCAGCTAACGGGGGTCAGAATCATTCTTCGTCTAAGTGCAACTTCGCCTGTGAGCCAGGCTTTGTTGAGGTACGTGTAAATGATACTCTGTACCTTTAGAGAGTCGATGTCAGACCAATGCCTCCAAACTCTGTCCCAGTTTATATGCGGGTTTTCTTCTTCTACCTTGTTTTTAGTTCGTTTCGTTTCTAGTTCGCAAATCGAGTCATACGCCTTATCCTTACTTAGTGCCCATAATTCTTTGTAATCCCTATACCTTTATAAAATTTCTTTAGTCCCCTTATATAAATTGTGTGTCTATTTTCTTACTCAGTTTGTTGCTCGTGTATATGTCTTGTCTGTTTCTCATTCCGAATCCTTGCCAAAAAATGTATAATGCTTCCCATGGTGTTTGTAGAGTGTTACCTAACATTTTAATCCTATTTATTATATTTTCACATGTTATAAGGAAAGGATTAGGTAAGGCTAATCCAACCTCCCTTTTGTTTAGGTCTATATAGTGTTGACTCTTTTCTGTAGCGGGGGCGGGGGTGGGGGTGGGTTGATCCTCGTGACTCTCCCTAGTACATACAGCTGGTTTGAATCGATAAGAGGAACACCGTCTACTAGAATATGTAGTAAAAGGTGTAGTAGATCCCTGTCCACCCATGAGTGCGGTTTGTGATGTTTATTTTTGTGTTTTCTTTTTATTTATATTAATAAGTTTTAGATGACGTTTAATCTTTGTTTTGTTTATCAAATTATAAAAGTTATTTTAATTTAGAATAGTTTTTAGCAAACTATAAAAATATATTTAAGTTGTTTATTGGAGCTTAACCTCATTAGAGTTCTATTGTTTGACAATTTGAAAATTTGAAAGTGCCTTAGCACTAAGGTATAAGAGATGGGAGAAACAATTTTCCACTCGCTTTCTTTGTATTATATGTTACTTGTATATAACTTGGGAAGATTCTTATGTAATAAGTTAGTCTTATAAAACAGTCTGCAAAGAGAATGCTTTTGTGGTATTACTTAAAATATTTTTAGTAGCAGTCTATAAAGAGAATATAGTGTGTCTTGTAATTCCATTTGTAATTTATTATATCATTATCAAATGGTTTCTAGTGTTTTATTGTTACAGCGTTTAGTAAGTATGTCAAATTTGAATATATATATATATATATATATATATATATATATATATATATATATATATATATATATATATATATCTTTTTGCAACCTGTGAACGTTCCATTAGTCTAAGTGGCGTGAGTGCCCAGATATTTATTATTTCTTTTATTTTGCTTTTAACGTTTAGACAGTTTTCCTTTCCTTCATTTGCCTCGAAGAATATTCCCAGGGCTTTGACTTAATTAAGTGTGGAGGTAAACCAGTGGTTTCCCCTCCAGTTTCCTATTTTTAGAATTTCTGTTTTGTCATGATTTATTTGAGATCCCGATGCTTTTCCAAAAGCTTCATATTCCTTTTTGTAGGTGTTGAAAGGATTTTGGATCATTTGTAAAATTCGTACAATCATCAGCATGTTGTAGCATCTTGAAATCCTCTCTTAAGTTTGGTATCCTTTGCTTTTTTTCCTTTGTGATAGATATACATAAAGATAATAATAATAATAATAATAATAATAATAATAATAATAATAATAATAATAAGACTTTCTATACTTTAAGCATACTATAAGCATCTGAATCTGTGTCAACTGTAAAGACTTTGCCGTTTATATAGGTAATACATGTTATAATTATCTTAGTATTTGTTGCTGCGCGTGCGCATTCCCATGGGAATATATATTTTCTGGACCAACAGGAAGTTTACAGATAATCGCCTGGGTTAATCGTTAAAAAAAACTGTTAAAATCATATAACACGTCAAGCGTTGTTCAGACTGGAATATTGGTTAAGAGTTGAGATTGTAGAGACTTGTATTTGTGTCATAAATGTGATTATCAGAGTTTGCTGACATATTAATTTTTTTAGACAAAAACAGGTAAAAGAAGTTGAAAAGTATATGGTGATCGCTTATTCTTTCGTAATATTGGTACTACAATTTGCGTAATCGTTAATTGTCTGCTGTTTGCTATCCGTGCTTTATTTTTTCTAGGTGTTAATCATTATTAACCAGTACTTCAGTTTTGACAGCTCAGTGATTTAGCAATACACGTAAAAATGCCATTGACCTGGAAGTGAATAGATATAGGTATTGTAGAAAATCTGTCTTCTAACTTCTTCTTCTATTATAATTATCATTATTATTATTATTATTATTATTATTATTATTATTATTATTATTAATCGATCTTGTAAACGGTCCTTTTTAACCCAACCTATTCTGTCCAGGTCCTTTCTGACCTGGGCCTTTTCCGTCCAGTTCCTTTCTGACCCGTTTTTGGACCGGGCCTTTTTGACCCGGCCTTTTTGGTACCGGTCCGTTTTTACCCATTACCGCAAAATGTGGTGTTAATGTGTGCTGTGAAGATTTAACTGTAGGAAGTCAACTCATATTTAATTAGGCAAATTAAAACAAAATTAATTTAAAACATATGTTTTCTGTTCGCGGAATGTCCTTGTTTCTCCTTCCCGACCCTCGACATTTTCCCTAATGGTATAAAATTTGTTTTAAAAACAAATCACATTGCTGAAATTGATTTGTGTAACTATATTCATACCATATATCCCCATATATTTGTTTGTACCCCCTACCAATTTTAATAATTAAAACGTTTAATGTCATAAAAGTGCATAGAACTAATTGCGCACATAACTCAAACAGTTGAATCATTGTTTTATAATTTCTAACCTGGCTATGAGCAGATTAGCAATGATACCGGCATCCCCTGCACATTTTATGCTTAACGGACTTTCCAAACAAGCAAACGGGTTTATATATTCCATCTATAAATGAGTCGGTTTTGCCCAGTGCTTTGAAGTGCTGGAAATACTATTTGATTTATTGATAATGTTTATTTTTTTTTTACAAATGGGGAAAACACGCCTAACCTAATTAAAATATTACTGAAGTAGAAATTAAGCACACATCTTAGCCTCTTTCAGTCAAAAATTTTCTTGTTCAGATGCCATTTTTTAATGCTATTTCTCTAAATAGCTTTTCTTACTAGTATTTAAATCCGAATTAAAAATTACTTTCACACATCATGAAGTTGTTTGTTTTCAGTTAGTTAGCTTCCTGTTTACTGGCATTTTATACAGATCCTCCAAAGGTTACTCGTACATACGGGCTTTACTTAGCAAACGGCGGCGCTGTTGAAACTGTGTATCGGTGTACAAGTTCGAAAGGTAGAGATAGGACATGAACAATGAAATACCAGTTTTTGCAAGTAAATCAAGCTATTTTTCAATGGAGATGCATCCAAGAATGATAAAAATTAAGTCTCAACTGCCTCTGTGGTGCAGTCTGGTGTAATTTTGGGACATGAAAATATTTGAGCAATGGGCAATTCTCAAAATGCATTTTTGTCAATTTTTTTAAAAACATGGTCCTACTTAATTTTATGAAAATTAACAGAGTATACAACTCTTCATTGTGCCAGAAAACATGTTTATAGCTTCAGTTTTTATTAGAACAAATAATGAATTCTATACCAAATCACAAGTGTCGTCAGCCTGCTGAGGAATATGTGCACCCTTTTTCCCAACCCATATTTATTTTGATGAAATCTAACACAACTGTTGGACATTCGTGACAGCTGTTTCATGTTTGTATAAATTATTTCAACAGAATATTGACATGCTTAAATACTACTTTAGAAATGAAAAATATTTGTAAAAGGGACATAATAAGGGGAAATAACTCAATGGGCCTTTTCCTATGACCAACAATGCAATAAAGTAAGTGAATGTATAAAAGTAGTACCAAAAACTTGATCTTCACTTTGGCCCTAAAATAATAACACTACTGTGCAAAATACACTGATAAAAGGAAGAAGAAAAAATCAACACACCCAACAAACCCTTGCACAAAAATCGTCCACATTTCACAGCTTCACATTTCTCTCCAAGTGCATAAAGTCTCATTCTCACCCTCTCTCAAATGCATATTCATCTGCACAGAAGATCATACCTACACACCCAGATACAAAACATAATACAAAAAAATAAATGTGTGAGTATGCAAATAATATACAGCTCATTACATTATTGCAACATAATGTCATATAGTTAAGTAGCAGAATCTTTTCAATTAAGAAATTAAACACAGAATGCAAACAAGTTGATAAATACTTACATTTTATATGTCTTATAATAAGGTGTCACTCCTGCTCAAGTCAAGATTGCAAGCAGCAGGGAGAGCGAATCGAACAATCTTTTATGGAGGCGTCCATTTTGGCAAACCAAGTCTTCCTCCAAAATCGTAAAAAAGAGTTTCCTTTGGAGACGCAAAATCGTTGTCGCACCCTCCATGCTGCTATGGGGGTAAAAATCCTTTTAGGATTTCAACCGAATATTTGATCAAGTCCGACACGATATCTTGATCTCGGGTCATGCAAATTTATCGTTACAAATCCATGTGGGATCGACTGAGCGTGACTAAAGAAATTTCTAAAGAGATTATCATCCATATCCCCGCCGCACCAAGTTTGCAAGATATTTCGTAGCGTGTGTCAACTCCGTTGAATACAGCAAGAATATTGCAGTTATCTCTGATCACTTTTGGTATTTGAGTGTACAGTTGAGTGATATATATCACGTAGGTATTTTATGCCTACGTCTGGAAAATATCCTAGCAGGATTCTTTTGATCGTCTAACATGACATCATCATATACAACTAAATTGCTAATACTTCCATCAATATCATCAATGATCGGTGCTTCCTCGAAATCTGTTATAAACTCAATAATATCCTCATCGATTTCCGATTTTGCTTTCTCGTTAAAATCCTTTAACACCTCGTAACAGATCAGCACTTGCTGGAAAGTGTGTACAATGTGGTACAAAAATTTAGATTTGTTTCCCTTGATAAAATCAAGGATTTAAAAAAACCGAGGAGGTGATATTGCAGCCAAATTAGTAAAACTCCCAGGAACACCATTGGCAAAATACCCGGGAGAAAAACACCTTCCAGGATATAGTTATTGTGGACCCGGGACCAGACTCGATATCAGACTCGATGATCAAAACCATCCCCGACCCGTTGAATATCTAATAAACGCCATTGATAAGGCGTGTCATGCTCATGATGTTGCTTATAAAAGCAGTAATCTGCAAAACAGACATATCGAAGATGTAAAATTGATTCATGCGTTGAATTCTATCACTGATAAATCCTTCAAAGAAAAATTGGCTTCATGGTTGATAAAATCGGCGATGAAAAGTAAATTGATGTTGGGTTCTGGTAATTAATAACATCATGGTATCTATTTATTATTCTCCAAGAGGGTACTGGAGGGGTAAATCAGCAATCAATAAACTCGCTAGTGCCGCAAAGGTGAAAAATACTACTGCAGCGGATTGGTTATCCAAACAGGAAATATGGCAAATTTATCTACCACCAGCACCTAAACAAATTAACTTCTCGCATTTTGATGTCAGCGCACCTAATGAGGTTCATCAAGCTGATATATTATTTCTGATACATGATGGTGTTTACAAGTATGCCCTAACCGTAGTTGATGTTGCGAGTCGATACAAACAAGCAGAGCCGCTAAAAACAAAATCATCAACTGAAGTGGCTTCTGCGTTTGATGAGGTCCTCTGCATTGACTAAATCTATTACAAGTTGATCCTGGCAAGGAATTTCATGGTGCAGTGTTGTCAACAATGAAGCATCATAATGTCACCATCAGACGATGACATACTGCATTACATCGCGATCAGGTAATTGTTGAACGATTTAATCGGACACTTGCTGAGCGGTTATTTGGATATCAAAACGCGAAGGAATTTATACAGGATAAACGATCTCTTGAATCGGTCAAGAGATTACCAGGCTTAATTACCGCGCTGAATAATGAGATTACTAGAACAATTAATATGAAACCAAACAACGCGATTAAAAAAAGTATATACCTGTAAAACCGCAAAATGATTTTTCAAAACAATCAATACTCGGCAATGTCACTGTAAGATATTTATATGAACCAAGAGAGCTCGAAGGTGGCAAAAAAAGAGCTACTCATACTATTTGGAGTGTTACTACGCATAAAATATCTAGTATAACAAGATCTACGGGTAGACCACCAGTCTATAGGTTGGATTCAACTGCTCCTCAGCGAGGATTTACTCGTGAACTGCTACAAGTGATTCCTGAGAATACTCAATTACCGCCGCGTGGTCTTAATTAGCACCTCTTCGTCTGTTGCACTCAAGACATGTCAGCATCACATTATCTCTGGTATGACCAATATTACTATTTTTTCTGTCTACGGTAAATTGGCGAGGATCTTTATCCGACCAACACCAACGCATTATACAATTACAACTCGCGCAGTGATTATTCTGTTGTTGTTTCAGAGTGATTATTGATTCGGCATCAATATCAAATTTTCTGTTATTTTTGTTTTTGTCCTGTTCTTTATAACCAGAGTTTTTTCTGATTATATCATCGCTGACAAATCACTTATTGTAGTGTCGTTATAGTCTAAAATAACTCTTCGAAGTTGATTTATTCTTCGTACTCTGGACCTTGCAAGAAAAACTAAATTCGACCACTCGATGTGATTATCTATAATCCGAAAAATTGTATCGGATATAGTCAATCCCTGCGAAGAATATATCGTCGCTGCGTATCCTAACTTCCAAGGGGATTTATCAGCGCGCAATGCATGTTCGACAACACTGATATCAACCAACACAATATCATTTAACACGAGATTTGTTTTTCACTTTGTCCAAGAATATCAATTTCGATATTTTGTCTTCGTGTATCCTTGGGTCTGTAACACAGCGGCACTAGAAGTGTTGCAAATTTTTCTTTATGCGTGTTAAATAACTTCATCTGAAATGTATATCTGACTATCTTTCTACTTGCCACTATCAAATCTTTTGGTCTCCACGCTTCCCAGAAATCATTTAATTTGGTTTCCGAAATTATTTTACGCGCTATTTCACATTGGATTCTATCTGATTGTAATCTGATTAGTTTCTTGAACTCGCGTAATTGTTTATCAAGTGCTCTATGATCGGTATTAATTTCTTCATAATAGTCTACAAATACTTTAGCCAATTATGTGGAGACAAACCGACAAATGGTGGTGGTTGACCATGATCGCCACACATTATCATTTTTGTATTCGCTAGCAATAACCAATCAAAAACTTTTGTAATACATCTAACGACACTGTGCATATCTCATCCAAATGATGATTTCAGGAATATATTTTTAGCCCATTCCATCAGGAGTCCATTCGTCACCTTTCCATTGAAAGAAACTGTGATAAGTGCAAGCATTTATTCCTCGTTGTTTCATCTCTCTTGCAAGTCTGTGTGTTGGTATTAACACAATCATGATTGATTTCCCTCGAAATAATTCAATCGCACGAGTCGTCTTCCTTGACCCACCACAGCCGTTTAAGTAACTGGTTTTATATCTACATATTGGATCGGAACACGACGGTGCATTAGATAGTTCTGATATCTGATTATCTTTTTCGAAAAATTGATAAAAATGCATTTTGAGAATTGCCCATTGCTCAAATCTTTTCATGTCCCAAAATTACACCAGACTGTAGCACAGAGGCAGTTGAGACTTAATTTTTATCATTCTTGGATGCATCTCCATTGAAAAATAGCTTGATTTACTTGCAAAAACTGGTATTTCATTGTTCATGTCCTATCTCTACCTTTCGAACTTGTACACCGATACACAGTTTCAACAGCGCCGCCTTTTGCTAAGTAAAGTCCGGATGTACGAGTAACCTTTGGAGGATCTGTATAAAATGCCAGTAAACAGGAAGCTAACTAACTGAAAACAAACAACTTCATGATGTGTGAAAGTAATTTTTAATTCGGATTTAAATACTAGTAAGAAAAGCTATTTAGAGAAATAGCATTAAAAAATGGCATCTGAACAAGAAAATTTTTGACTGAAAGAGGCTAAGATGTGTGCTTAATTCCTACTTCAGTAATATTTTAATTAGGTTAGGCGTGATTTTCCCATTTGTAAAAATAATTAAACATTATCAATAAATCAAATAGTATTTCCAGCACTTCAAAGCACTGGGCAAAACCGACTCATTTATAGTTGCAATATATAAACCCGTTTGCTTGTTTGGAAAGTCCGTTAAGCATAAAATGTGCAGGGGATGCCGGTATCATTGCTAATCTGGTCATAGTCAGGTTAGTAATTATAAAACAATGATTCAACTGTTTTAGTTATGTGCGCAATTAGTTCTATGTACTTTTATGACATTAAACGTTTTCATTATTAAAATTGGTAGGGGGTACAAAACAAAAATATGGGGATATATGGTATGAATATAGTTACACAAATCAATTTCAGCAATGTGATTTGTTTTTAAAACAAATTTTATACCATTAGGGAAAATGTCGAGGGTCGGGAAGGAGAAACAGGAACATTCCGCGAACTGAAAACATATGTTTTAAATTAATTTTGTTTTAATTTGCCTAATTAAATATGAGTTGACTTCCTACAGTTAAATCTTTATAGCACACATTAACACCACATTTTACGGTAAAAGGCCCGGGTCCAAAAGGCCCGGTCCAAAAACGGGTCAGAAAGGAACTGGACGGAAAAGGCCCGGGTCAGAAAGGACCTGGACGGAATAGGTTTGGTTAAAAAGGACCGTTTACAAGATCGATTAATAATAATAATAATAATAATAATAATAATAATAATAATAAAAGAAGAAGAAGAAGTTAGAAGACAGATTTTCTACAATACCCATATCTATTCACTTCAAGGTCAATGGCATTTTTACATGTATTGCTAAACCACTGAGCTGTCAAAATTGAAGTACTGGTTAATAATGATTAACACCTAGAAAAAATAAAGCACGGATAGCAAACAGCAGACAATTAACGATTACGCAAATTGTAGTACCGATATTACGAAAGAATAAGCGATCACCATATACTTTTCAACTTCCTTTACCTGTTTTTGTCTAAAAAAAAATTAATATGTCAGCAAACTCTGATAATCACATTAATGACACAAATACAAGTCTCTACAATCACAACTCTTAACCATTCTTCCAGTCTGAACAACGCTTGACGTGTTATATGATTTTAACAGGGGTTTTTTTTAACGATTACCCCAGGCGATTATCTGTAAACTTCCTGTAGGTCCAGAAAAAATATATTCCCATGGGAATGCGCACGCGCAGCAACAAATACTAAGATAATTATAACATGTACTACCTATATAAACGGCAAAGTCTTTACAGTTGACACAGATTCAGATGCTTATGGTATGCTTAAAGTATAGAAAGTCATATTATTATTATTATTATTATTATTATTATTATTATCATTATTATTATTATTATTATTATTATTATTATCATTATGTATATCTATCACAAAGGAAAAAAAGCAAAGGATACCAAACTTAAGAGAGGATTTCAAGATGCTACAACATGCTGATGATTGTACGAATTTTATAAATGATCCAAAATCCTTTCAACACCTACAAAAGGAATATGAAGCTTTTGGAAAAGCATCGGGATCTCAAATAAATCATGACAAAACAGAAATTCTAAAAATAGGAAACTGGAGGGGAAACCACGCTGGTTTACCTCCACACTTAATTAAGTCAAAGCCCTGGGAATATTCTTCGAGGCAAATGAAGAAAAGGAAAACTGTCTAAACGTTAAAAGCAAAATAAAAGAAATAATAAATATCTGGGCACTCACGCCACTTAGGCTAATGAAACGTTCACAGGTTGCAAAAACATATATATATATTCAAATTTGACATACTTACTAAACGCTGCGGACATTAACAATGAAACACTAGAAACCATTGATAATGATATAATAGATTACATATGGAATTACAAGACACACTATATTCTCTTTATAGACTGCTACTAAAAATATTTTGAAGTAATACTACAAAAGCATTCTCTTTGCAGACTGTTTTATAAGACTAACTTATTACATAAGAATCTTCCCAAGTTATATACAATTAAATATAGAATACAAAGAAAGCGAGTGGAAAATTCTTTCTCCCTTCTCTTTAATCCTTAGTGCTAAGGCATTTTCAAAATTTCAAATTGTCAAACAATAGAACTCTAATAAGGCTAAGCTCCTATAAACAACTTAAATATATTTTGATATTTTGCTAAAAACTATTTTAAATTAATTTTAAAACAACATTTAACAGTCTAATCTAGACTACAGAAAGGTTTCAGTGTTTACGACTGCTATGACTATGACAACCCAAACGACTAACGATAAAAAACATCACAGATAGACACATATTTATTCAATAATGCCACAGCATTTAAAAGAAACTCTTAGTAAACAAGTACACATAAACTATTTAAATAAAAATACACTTTTTAGATTTAATTTTCTTTGTATTTTATCTATTTATTTCCCTATTAATATATTATATCTTATTTTATTATTATCAATATTCAAAATTACACTAAAAAACTTATATAAGTGAAACAACTCATTATTTTGACATAGTGCTGTCCATACAAAAACACTGTAAACAAACTACAAATTACAAACTGCAAATTACAAACTAAAAATACAACTTGCATACACAATAGACAAATGACTGGCAAAGTCAACTGGGAATTTATATATACATATATATATATATATATATATATATATATATATATATATATATATATATATATATATATATATATCAATAAGGAGAGGAAATTGACCTTGGAACTTTATAATTCTAAGGGAAAAGAGTACGATCCTAAGTTTTAGGAACTAGACTGTAAGGAAATCAATATTCTCTATAGCTCGAATAGAGATTTGAAAGTACAAACAGTCATAGTTTCCTTTATGGGTAAAATAACTTTTATAATTTGATAAACAAAACAAAGATTAAACGTCATCCAAAACGTATTAATATAAATAAAAAGAAAACACAAAAATAAACATCACAAACCGCACTCATGGGTTGACAGGGATCCACTACACCTTTTACTACATATTCTAGTAGACGGTGTTCCTCTTATCGATTCAAACCAGCTGTATATGCTAGGGAGAGTCACGAGGATCAACCCCCCCCCCCCCCCCCGCTACAGAAAAGAGTCAACACTATATAGACCTAAACAAAAGGGAGGAGGGATTAGCCTTACCTAATCCTTTCCTTATAACATGTGAAAATATAATAAATAGGATTTAAAGGTTAGGTAACACTCTACAAACACCATGGGAAGCATTATACATTTCTTTGGCAAGGATTCGGAATGAGAAACAGACAAGACATATACACGAACAACAAACTGAGTAAGAAAATAGACACACCATTTATATAAGGGGACTAAAGAAATTTTATAAAGGTATAGGGATTACAAAGAATTATGGGCACTAAGTAAGGATAAGGCGTATGACTGGATTTGCGAACTAGAAACGAAACGAACTAAAAACAAGGTAGAAGAAGAAAACCCGCATATAAACTGGGACAGAGTTTGGAGGCATTGGTCTGACATCGACTCTCTAAAGGTACAGAGTATACACTTACCTCCACAACGCCTGGCTCACAGGCGAAGTGGCACTTAGACGACGAATGATTCAGACCCCCGTTAGCTGCCCTCTATGCAGAAATACCCCGTTCACAAAATATCATACGATAACTCAATGTGACAAAACAAAGGAAGAAAGGATCAAACTAATAATGGAAATAATGAAGGTAGACAAATACGACAGACGTCAAATACTCTTCCTCGACGGAAACTGTAATAAAAAATTAATACGACATATCACCGACTATATAACGAAGACGCTAATAGAATGTGGACCCCTGATGAAGGTTAGGACATAAATAATATCAGTATTTTATATTTTTTTTTTTTAAATTTCAATTAAAATTTACATAAATACACACTACGAACACAACCGGGGAAAGTACATAATGAGGACGCTATGGGGCTATATCACATGGCGCTACTCGAAGTGAGATGGCCCACGGCAGAGTTTGGAAAAACCACCCCTATAGCTTTAATTAATCTTTCAGTTCTGCACTTCCTCTTCTCTGGATACTATATCCATACTTTTCTCCCATGTCTATATCCCGTAATAGACATGGCACCCATTAAAGGGCAAAATAAACAATTTTTTAATTTTTTCTGTAGATTAAGTAAAATAAATAAATCAAGGACGGCCCTAATTGAGTCAGGAACTATACAACCAAATAAATTCGTACAGATCCTGACTCAAAGCAGACGGACCTAGAAAATTAAATATTATTAGATATATATATTGAAGCACACTAAACCTTTAACGAAAAACACTTCAATTTATACAAAATTCAAAATTAAATAAAAAAAATATTAAATAAAGAGAATAATGAGATAACCCATAGAGGGATATCACAAAGTAAGATAACTATGTCAAGAATTTGAACAGAAATGGCTATCCTTACATAAATAGAAAGTATAGACTTATATATAGCAACATACAAATAGCACCAACACAAATAGCAAACACAAGGATATCAGGTGACCACTAGCCACGGTCAAACAATGATGAACAAAAGTAGAATACTAGTTGTGCGTAGATCAAATCCCACCTAGTAAGGATCTACTTAAGAAACACTAGGGATACCAAAAATACCCCTTCTCAAATATATAACCCCGATGGGGAAAAAATAAATGGGGCGTTAAAAGAAAAATAAAAAACAAGCAACATATCGGGGGAACACACACACACACACACACACACACACACATAAAAACTTTTAACTTTTTTTATTGGGGTGGGGGCAAATGTCTGGTGCCCCCCCCCCCACAAAAAAAAGGAAAAAATCAACATAGTAAATACTTATAAAATAAAGTTTTGTAATATTTGTAGTTACATTTGAAACGACTATAGGATTGGGTACGAAACGACCATTGTTTTGGGTACGAAACGACTCTTTTGGGTACGAATCAACTTGGGTACGAAAAGACTAGTACTGTTGCAATTAATTAATACCTAAATGGGCCTTTTTGGACCGGGCCTTTTAAGCAATGGTCCGTTTTGGACGTGGGCCTTTTTGGTACCGGTCTGTTTTGACCCGTAATCATATTTTACTTGCAGTTCAAGAACAACAACTCTTGCGTTACTCTGCAGTGTACACATGGAATCGCATCACAATTAATACTTCCAGTTCAGTACGAATGTAGTTCCAGTCTATTTTTAGAACATTTTTTCCTCTCTCCTTTTGGTGGTGATAGAAGAGTTATATTGATGCATCTTTGGTATGGATTTAAAGTTAATTGTTTATTCTTGAGAATAGGAGTTCTGAGAGTGGTTGTCTGTATGTATTTTGGCGACAGTGCACATGGAGTAATTAGGCCTTAGTGATGATCCGGAAGTGAAATCAGTGTTCTGTGTACATGCTGCTTTGTTTACAGTGCAGCAGCTCAACAAAATGCCGGTCAACCCTTGACAAGAATTTAACCGTGAAGTCATCTTTGGAGGTATTTTACATTAACATATGACTTGTATTGATTGTCACATTGTGGAAAGGTCAGTGCTGAGAAATATATGTAGAGAACAGATAGTATAAATTAATTGTGGTGTATGGCCACATGCGCGTTTTGAAACTGTTTATCGGTGTAATAATATTCATATTATCTCTTTCCTCTTCAAATAGGGGCAAGTATGGACATCTTAGTTTAAAATCACGTGTCCGCTCCCTTTTAATTTGCAATTGCCCAAAATTTCTTTAATATTACATCTCACTGTTTCTATTTTCTATCTCCTCGGTTTTTAATCTCACTTGGTTTTTTTTCCGTTTTTATATTCCTATCCTCTACTCCATTAAGCAGTTCCATCTTTTCCCTTTCTGCTTCCCTTTCCCATCCTATCGTTTCCATTTCTGCAGGTTTTGCTTTCTATATCTTCCCGTTTAATTCTATCCTCTGTGGCAAAAAAATGTCATTTGTTGTCTTCGGCTTCCCTTTCGGCTTCCCTTTTTATAAGTATTATATAACTTACATCGTTGATTGCCTTTCAATTTCTCTCTGTTTCTTCAAGAAATCAGTTTTGTTACGCATTGGTTCCATTACACCAAACCGGAGTGCTCAAGCTCAGCCCATATGACCCAAGACATCCCATTCAACATCAACCAATTTAAGTCCGAATCTACGTATTATTCATAATTTACTGCCTGGTGCGATGATTTGTTTGATAGAGTAAACATGTAAATTACTTCATTGAAATCTTAAAGATTATCAATAACAATGACGCGTATTAACCTTTTAAACGTAACTTATAAAGATCAATGTAATTTACTAAATGCAAAAAGTATACTTATTAGCAAACACTAAATAATAAACACTTCATGCTACTCGCAATGCATCACTATAAATATCATTATCGTATTATTAAGTAATATATATGTTCCACTTTTGATATGTTGATTATCTTCTGATACACTGCACAACACGAAAGCCTTAGAATCATTCTTAATTTTGTCCAAATTCTATTTTGTCACGTGTAAAAGATATCGACGCCGTATTTGTTCATTACAAAGTGTCTGACTTAATGTAATGTGTTTTAATTTGTATCTTGGTCAGAATGCATATTGTGTACGAGTGTTTTTTGTGTGTATAAGTAGCAAGTTTGTTCAATCATGGGCAAATGAAAACTAATGCTATACTGAAGGACTATGGCAAGAATGGTTGAAAAGTAATCTCTCTCTCTCTCTCTCTCTCTCTCTCTCTCTCTCTCTCTCTCTCTCTCTCTCTCTCTCTGTGAACGTTATCGACTTTATTTTTAACGAACAAATGTAAAATGTATACAACATCGGTATGTGAAAGATCAAGCCTTCATATATGTTATTTATAGTACATTCAAATACAAATGATATAGTAAATAGACTCACAAACATAAAAAGATAACAGACATCCAGTCAGTTACTCACATTGTGACCTCAAAATGACATACCGTAAATACAAACACTATACAGTTCAACAATTATAATGGTGTCATGTTTAAACTGTCGTTACTATCATCGAATTTATCTATAAGAAAACATAATTTACTGTATGTCGTAGAGTTTAAGCACTATTCGTCGTCTATTTCATCTCAGAGGATTCCATACCTTTCCTATGCCAATAATTATAACCCGATTTGTTTTACTATAGCAATAATTATTGCATCACTCGGTTTTTTCCCCAAATAGTTATTATCACAATTTGTTTAATACTATTCCGATTAATATCGCCCCACTTGTTTTACGTCATCAATTGCTTATTCTTACCCGATATTATTTACTTTGCATTTAATTATTATCCCACTTGTGTTACGTCATCAATAGCTTATTCTTACCCGATGTGATTTACTTTGCATTCAATTATTCCTCCACTTGTGTTACGTCATCAATAGCTTAGGGGGCGCTCACCAGTTAATATGTACTTTTCAGATAGTGACGTATGTGAGGTGAAGTTGTTTGCATTTGTAACATGCACAATGGAGATAATGTTGGCATATCTCAATGCTACTTTGATGTAATGTGGCTGATATTTCTTTGGATACTGCACTTGTGGAAATTGTAAATGATCTAAGCGCATGGTATAAGAAAATGGATGCTCCCATGTGCTTGAAAAATTAGCCAAAATTAATCAAAAGTACACTAACTTTAGCAGTTATTAAACTAGGGAAAACGAATTTTGCTGAAGTAGGCAATAGCAGCTTCTGAAAGTGCAATGAACAAATTACAAAATATCTGAAAAGTAAAAAAAGTTATCGTACCATTTTTCTACAATTTACCTCTGAAGTCCAGGGAGTGAAAATGACCATGCGGAGCTAGCAGTTTGTTTACATTAGCACATCTTATGTTAGCCCAAGCTGTATACTCTAGAACCTAAAGTACACCCATCAATCATACATCAAAATAAAGGGAATTGAAAGTTCTTCTCCCAACACCTAAGATATACAAAGTCTTTATTATATTGCCAGTATAATCAGTGAAGAAATCCCAGAAAATTATTTTTCTTTAAAATTCTAACCCTATGCAAAGTACGAAACTGTAGAGCGCCACCTTATTATTACCCGATATGATTTACTTTGCATTCAATTATTCCTCCACTTGTTTTACGTCATCAATAGCTTATTATTACCCGATATGATGTACTTTGCATTCATTTATTACTCCACTTATTTTACGTCATCAATAGCTTATTATTACCCGATATGATTTACTTTCCATTCAATTATTAATATAATTGTTTAACTTTGCCTCTATGTATTACCCCAGTTTTTTAAACTTTGCATATAATTATTCATCCACGTATCTTATTTTGCTATCAGCTATTACCTCATTTTGCAATACTTCGTCAATAATTATTATCCCATTTGGTATACTTTCCTATAAATTACAAACTCACATGTTTTACTGCGTAAATAGTAATTACATCACTTGTTCTACTTTTCTATCAAGTATTAATCCAACTGTGTTTTCAATGTCAATAATTATTATCCCACTAGTGCTATTTACAATCAATTATTAACCAAAATGTTTTCTGGATCATTTATCATTGCGTTACATGTTTATTTTTGTATCAATACTTATACCACTCGGTTTTTTTTACATTAATCAAATTATCTTGTCTAAAATCAAATGATTTAACCTAGCAAATGAAATAAGTAATCCAGATTCCAAATGATGTGGTGTCACATGAAATGATTTAACGAACGAAACCGAATGACGCATTTAAAATTCAAATGACGTTGTTTTAAAAAAAAAATGACGTAGAGTGAAATGAAATGATTTAACCCATCAAAGGGAATTATAAATTCAGATTCCAAATGATGTTGTGTGATATGAAATGATATAGCATGAAATGAAATGATTGAACCCCAAAAATGAAATAATGAATTCACATTTCAAATGATGTGGCGTTAAATGAAATGATCTGGAATTAAACAAAATCATTTAAAGAACAAAACGGAATGATGATATATGCTTCCAAATGACGTGCTTTTAAATAAAATGATGTAGTCTAAAACGAAATGATTTAACTCAACAAATGAAATCATGAACTTAAATTCCAAATGATCTGGTACTAAATAAAATAATTTAAAGAACAAAACGAATTGATGAAATCTGCTTCCAAACGACATATTATTACATAAAATTACGTGGTATGAAATGAAATGATTTAACTCAACAAATGAAATGATGAATTCAGATTTCCAAATGATATGGTCATTAAATTAAATGATTTAAAAGAACATAACGGATTGATGAAATCTGCTTCCAAATGACGTAGTATTAAAAGAAATTATGTAGTCTAGAATTAAATGATTTAACCCTAAACAAGAAATGAGGTATTCAGATTCCAAATTATCAGGCATTAGTTGAAATGGTCTGAAGAACAGAATGGAATGATCAGCTCATATTCCAAATGATGTGGTATTAAATGAAATATATAGAAAGTAAACGGTCGGATCAAAATGTAAATCAGCTAGCGTAAATCCAAACAAACACAGGAGGGCGCTGCAATATATGACGTATGATGTCAGCACCCCGAAACATTATCGACGGGCGTATTTACAGCATTCGGCTGAGATTTTTGCAGACGACAGTTGGACAGTAAAGCAATGGTAAGTGTTTCTTTTCGTATTTTATAAACAAGAGCCATGTTTTCCAATCAGTATAAAGTGATTTTATCCACATTAATGAATGTGCGTGTATTGTTTTCTTTCTTCAAGTTTTGCCCTGTACTGCGGGAGTTTCTTAGGCTTCAACAAAGCGAGATCTATCAACTAAAGAGATTTAATCTTGATTTTATTTTATCAATAATAATTACCATGTTTAATGACCTTACACACTTAGCCAAAAATGTGTTTCCCGTCATTTTTGTTATATTTTAGATTACCGGCCCTACGTGCATACTCATTAATCGTCCAAGGTCTACTTGTTATCAATTCTTTTTCCGCCAAAGAATCTAGTTTGCAATGACATATTAGTGCTTTGTTTCTTCTTTAATATTTCATCTTTGATATCGAATATCATTTTTCTTAGAATCCCTTATTCACGACTCTTAGTGTACTTCAAACACCTCACTCTCCATTCCAAACGTATTGAAAATTGGGGGTTGGGGGACTTAGTCATATATTTTAAAAGAATAATACGTAAACAAAAAACAGTTACCTCCTTTTGAATTTTATGGCGAAGAAAAAGCACAGATCATGTTTGAATAAACCCACAATTTAGCAAATGATGTATGAAAATAACAAGGAACGACCATGGATTCTATCAGAATTAAAAAAAAAAACAACAGCATCATCTATTTGCAAGTGATACTAAATAGCCCTTAGGATAAAGACTCTCTCTCTCTCTTCTCTTCTTTCTCTCTCTCTCTCTCTCTCTCTCTCTCTCTCTCTCTCTCTCTCTCTCTCTCTGCAGTAGAAATATCGAATCCTGTACTGTCTGCTGACTGCAGGACCAATGCTAGATTTTACCTGATCTCCATCGATTTAAGTAGTGTTTATTTGGTATGTATTTGTACTTAGCTCAATTGCCTGTTTCAACATAAAAAAAATTCTGAAAAAGTAAACAAAAATAATAATAATAAGCAATTTTTAAAAAAAAATTAAATTTAAAAATGGTTTTGTAAAGTTCTCTAAACAATTGTGAAAACAGAAAATATTTTACAAGAATCATAGAGGCATGATCCTGAGATAATTCAGAAAGAAGAAAAGAAATTGATTCCATTGCTGCTGTCTTTCTTTCCATATCTGCTTCAACACTACAAGGACTTCCATATTTGTAAAGTTGTATGTGATGAGCCCTTAGAAAGACAAACGGTCCACATCTCCAAATAGATCAAACAAATCAACATGGAACGTGTATCAACAATTAGCATCTCTTGATACTTTAAGTTTGGGTCTATATAAAGTGTTACAAGTTTATGGTGTTAAATTAAGTAAGAGAAACAAGGAAAACCGTAGAGTTTAAGAAAATCTAACTTTGTGCACCAGCAGTATTACATGCGCAGGCGCGCACTGAGAAAATGTATCATGAAAAGGAGAGCGATAGATGCATTCCAATCATTATGTATGTACATCAAGTATGACTTAGAACGAGATGAGAATAATGATAGCGTATGACATGAAAATAATATTACATAAAATTATGAGTGACAACATCATACGTGGTAATTTTTCTAGAAGATATTTTTTCACAGTATAAAGATTTAGTTTCTAATGATTCGACTCCAAACTATATAAACAATATGTTCAGTGAAAAGACCAATAATGTCGATACAGTTTGTGGTCTTTCGATACTACGCTTTATGCCAAATTATAACTTTCTTCTTTCTAAGTCCGAAATGTAATTGTATAAAAATAGTTTGGGTCCAATCATTTGGAACTGTCTACTTATAAATGTTAAAGAATAACCATCAGAGCATTCCTTTCGTCACAAGCGTTTGAATTGGATACAATCTGAATAATGTCTATAACCGGTTATGGTCAGCTTTCCCCTGTGTGTGTGTGTGTGTGTGCGTGTGTGTGTGTGTGTGAATGAAAAGCTTACAATTATGCATGTGGTGAACAAAATGTTTTCTATGCTATATTAACACTTGATTGTTCCTGTGTATATCAATCATTAAACCTTTTCTATATGATGTTTATTTCTCAACTGTATTTTATATATTTGCCTCTACATATGTATATAATAAAGTGTTACAAGTGAGGTTACGTTTGGTACTAATTGTGTTGCCATCATCACATAAGACTAGTAGTAGTAGTAGTAGCAGTAGTAGTAGTAGTAGTAGTAGTAGTACAAAATGCAAAGAGAAATTAACATTGAACCAAAGGTGGAAAACAAAGAGAAACGCGTGAAATTAATATTTAAAACTCAGGCGTGGATATGAGTTACGCGATCAGTGAAGTATGCATTAATACTACTACTACTACTACTACTACTACTACTAATAATAATAATAATAATACTAATAATCATAATAAAACTATCTTTAAGGAGGATAACACATTTGATCACGGCTGACCCATCTGCCGTGTGGTCCTCAGTTTTTATATTCGGCTATGATACAATTTAAAAAAAAAAAATAAAACATCTAAGAAAGAAAAAAATATACACAAAATAAAAATATAAGATCATGCACATAACCAGGTATTTTTGCTCACTCACTCTGACTATGTGTGACTATACTTCGAAACATACAACTATGAACGATATTCAATACACAGGTACATACATTTCAGCATAATTAAAGATCTGGATATATAAATCATGGATATGATTATATAAAGTTTTCTAATCAGAGCTTTTAGTATGTCATTCCAGCTGGTTTAGAAAGAATTTCTTTAATGATATTTTAAAAGAAGCAAGGGAAGTTGAATTACGTATTCTCGTTGATAGGGAATTAAATGCATTAGATGCTGATACAAAAAATTAGGTTTTTTTAATAAATGATTGGTTTTCGACCGAGGAATCTGGAGATCGTTGTTAGTTGTCGATCGGAGATTACGCTCAGTATTCGATGATCTTAGTTCAATTATGTTAGAGATATAATCTGGAGAAAGATCGTTGAAAGACTTGCATGACACGATTCCTTTGTTTTTGTTTTTGATGGTTTAACGCCATTTTTTTCAGTACAATATAGGCTATACATGGCGGCAAGTATTAATGGTGGAGGAAGAACCCGGACAACCCCGGAAAAGAACCACCGACCCACGAGAAGCTACTGGCAAGCTTTCTCACATAACCACATTTGCCGAATCTTAGACTCGAACACACGCAGAGGTGAGATGGCAGTGGTCTGTAACGGACAACGCTTTAGACCACTCGGCCACTCGGAGCCCCACGATTCCTTTACAATAAAGAATACGTTTTTGTATAGGTAGCCATTTCATACGTGAAAATAAAATACTTGAGGGAGTCATAACACAAAGTTTCAGTATTATTTGGGCTGCCCTTTTCTGGAGTCCGTCAATTATGGACAGATTATAATTTGATGTGTTTCCCTATACGGTACAGTCGTAATCTATCAGTGGTAGTATATAACTCGAAAAATAAATTTCAAGTCATTGTGGAGGTAGAAATTTCGAAACCAATTTTAAGAGTTATTCTTTTGACTACCGTTGCAAATAGGTTATCGATATGCGCATTCCAGCTGAGGTGTTGATCAATATAGATACCAAGAAGTTTCTGATTTTTGAAATAGATGCGTCTAAGCCATTTTGAGTTGGAATTAAATCCATATTAGCAGATAGACGCTGCCTTTTTCCAATTGTCATACATTTCGTCATACATACATACATACATACATACGCCTTCGCACAACCACTTTGTCTAGCAGCATGCTTTTGCATGCCCACAGTGTCTAGTATCGTGTCTTTGC
Source organism: Unio delphinus (assembly GCA_029339505.1). NCBI lineage: Eukaryota > Metazoa > Mollusca > Bivalvia > Unionida > Unionidae > Unio > Unio delphinus. The sequence goes on from JAQISU010000306.1 coordinate 2,440,177, forward strand.
ATGACCACATTTTCTATTAACACGCTTTTACATGCCCACAGTGTCAAGTAAGATGCCTGTGCATGCCCATAATGTAAAATTACATGCCTTTGCATGACCGCAATATTTACCAACATGATTTCGCATGCACATGTTGTCTAATAACACGCCTTTGCATGACCACAATGGCTATCAAAGTGATTTCGCATGCCCTTATTGTCTAATAACACGCCTTTGCATGACCAAAATGGCTACCAAAATGATTTCGCATACCCACATTGTCTATTAACACGCCTTCACATGCCCAGTGTCGAGTAAGATGCCTGTGCATGTCCTTAGTCTATAATATATCTGCGCATGCCTACTTGCTAATGCATGTCCAGTGTAAATTAAAATGCATGTGCATGCCCCTATTGTCCATTACATTGCCTCTGCGTGACCACAGTGAATACTAACACATTTTGACATGCCAATATTGTCTACTAACATGTCTCTGCAGGCCTACTTACCTATTAACTTATTTATATTTGCAAAATGTCCGATAACATGCCTTTGAATGCCCAGTGTCTTGCAATATGCCTTGGAAACCGACATTGTCTACCAACATGACTATGCATGCTTACATTGTCTATTAACATGTTTTAGCATGCCACCATTGTCTAATAACATTAATGTGCATGCCCACTGTGCCAACAAACATGTCTTTGTATGCACACCTTTTCTACTAACATGCTTTTCCATACACATATTGTCTACCAACACGGTTTTGCATGCACACTTTCTCTACTAATACAATGTACATGACCACCTTATATAGCAATTCACCTTCTCATTACTACGTTGTCAGCTAACATAATTTTATTTCTGCACATAGACTTCTACTATGCATTGGCAAGCATATGGCTTCTACTAGCATGCATTCGCACGACCACAGTTTCTAGTAACATGTTTTTGCATGACGATGATGAATTTGATTTATAGTGCTGTATCGCCCCCTAGGGGCATGTAGTACTGTTTTACGTTTCTAGCAAAGCTGGATATTTAATTTATCCTGGGGGTGAGGAATGGTGCTGCTTCTCCCAGGCATTTATGTACTCAAGGAGTGCTTTTTAATTTGGTCGTCAGGTCGGGTTTGCTATTAAGTAACCATGGACCTAATTGGACGACCCTGGGTGAGTGGGAATAGACCCAACACACTCAACCCTAACAGCCATTTTATGTGTGTTAATGGTGTGCAATGGCACAAGTGGAGGTATAGGAAATTAGTTTCACATCTCCGCCATTTTGGAGCTATCCGAGTTGTGGCAATAAAGAGAGGTACCTTTATGTTCAAGTTTGTCATACAGCCCGCAACATTGTGATTTCATGCTTAATTCAAATCTGGTCCAGTTGTTACTAATGGACAGGAAAATACCAATAATGTGTGAGCCACCTATGCAGTTAAAACAAATCAATGAAGTCGTAAAATTTGTTTAACTATCTTAACTTTGCAATATTTCTAGTACAAAGTGTACATGTATTAAGTCCCTAACAAGTCTCAATACTAAGATGTCAATGCGACATAAATAAGTATAGTCACTGTTTGGTAAAAATAGCTTGTTAATTTTGAACGGTGTGCAACAAAATGATCAAGTCAGGTTTCGTGAAGTAGATTGTTCGAAAAGGGTTCTCGTACCAAATGAGGACCCTGTTAACCAGGCAATGAAAGCAATCAGATTCTTTTCTGTGTTGTTTGTTTCAGTATCCCCTAATATCAAGCTGCCATCTTGTTCTCATAGTGTCCCATCATATGGTTGTTTCCTCAGACCAGCCATCATTTTCCTTTGTCCTGGGTTCTTTGAAGTTATTTCTCTCCTGATGTTTTTCCGGTTTTGATCCAGAAGTAATGTCCCTTTATCCAAACTTTTTTCCCCCAAAATTGGATGAACTCTGTGCTGTTTTGAGTTAATAGAGTATACAGCCCCATACACCCCAGCCCCAGTTGGGAGTCTATATGCCTAAAATTAGATAAAATTTAATTGCAGCCCTGTTCTTTTTGCATGACCATATTTTCTATTAACGTGTCTTCACCGACCTACAGGGTCTACTAACAAGCCTGTGTATTCCCAGCTTATCTACTAACATGCCTTAGGACACCCACACTGTCTACTAACATGTCTTAGGACACCCACACTGTCTACTAACATGTCTTTAAAATATGTTCTGAGGTATTTCCTGATATTATTTACTTACAAGTAAAACTTATGCTACTTAAGTTAGATATTACAAAAGAAAGAAATAACAAAAACACATATGGAGATAAAAATAATATATTCAATTTTGTGTATATGCTCTGTTGTCCTACAAAGAATAAAAAATATTGATTTGATCCCATACTGAGAGAAATTGGAATAAACAAAATGCAATGATTTATTCAACTGTCATTTCTAAAATTTTCATAGAGTAATATGTGTCATAGTGTAACATGTTGCTTAACTCTTCATAACAATGATGAAAAGTATCATAGTGTAACAAATTGACTCTTAATGATGTAAATGAAATGTATAGTGTAACAAATTGACTTTTCATGATGTAAATGTATCAGTGTAACAAATTGGTTAACTTCACTACAAAAATGAAAAGTATCATGATAGTGTAATAAAATTGACTGCCTTTTCATTAAAATAACTACTGTATCATAATGTGATAAATGCTTCAATAATATTTATTTTATTTTATTTTCAGATATTTTCATATATTTTCTGACCTGAAGACTTTTATTATTAATGTGAATACACATAATCTTGATTTAACTGTACTAAAAACCAGACTTATGTTTCTAGTCCTGTTTACCACTGTTTTTCCTCTGGAATTTATGCTTCCACATGACAGCAGAGAAGCTTGTGATGTAATATAATGACATAATTTGCACTTGGAAAAGCCTAATGTGTTGGACTGTACCTCTACTCTATTGACATATTCAAGTATCAAGAGACAATGGTGCATGCGTTTATTAGGCAACAGCCGATCCAACTAGAATTCGATAAGTCTGTGATTATAATCAGTACACTGGTCAGAAAATGATCATTGTGTCAAAACCTTTAAAACAAATTGTGTACATTTATTAATTCATTGATAGTTCTTATATCAGATTTGACATTAAATAGTTTCCAAGACAACCATGATCCTAGAAATAAGACTGGTTCTTTGTATAAACAATATGTATATCTATATAATATGAGAAAGTTTGATAATTTCTAAAGCAACTGCAGCAGATTTACACATCTGACACCTTAATATATATATTACTACAAAACAAAATAACTTCATTAATCTATAAAAAACAATATTTTTTTGCACTATTCATTACAAAATAATATAATTCTGTTTAACTTCATATTAATAAAATTATTATTCACTGCATTGGTATTATTTTGCCTTTCAAATTCAGCTAGAGGAAGAAGAAAACAGTTCAGTGTAATGTCTGTAACCTCGAGACTGTTGTAAATCTGTAATTTTGATTTGTCCATCTGAATCTGTACCAGATATCAAGAGTTGTGACAAATTAGAGATGTTTCAGTTATCATGGAGAAATGTCTTTACAGATTAAATTAAGTCTGTTATTAAGTATTAGATAATTATCTTCTCAACAACAAATTAAATAAAATCTGTTTTACATTTATGTCTGTCATTCAGTGCAATAGATTGTAGGCATCACAAAAAATAAGTACTTCCATATTGGGACCTTTCATTTGGTCATTTGTCCTGACTAATCAGACATTTTGATTCTGAATGCAGACATTCAATTATTATAGAATATAACTGGATGATGTTATCTTGAAGTCTAACAATTTAAATGACAGTTCTGGAAGTGTTAAGCAAAATCAAAATGTACAGTATTGACTATAGCATTATGGAATATTTCAAATTTGTGAATGAAAATAAACATAAAATGTTAGTGTAGAGATGTAGACTGATTTGATTTTCTTATTTTTGATGTAATATTAACATTAAACACCCATTATCTCCTAAAATCTATGTACAGGGAAAGACTTCAAATAATTATAATTTGATGATACGTAATGTAGATATACATATAGCAAGTTTTTATTAGGATGTTTATCATTAAAGTTACAAAAACAAAGTCAATGTGTGAAAATTCACTTATTTACATGTACCGTTAGAATTTCCTCCAGGTAAAAGAAATTCCAAACAATTACATTAGGCACTCAGAAGGTAAAAAACAAGGCAATACATGACACAAAACTTTCACTTTATCATCAACTATTAATAGATTATTAAATAAAAACAGATCTGAAACTCCTCATATTAAAATCATTTATGAAATAAAATGTTTAAAAACAAAGATATGTAAAATTATATAGACTTGTTGAATTGGATGTATGAGACCTGTGTCTGTGGTGGACATGACACCATTTTTATCATTGGCAAATATTAAAGACTACATTGTAACCTCTCCACTTCCCAACTATTTTGATAAATTACTGACAGAAAAAATGATGATACTGACAACTATTCGTAAGACAATATATAATGGTCTACATGATAATTCACTAATGTCTTAAGAATTAGTGGATGAGGTCAAAGGTCACCAGAACATGGGCCTTTACTGTGCCAGAGGTCTTACACTTGATCATATTGTTAGCAACTGCAACAATAAAATGTTCCTCCATGTTAAAAAAGTCTATGTACAAAGTGAAAATATAGGACAAGTTTAAAAGGCCACCTACCAACTATATAGTACAAACATTTGATATTATTATAGACATGTTGTTTATGCACACCATGCAAATTTTTAATTACAGCAGACTTCATAATCTGCTGTTTTTTTAAATTGAAACATTATCTGGCAATCTCCCTAAACCATCTTTAGTTTCCACACAAACGGATATGAAGAAATTCATCCCTTCTATTCATATGCATCCTTACGGTAGTTTGTATTGCATATGTCAGAGATTAAAAAAATCACAAATGAGATGGGAATATCACCCGATTGCTTGAAGGCACTTGCCTTTTCATGCTTGATATGTTATAAGGTGTAAAATCCCCAAGACCGTATTGTATCAAAGTTATCTATATGATGGTATCACGCAAATAAAAATCATTATTTCAAAATCCATTCATTGTGATTACAAATGATAATCTTTTCTCTAGCAAAGGTTACAAAAGTATTATTAAAGCAAGTTATTGCAGTATATAATATTTGCCAAACTAACATCAATGAATGTTCATATCAATTATGATTACCTATGGAAAACAAATATAAGCCTGGGTGTTGAATTAGCACAATTGGCAGTGAGAAATAAACTCACTAAATAAGCCTGGGTGTTGAATTAGCACAACTGGCTGTGAGAAATAAACTCACTGAATAAGCCTACCGGCAGGATATCACAAATTACAAAGCAAGCCAGTCTCGTAAACTGACTCCGAATTCTTTAAAGTGATCATTTATTTTATTTTTATTAAGTCAGCTTACATCATGAAACCATTATTGATTCCTTTTTTCCTGCATTGACAGGAATTTCAAAAGTGAATTGAAACAACGGAACAGTTTTGAAAGCGACACAATCTAGAGCATTGTGCATTCATATAAATATAAGGCTGAACAGCAAATTAGTTTTTAATAATTTCATATAAATGTTCTGTATCTTTAGTTTATAGTGTTTGATTGTTTGAGAACAAGAAGCATGCATTTCGTCTGGTTGGGATAAATGTATGTCATTTCCAGTTATTATTCTCTTAGGCAGGAAATTGTAGCAAAGGAAAAATATATTACAAGGAATTAATTTATTATTCGTTCTTTATACCTTACAACTTTTAATATTCTTTTTGTGCAAGAATAACTACTTTTAATCATATAATGCAAATCTGATGTGAAAAGAAAAGTGTTAGAATGTGCATGGTGACCTTTAAAAGGTCTTCTAGTATTGGAAATAAGTAGTATACGTTTATGGGATTGTTCCAAACTTTCTAGTGTTTGAATATACAGAAACCTTTCTTTCAAATATAGATATCTGTCTACAAGAATGCATGTTATAAATAATTATATATAAGTCTGGGTTTATGCAGTCTGGGTTTATATCTGGGTTTATGCAGATTGCTAGCAGTAATCAGCATTATACAATGAAAGATCAGGGTTTGTGTTGTCTGAAGTTAGACTGTCATCACACAATGTTAGACTGTCATCACACAATGTTAGACTGTCATCACACAATGTTCCAGCATATCTGGGTTAACTTTATGCATATCACTAACAGTAATCAGTATACAAGAAAATATCAGTCTGTGTTGTCAAAAATTAAACTTGACTTATGGATGAGTATAACTGTTTTTTTTATCAGGTTAATATTTGAAGACGAACATTTTAAATTCATGATTCTACAAATAAAGGAAAAGCTGCAGTTTAATGTGATACATTATATTTTTTAAACACTATGACATAGTACAATATGTATTAATAAATCTAAACAGAAGCTCACAAGGGTCTGAAGAACATTTCTAATAATGCAATGAGTATAAATGCAAGGACTGTAAATAAATTAGTGTACATGAGGTCCAAGGCTACTTTCAAAGGTCAAAGGTCACTATCATCACCACTGACTGTATAATTGGTTCCAATACTAGCCCTAAGTTCTCAGCGACATATGTCTGAAAGAATACAAATAAAATATTAATCAGAACACATACCACATGACTATTGCTATTTTTTTTTAAATACAACTACATCTTGTATTTGCCATATTACATAATAATAACTAAATATAAGGCATAATCTAATATCACAACACCTGCCTTCATCAGAAAAAATTAAATTCTTGTCATTTTATAATAAACACAAGAATGTTATATTGTATAAATACAATACTTATATAGGATTGAATGATTGTCATTGTATTATTATCAGTGTTAAAATTTATCTAATCATTCACAATGCAAGTAAACTGTAAACAAATGTATGCTAACATTGGGAGTGATTCTACAGCAATGTACCCTTCAATAATAATCATCATTCAAACCTTATAATTTAAATTTTCCCCTTTCTTTCATCAACAAAACATTGGATAAAGCATGTCAATATTGATTTGTATTGTAATTATCACATCGTCTTAAGCTGGACAGTAAGTGTTGAATTTTATTGTTATAATACACCTTAGTGATAAATTATGTCATAACAATAATGTTGTAATTAATTATCACAGTAAGTGTTGAATTTATCATTGTTATAATACACCTTAGTGATAAATTATGTCATAATGATAATGTTGTAATTAATTATCACAGTAAGTGTTGAATTTATCATTGTTATAATACACCTTAGTGATAAATTATGTCATAATAATAATGTTGTAATTAATTATCACAGTAAGTGTTGAATTTATCATTGTTATAATACACCTTAGTGATAAATTATGTCAAAATAATAATGTTGTAATTAATTATCACAGTAAGTGTTGAATTTTATTGTTATAATACACCTTAGTGATAAATTATGTCATAATAATAATGTTGTAATTAATTATCACAGTAAGTGTTGAATTTATCATTGTTATAATACACCTTAGTGATAAATTGTGTCATAATGATAATGTTGTAATTAATTATCACAGTAAGTGTTGAATTTATCATTGTTATAATACACCTTAGTGATAAATTATGTCATAATTATAATGTTGTAATTAATTATCACAGTAAGTGTTGAATTTATCATTGTTATAATACACCTTAGTGATAAATTATGTCATAATGATAATGTTGTAATTAATTATCACAGTAAGTGTTGAATTTATTATTGTTATAATACACCTTAGTGATAAATGATGTCATAATTATAATGTTGTAATTAATTATCACAGTAAGTGTTGAATTTATCATTGTTATAATACACCTTAGTGATAAATTATGTCATAATGATAATGTTGTAATTAATTATCACAGTAAGTGTTGAATTTATCATTGTTATAATACACCTTAGTGATAAATTATGTCATAATGATAATGTTGTAATTAATTATCACAGTAAGTGTTGAATTTATTATTGTTATAATACACCTTAGTGATAAATGATGTCATAATTATAATGTTGTAATTAATTATCACAGTAAGTGTTGAATTTATTATTGTTATAATACACCTTAGTGATAAATTATGTCATAATGATAATGTTGTAATTAATTATCACAGTAAGTGTTGAATTTATCATTGTTATAATACACCTTAGTGATAAATTATGTCATAATGATAATGTTGTAATTAATTATCACAGTAAGTGTTAAATTTATCATTGTTATAATACACCTTAGTGATAAATGATGTCATAATGATAATGTTGTAATTAATTATCACAGTAAGTGTTGAATTTATTATTGTTATAATACACCTTAGTGATAAATGATGTCATAATTATAATGTTGTAATTAATTATCACAGTAAGTGTTGAATTTATCATTGTTATAATACACCTTAGTGATAAATTATGTCATAATAATAATGTTGTAATTAATTATCACAGTAAGTGTTGAATTTATTATTGTTATAATACACCTTAGTGATAAATGATGTCATAATTATAATGTTGTAATTAATTATCACAGTAAGTGTTGAATTTTATTGTTATAATACACCTTAGTGATAAATTATGTCATAATTATAATGTTGTAATTAATTATCACAGAAAGTGTTGTTTGCATAGATATGAAATACCTTTGTGAAAAGTGTTGTTTTATTGATGAAATCGTAAATGTTATGATTACTGATTTAATGAAATGCAGAATTAATTAGGCAATACCACCCAGCCACTCACCTTTCTACAACAAGTATATTTTGGACGAATTAGGGAATACCACCCACCCACCTTTCTGTAGCAAGTAGTCTGAACTGATTAGGTAATACCACCCACCACCCTTCTGTAGCAAGTAGTCTGAACTCATTAGGTAATACCACCCACCCACTCACCTTTCTACAACAAGTATATGTTGGACTAAGTAGGCAATACCACCACCCAGCATTATGAAGCAAGTAGTCTGAACTAATTAGGTAAAAAATGTCCTCATTATTAATACCACCCACCCACACACCTTTTTACAACAAGTATGTGTGGGACTAATTAGGGAATACCACCCACCCACCCATCTTTCTGTAGCAAGTAGTCTCAACTAATTAGGAAATACCACCCACCCACCCACCTTTTTGTAGCAAGTAATCTGAACTAATTAGGGAATACAACCCACCCACCCACCTTTCTGTAGCAAGTAAACTCAACTAATTAGGGAATACAACCCACCCACCCATCATTCTAATTAGTTAATGACAGCCAGTTATTCATGCATAAATTCCATCACAACTTCTGTATCTTAGAGTGATCAAAGATCCATTATTTTACCATGTTAGAAATTCATCACATCATCAAAATGGTTGGATTAACATAAAATGGCCCCATTAATAATCACTGATTTGCTTTGGTTGTGAGCTTAAAAATACCCTCATGTGCCTAAATGAAAATGCTTGTATGATAAATTAAAAGATGAAATATAAAATGATTTTAAAAAATATTTTTGCAAAACACTTGGATGTTACTTTAAACAAAATGGATAGGCCATTGGTACTCAGCACCTTCAATGAAAAAGAAGCTGACAGAAGACCAATACTTGACCTGTAACCAATGTCTTAGTTAACTATTCTAAGAATCTATTGAGAAATCACAGCAGTTAACATCTGTAGTGTTCCCACTGTTCCTATACAAGTCAAAATAAACTCCGAAGATTTAGCTACTTAAATACATTCACCACAAATCATAGGCCTTCATTAGAGTCTACCTGTCAGTGATATAATTCTTTAATACTTTGATTTCACACTTGTATTTGTATACAGATCTCTTGAATGGACACATGCTTCATGACAAGGCCAAACATACCATATATACTCACATATAAGCCAAAGAATTTAGGAAAAAAAAAAGCATGGAAGAATCTGCTTATCTGCAGGCCAAGGTCCATGTCTGAAATTTTTAACACTTTTTTTGTTCGGTTTCCAGTATTTATTATTATTATTTATTATTTTTTAATACACCTTAGTGATAAATGATGTCATAATGATAATGTTGTAATTAATTATCACAGTAAGTGTTGAATTTATTATTGTTATAATACACCTTAGTGATAAATGATGTCATAATTATAATGTTGTAATTAATTATCACAGTAAGTGTTGAATTTATCATTGTTATAATACACCTTAGTGATAAATTATGTCATAATAATAATGTTGTAATTAATTATCACAGTAAGTGTTGAATTTATTATTGTTATAATACACCTTAGTGATAAATGATGTCATAATTATAATGTTGTAATTAATTATCACAGTAAGTGTTGAATTTTATTGTTATAATACACCTTAGTGATAAATTATGTCATAATTATAATGTTGTAATTAATTATCACAGAAAGTGTTGTTTGCATAGATATGAAATACCTTTGTGAAAAGTGTTGTTTTATTGATGAAATCGTAAATGTTATGATTACTGATTTAATGAAATGCAGAATTAATTAGGCAATACCACCCAGCCACTCACCTTTCTACAACAAGTATATTTTGGACGAATTAGGGAATACCACCCACCCACCTTTCTGTAGCAAGTAGTCTGAACTGATTAGGTAATACCACCCACCACCCTTCTGTAGCAAGTAGTCTGAACTCATTAGGTAATACCACCCACCCACTCACCTTTCTACAACAAGTATATGTTGGACTAAGTAGGCAATACCACCACCCAGCATTATGAAGCAAGTAGTCTGAACTAATTAGGTAAAAAATGTCCTCATTATTAATACCACCCACCCACACACCTTTTTACAACAAGTATGTGTGGGACTAATTAGGGAATACCACCCACCCACCCATCTTTCTGTAGCAAGTAGTCTCAACTAATTAGGAAATACCACCCACCCACCCACCTTTTTGTAGCAAGTAATCTGAACTAATTAGGGAATACAACCCACCCACCCACCTTTCTGTAGCAAGTAAACTCAACTAATTAGGGAATACAACCCACCCACCCATCATTCTAATTAGTTAATGACAGCCAGTTATTCATGCATAAATTCCATCACAACTTCTGTATCTTAGAGTGATCAAAGATCCATTATTTTACCATGTTAGAAATTCATCACATCATCAAAATGGTTGGATTAACATAAAATGGCCCCATTAATAATCACTGATTTGCTTTGGTTGTGAGCTTAAAAATACCCTCATGTGCCTAAATGAAAATGCTTGTATGATAAATTAAAAGATGAAATATAAAATGATTTTAAAAAATATTTTTGCAAAACACTTGGATGTTACTTTAAACAAAATGGATAGGCCATTGGTACTCAGCACCTTCAATGAAAAAGAAGCTGACAGAAGACCAATACTTGACCTGTAACCAATGTCTTAGTTAACTATTCTAAGAATCTATTGAGAAATCACAGCAGTTAACATCTGTAGTGTTCCCACTGTTCCTATACAAGTCAAAATAAACTCCGAAGATTTAGCTACTTAAATACATTCACCACAAATCATAGGCCTTCATTAGAGTCTACCTGTCAGTGATATAATTCTTTAATACTTTGATTTCACACTTGTATTTGTATACAGATCTCTTGAATGGACACATGCTTCATGACAAGGCCAAACATACCATATATACTCACATATAAGCCAAAGAATTTAGGAAAAAAAAAAGCATGGAAGAATCTGCTTATCTGCAGGCCAAGGTCCATGTCTGAAATTTTTAACACTTTTTTTGTTCGGTTTCCAGTATTTATTATTTCTATCAATTGCCGAAGATGAGATCACATGCCTAATGATGCCACATGGCTCAAAAGATTTGTCCTGTCGTGAAGTGAAACAAATATTTTTGTTTCTAACTTAAGTGGTAGGAAAATGAATTAAAAACATCTTTTAACATACTTGACGTCTATTTGACAGATGTCCATCCACCAGAAAATGCAGCTATATGTGTTATTTGAGCCACGGTGGTACATGTACTTTCCAAAAGAACTGCCATATTAGTAATCTCTAGTCAAGTACTTAACCCTGAGCTAATCAGTAATCATTAAACTCTATGGTATCATACAAATGCATGCTAGCTTATTTCAGTGTAAATATCCAAAGAATCTATGTAAAAAAATAAAAGAATTACGATACTGAAGGTATTTACGACAAACATTTTCATCGAGAGTAGAAATACATGTACGATAGTCTTAAAGGAACAATTGTGAGAGGCTCCATTGGGGTTTGTTGCATGCATGCTTAGGAAGGGTAAATAACAGTGCAATATACGAGTCAGCATGAATAATTGTAAAAAAATATAATTTGTGGGATTTCTTTGACAGGTGTTTTAGATGTATAGGCAGCCACAGTTTATATACTACTGTTGATTAGTTGTTTGTAAAGCAAATTGGTTTGTTAGCGGTAGAGGTGTTGTACAATAGCTACCATATGCTTAATCTGTGGTAAATGCCTCAAGGATAATAGGTTTCTTTTGTTGCACAATGCCAATGACTTTACTAATACATGCCGACTCTCAGATGTATTGTTTACTGAGATATGGTAGTAGACCTGGTTTCTGCTCAAAGTTATAAACTGTCTCAATACTTGAATAATGTCCACACTGAAACCAATCATATTTTGATCAATTGAATCACACTACTTGTAGTTTAAAAAAAAAACACAAATAAACAACAATGATAAATAACTGATAACCAACCACACATGGAAATAATTAAAGGATAAGGTATATAAATAGTACACTACCACTATAAGAAATTATTTCAGTTTAATCTCTCTAGAAGTTAATATTCAATTCAATCAGATAAAATTAATAGTATTGGAAGTAAAAGAAAGTGTTCGGCTTATGATGCAGCATTCAAACTTAAGTTATTGAATATGCAGAAGCAATAACAACTGTGCTGCAGCATACAAATTTTTTTGTGAACAAGAAACAAGTACGGGAATGGCAGAAAAGGAAAGCAGCATTAGAAGAAATGCCAAAATCCAAGAAGGATCATCGGACTGGGATTGCCTCTTTCCCTTGTAAGTGAATGCCAACAAAATGGATACATTGTGATACGAATTGCAATTCATCTACGTGCTATGCAGATGGCGAATAATGATAAATATAAGTTTGCAGATTCAAATTTTGTTGCATCAGCCGGCTGTTGTTCTCATTTTATGAACTGGACTATCGGATGGCCAAGATGAGAATGACAACATATATGATGAAAGCATGACCGTAACAGAAGCTGAGTTTTGTGAAAGGTTTGGTCTGATACAGAGCCTGATTTTGAAGGAGTCTAAAAGTGATTGAACTTTTATAACTCATGATTTTAGAATGAGGATTAGTTAAATTTCCATTAAGTCTTAACACTTTAGAATTGTTTTTATTTCAACATATAAATTAGCTTTCCTACTTTAATTTTATTTAATAATGTGATTTGCCTATATAAACATATTCAGAACTCACTTTGTGCATCTTGTGATGTACTGGTAGTCTAGAAATTATGTGTCGGCTTATACGTGGGTCATGCACTTTATAACAGTTTTACCAATTCAGTTGGTGGGGTGGGGTTTGGCTTATACACAAACTGGCTTATATGCGAGTATATACGGTACACCTCTATAGAATGGATAAGGCAGAGTGTACAGGTATATCTCTATAAAATGGAGAACTGCTCAATAATGAAAATATTTCTTAAGTCGTTTCCTTGACTTTGAAAAGATATTATACAGCAATAACAAGAAACGTAAAAAAACAAGGCTAAATTGACAAGTAGGTTTGGTGAAGGCAGGGTATTGGATTAATTTCTTAGCAGAACAACATCTTATACATCTGGTACCATAGCTCTCCAATGATAAACCTGTATACAATTATAAGTATTTGCGCAAATGTCAAATTTGCGGTCTAATGTCATCATGGCCTGTCAGCAAAATTAAGCACTTTATGTAGTGCTTAACAAGGTTATTCTTACCTTTTACAAAGTTACAGAACAAATGTCAACAACATTTTGGCACTGGTCAGATTACATTTAGTTTGGATCTATGGGCAACATGCAAGTCTTAATAAGGGTTTTATATTTTGTATTTATTTTGCCCTTGCTACAACATTTCAAATTAAAGAAAAAGCCAAGATTTTGTACAATAAGCATTTAGAATGACAATTTGAGTTTGATTTTATATATCAAAATGAAATATAATTTCTTTGTAAATACATTGTAACATTGCTTTCTCACTTACCAAACATGGGTCTATATTTTGATATAGAAGTAAGTATGAAAAATATATCTTACATCAAAATAAAAAATGTTAACGACTATCTAAAATTAAAAATATAACTTTTCATCATTTTCAGAAACTCCATACCATTTCTGCACTGAATGCTTTCTTATTGTTGAAATTTTACTTCTTCTTATTGGCACCTTCCTCCCGAATTAAGGCCAACAGTATTGTTCTATAGTCCCCAGATGTATCACCCTGGAATAAACAATTAACATAGTTGTAAATCAGGATGTGCTTGTTTGGTTTATATGTATGCCACATCGATTAACTTATTCTGTTATACAGTTATGCTCCTGAAAAACATTTACTTTAGTTAACAGAGGGGAAAATCAAACTTTTGCAATAAATCAAAGCTTTAATGAGTACAGGACACAAAATGAAATTTAATATTTCATCACATTAACTTTTTATATATCATAATGCTTACTGCAATAAACATGCCAAGGGTCTGTTTGTAGCTCCGCTGGAACTCATCCTTTATCTGAACCATATCAACTTCACATCGGGATACAATTACCCGACAAACGGTGTCATCATCTGTGCCAAGGCCCTTCATCGATCGGTACAACTCGGCGGCAAAGTGGGATGCCTTACCCCTGATGCAACGCACTAAAAAGCATAAAAAGAATAATTGTAACCATTATTCATTTCTTTTAATCAGCAGAACAAAAATTCAAACATCTTGTGTCCTCCTTTAAACATTATGACTTATTTTAAGACTAACATCAGAGGCCTTGGGTTGACTATAATGGCAAAGGCCTAATGTTGACTCTAATGGCAGAGGCCTCAGGTTCACTCTAATGGCAGAGGACTCAGGTTGCCAGTAATGATAAAGATTCCCAACTGACTCTAGTGATGGATACAGAAGCTGATGCATATGGCAGAGGCATCTGACTGACATTAATGTTGGGGACCTGTCAGAATAATAATGGAGACCTCAGGTTGACTAGAATGGAAGAGGCTTCACATTGACACTAATGTTGGAAGACTCAAGGCCTTATCAGTAGAGATATATTGTGCTGGGCATGTTCCCTAGACCTATCCTTAGAAATGTATAGTGCTAGGCTTGTTCCCAGGCCTTATCTTCCATGATCAGAACATGGTACAACCTTAATGCTACATATTTCCCATGATGAGGCATGGAGACAAGCCCAATAATCTCCCATGATAAGGTCTGGAGACAAGCCCAACCTCCACTGATAAGAACAGGGTACAACCTTTATAAACTATATGTCACACAATAAGGCCTGGAGACATACCTAATGCAATATATATCCCATGATAAGACCACGTGACATGCCATAAAAAAATTTGTCCAGAAATAGGGGGTGGGTGTATTATCACACAAAATGCACAAAGTGAGAAGCATTTTACCACTAAGTCATTCTTTTGGCCTTTACAAAAATATAATTCTAGACCTGGTTCCCAAACAGTTAGTTTAGAAATATATAGATAAAACATGTATTCCTTGAAAAAATGCTGAAATTAGAGAAAGATTTGTTCAGTATGGAATAGCAAATTTTAAAATCAAACTAGGGCCAAACTATGTCAGATTAGGTCTAAAGATGTCGAAAATCTCTTTGAAAAAAAACCTTTAACTAACTTGGGCTTTGACTCATATACAAGTAGTTCCCAAACAGTTAATGAAACAAAATTCCCAACATATAGATGGGCTTAGAAAATTGAACTGCATTAACATGAAAAAATTTGATGGGCTTGGACTTAAGTGGATGTAGCTTTCTTGGACATAAGGAAATGGAACACATGGACATAATAAAACATTACAGACTCAGACAAAAAGTAACAAGAAAGGCTTGAACATTAGGGAATGAGATAGGCTGGGATATATTTGGACATAAAGGGATGTGATGGATTTGGACATATGGGAATCTAATAGGCTTCTATATAAGATTATGTGATATACAAGGACAAAATGGAATGTGATAGGCTTGATGAATCTGTACATAAAGGGATGTGATGGATTTGGACATATGGGAATCTAATAGGCTTCGATATAAGATTATGTGATATACAAGGACAAAATGGAATGTGATAGGCTTGATGAATCTGTACATAAAGGGATGTGATGGATTTGGACATATGGGAATCTAATAGGCTTCTATATAAGATTATGTGATATACAAGGACAAAATGGAATGT
The DNA here is from genome assembly GCA_029339505.1 of Unio delphinus. NCBI lineage: Eukaryota > Metazoa > Mollusca > Bivalvia > Unionida > Unionidae > Unio > Unio delphinus. The sequence goes on from JAQISU010000306.1 coordinate 2,456,635, forward strand.
GATAGGCTTGATGAATCTGTACATAAGGGGATGTGATGGATTTGGACATATGGGAATGTAATAGGTTAAGATATAAAAAGATGTACTTTACAAGGACATAAGGGAATTGATAGGTTTGGACTTAACTGGATGTGATGGAGGTGGACATAAGAAAATGTGACAGACTCAATCATAAGGGAATGTGATGAGAAGAGATAATGGAAGATGAGTAAAACAGTGTATGCCCAATCTAATGAACATGACAGATAAAAAAATGAACGAAAGTCAATTATATGACATAATCAATCAAGGTATACTTCCGAGAACATGCAGTCTAATGAACATGACACTCAGATAAAAAAAATGAACGAAAGTCAATTATATGACATAATCAATAAAGGTATACTTCCGAGAACATGCAGTCTAATGAACATGACACTCAGATAAAAAAAATGAACGAAAGTCAATTATATGACATAATCAATAAAGGTATACTTCCGAGAACATGCAGTCTAATGAACATGACATTCAGATAAAAAAATGAACGAAAGTCAATTATATAACATAATCAATAAAGGTATACTTCCGAGAACATGCAGTCTAATGAACATGACACTCAGATAAAAAAAATGAACGAAAGTCAATTATATGACATAATCAATAAAGGTATACTTCCGAGAACATGCAGTCTAATAATACTGCAAGGTAATTTAGGGAGAAATAAAAGTTTACAAAGAACATGTTGCTAATGATACTACTAGGTGTTATACCAGATAGAAATAGATGTTTACATAAAAAATATTGCTGGTGACACTGTTTAGTGTTATTTCACACAGAACACATTATTCATGAAAATGCTAGGCAATTTGTCACATAGAAATAAAAATTTATACAGAACACATTATTCATAAAAATGCCAAGCAATTTGTCACATAGAAAAAAAAATTTACACAGAACATATTATGCAACACACACAGGAATACAAGTTTATACAGAACATGCTACTAAAAATATTACCAGCTGTAACACCACATAGACAATAGATAGATCATTCTGCTAATGACACTGCTAGGTCTTGTTACATTGTGGTACACAATACTAATGTGTTTTTTTGTTACATTATAATATTTAATGTAGTGAAGCATGTCAATAAAGAATACTGAACACAAAATGTCATCCAGTGTGGCAACATTTAAGAAGGTGTCACGCAAATTTTACTGAAATTATTTGATGCTTTTGAACACTGTGTATATGTTCTAAATCCCATTATCTGATTATTTAAGTTAGTATAAATGACAGCACTCCTTGACTCCAAATATTTAAGTTACTATAATTTACAACACTCATGGACAACAGATTTTAAGTTACTGTAATAAACAATTTTCTTGGACTGAAGTTTGTTAAAGTTTATCTAACTTATAACACTTTACACTCAAGTTTATTTAAGTTATTTTAATTTAAAACACTTCTGGACTATAGATTTTTAAGTTATCATAATTTACTAGACTATTGGACTACAGATTTTGAAGTGATTTTAATTTACAACACTCGCAAACTACAGAATGATTTTAAAGTTTGCTGTAATTTACAACACTTTTGGATGACAGATTGTTTCAGTTAATGTAAGTTTCAACACACTTGGACTACAGATTTTTAAGTTACTGTAATTAAGAACACTTTTGGATTACAGATTATTTAAGATAATGTAACAGATATCAGTTCTGGAAAATAAAAATCTGTCCATTTTTTTTTATATACCCACCAATAGCCAGCATGCTGTCTTTGAGGTCGCCGGACATTTCACTTTGTATTGTATTATCAATGTCCTTGTTTGCTAACTTGGCATACTCCTGGAATGTTGCTCTCAGCTGCGCATAGCTTCTAGACACAAGGATAACATTAAACCTGCAATCCCAAAAAATGCATTACTAAGACTAAGGGTCATGGCCAATGGTTCTTTGAGAGGTCCATAAAATCAGCCATATTAACAGTACAAGGTTAATATTTCTTTGAGAGGTCTGTGAACAAACCTATGCATACAGTGGAAGGACAGTAATTTTTTGAGAGGTTTGTAAGCAAAGCTATTACAGTGGAAGGACATTAATTCTTTGAGAGGTCTATAAACAAAACTATGCATACAGTGTAATGTTAATAATTCTTTGAGAGGTCTGAAAACAAAGCTCTGCATACAATGAAATGTTAATAATTCTTTGAGAGGTTTATGAAATCAGCTATGCAATCAATGAAATGTTAATATTTATTTGAGAGGTCGATAAAAACAGCTATACATACAATATAAGGTTTATATTTCCTTGACCTTGTCATTGAGAGGTCTGTAAAATAAGCTATAATCACACCATGGTTTAAATGTAAATTTCACATAAAATGAGACAGTAACATCTCCTAGTAACATATACTGAATCACATTGCACTAATGACAACATGCACTATGCTGCAAGCAAGAAAGTCATTAACTGACATTTTAATGTGTCATACTATGCATTATCAGCAATGCCTGTTGATTGTGGCATAGTATGCATTATTTTAAATGCCTGTTGAATGTGGCATAGTATGCATTATTATAAATGCCTGTTGATTGTGGCATAGTATGCATTATTATAAATGCCTGTTGAATGTGGCATAGTATGCATTATCAGCATTGACTGTTGATTGTGGCATAGTATGCATTATCAGCAATAACTGTTGATTGTGGCATAGTATACATTATCAGCAATGCCTGTTGATTGTGGCATAGTATGCATTATCAGCAATGCCTGTTGATTGTGGCATAGTATGCATTATTATAAATGCCTGTTGAATGTGGTATAGTATGCATTATCAGCAATGACTGTTGATTGTGGCATTGCATCACCATTATAAATGTCGGCTGAATGTGGCATAGTATGCATTATCAGCAATGACTCTTGATTGTGGCATTGTATCACCATTAGAAGTGTCTGCTGAATGTGGCATAGTATGCATTATCAGCAAAGACTGTTGAATGTGGCACAGTATGCATTATCAGCAATGCCTGTTGATTGTGACATTGCATCACCATTATAAATGTCTGCTGAATGTGGCATAGTATGCATTATCAGCAATGCCTGTTGATTGTGGCACCGCATCACCATTATAAATGTCTGCTGAATGTGGCATAGTATGCATTATCAGCAATGACTCTTGATTGTGGCATTGTATCACCATTATAAGTGTCTGCTGAATGTGGCATAGTATGCATTATCAGCAATGACTCTTGATTGTGGCATTGTATCACCATTATAAATGTCTGCTGAATGTGTCATATTGTACATTATTATCAGTCATCTTCAAAACAAACATTTATTATTGTCAGTTTAAAACTCTGTTTATGTTACATTTCCACAAGTAAAACCTGCATGTGCTATTATCATTATCAAAAGCTATGTTTTATGTTACTATGTCACATGCCAGATCACAGGATTCAGCAGAAATATGGTTTTTCTTCCTGTTACATGTGCTGATGAATTATTTATTATCAGTTTTGAGAAACTGTTTTGGTATTTCAAGCTGAATGAGAATCATACATTTTCTTCTAAAACATATTTCTTGTTTGATTCATTTGGTTTTATGGTGTATAGCACAGTAAAACTTTGAAGATCATAACATGATGTGGCAATTATCATACAATATTTGCCATAAACACACTACAGTTACAGCCGATCTGGACTGATCTGATGGTGAAAAATTGTGCAGTTTTATTTGTGAGTTGATACCTTAATCACTGCACAGTGGCAGCTTCTGAAGGTGTAAAAACATTTACTATATAAAACATGTGAGACACTATATCTACAGTATATTGTAAGACACAGGTATTGCTTGGATTTGTAATGACCATATTCAAGCTGTTTAGTGGAAATATGGCAAAAGCTTTAGAAAAATAAAATTCATGTTTTACCTCAAGGTATACTGCAGTGAGAATTAAGCAAGCCATTGGGCCCTATGAAGAGCTATTGACCATTGTGAAAAAGCGCAAAATGAAATGGTATAGACATGTCACACGATCAAAAGGACTTGCTAAGACAATCATGCAAGGTACTGTGCAGGGAGGGCGAAGGAGAGGAAGACAGAGGAAAAGATGGGAGGATAACATCTCAGAGTGGACAGGTCTGAAGCTGAGTGACACAGTGAGAGTATCAGAGAACAGATTGGAATGGAGGAAGCTGGTTGTTAGGTCATCAGTGGTGCCCCAACGGTCAGCAAGACTAAGGGATAGATAGATAGATACTGCAGTGAAACATACCTGGATTCATCAGTGCCCCATTTCTTTTCACCTGCATCCAGTAATGCTTGTGCATCTTGCTTGGCTTTGTTGCGGTCAAACTCCTTGCTCTCATCACGATTGGCCTGGAGAAGACTGACCAGTAGCCGCTTGAAGTGACCAGAAGTGTCACCTGCCACATCAGCCTCAAGGTCCTTACCATACACTTGTAGGGAAGAAAATTAAAAATTTTCATGTTTTTAAATAAAGCAGTCACTGAATGTGCGTGCTCATCTAATCCACATCTAATAAAAAAATATTCTGCCAAATCTCCCAACATAATGATTGGAAAATATCAAGACTGATTGTAAAATAACTTACATGTTTTGTATGCCACTTTAAAATCTTTGATCTGTTGGTTTGTGCGGGTGCAGATAATTTCTATAAGTACTTTCTCATCTGTCCCCAGACCCTGCCAATTAAATAAATATAAAAATAAAACAAAATTTTCAAATCATTTCTCATCAAGGTATATTTTAATATGCGTCATTGCAGAAACCCTATTTACCCCAATCTTGTTCTCTGCTATACGTATAGGGGTGAATAACGCAGGGAGCATAAAAGCTGGGAACCAGACTAATTATTCAGCACTTAGCCTGCTTCCCAACCTTATCATAGGACTTGGCATCCCTAACTATGACCGTGTCACAAGAACAGACAGTCACCACAGACCTAAATGTAATCAATTATTACAACAACTGTTTGATTAGTAATGATTATTCTGATAAAAAACAAACATAAAAGGAATATTATTTGTACAAAATTTAGTGCTACCAGAGATAGGTGCTACAGTCCGTAAACAAGGCTTATGAACATGTCATGAATTTCCATTGCAGAAGAAACTGTCTCTCATAACAGGTTTTACTGTACTCACATAAGCAAGTATTTGTTTGTTTGTTTGATTAGGATTTTTAACATTTCAGTAATATCGCTACGATGTCTGCAGTGAGGCAGTTAACAGTGATGTCCAGCACTAAGGCATCATGCCGCAGACATATAGCATGATGTCCCACCCAGTCACATTATTCTGATACCAGGTCGACCAGTCCTAACACTAACCTCTTAATGCTGAGTGCCAAGCGAGGCAGCTGTTAGTACCATTTTTGTAAGTCTTTGGTATGACTCAGCCAGGGATCAAACCCACAACCTCCCGCTTCTGCAGCGGATGCTCTAAGCAAGTATTTGTAATGTTGCTCTTGACTCATGGGTACAATGAACAAAATTATTTGAACTTGGAACAGTGATGCAAGAAATGTTTAACCTTTATCAGTTCCAAATTATCTTTTCATGTATTCCTGCATGGTTTGTATTCATGATATACTGGGAGGGATATATTTATTATATAGTTTCCTAATGTTATTTTGTACATTTATTCCAAAACAAATTCCCAATCATTTCTAATTTTAAGAACAAATGTCTAAAAGGTTATACCATTTTTTAACACACACCAACAAAGATGCACACACAAACACATGCACAGGTGTGGTTACAGAAAATTACAAATGTGTAAGCAGGATAAAATATGTGAATTATTGTAAAACATTATGTACCTTAATAGCCTTGTTAATATTCATTGCATCAAAATCTGCAGGTGACATGCAGAGTCCTCGAGCAATCGTCTTTATACCACCACTCAACTCCCCATCTAATTCACTTATCAGGTCCTGTAGAGAAGAGAACTCATTAAAAAAACATCATTATATAGGTTAATTAATTAATGCATGCTTTAAAATAACAAAAGCAAGACTAATTAAATTATTTAAAGTCTGGATACTACTGTGTCAGTATATACAGAGTATATTCTTTTCCTATTTTATAGTTGTCCTGGATGCTACTGTAAAACAACAATATTTTAAAAAATGTATTTGCCTTAGTATTTTTTTGCTAAACATTTATGTCATTATTCTGCTAAAATTAAAGATTTTATAATAATTAAAATTGTGTATGTATGTAAGTATATATATATATATATATATATATATATATATATATATATATATATATATATATATATATACCTTGCCAATCATTGTCTTATATGTCTTTACAATTTCCAGTCTCTGTGCATTTGATCTGTAAGCCAACACATTGATGATAGCCTGTTCATCAGTACCTATATAGAGAAGTTATAAATAATAATAATAATAATAATAATGCTTTATGATGGTGACACATTCAGAGTACAGTAATCTTTACCTAGATTATAAATGCTATACAGAAAAGAAATAGCTAAATACAGTGTGACCCCGCTATAACACCGTAGCTGGGAGCCTGAGAACCCAGCCATATTATAGACAGAACCATGGTATAAGCAACTAGGTCAGTTAGCTAAAAAATAATGCATGTATCCAAAACAATTGCAGGGTTCAGGGGGTGGGGGGTAGGTAATAAATGTGGGCAGTAAAATATGTGCTTCATTGGCACGGTTACCATCTTAAACTGATGTATATTAAATAGCAAATACACCTGTAGTGAAAACAGAGAAGTCATATATAATATCTAACATTTCTTAGAGAACCACGAATTGGTACACATTCATATATAATGTTTAATTATGATGTAGCATGAATAGAGTACGAAGAACATGTACTCACCAGAGAATCTCATCACATACATTGAAACCACAATAAAAGTCATTTCATACCCAAAAAATACACACACACAGATTTAAAATATTCAATCATTTTGTTACAGGCCATATAGGTCTGAATTTAGTGACTAAACAGTGCACAATCACAAAATGAATGATGAAGCACATTTACTTTTCAGTACATCCCAAGTCAGTAACAGTTTGCTGTCTTTCATTGCATTCATAGGCACAAACATTTTTTATGCGAAATGGAAACTTTCACGGTACATTAAACATATTTCAGTGACGTTGCAAAATGAAAAAATCCATCAGATTCAATTGCTTTCATTTAAGTTTGGTACTGTCTTCTTTGAAGATAAGTTTCTTTGTTTTTATTGAAGATTTTAGATGGCTTTTTTTGAAAGGTGCAGGTTAAAGGCTGGCTTTGGAGAACCAATCAAATGCCCATTTCTTATTGTGGTGGAAACATCAAATAATTGCATTGCAGATTGATTTTTTTTTCATTTGCTGAGTCGGTGCATCACAGATAATGTTTCCTTTGAAATTTCAGCAAAATATTTGATCTTGGTACATTTTAAAAAAAAGGAAATATCTATCGCTTGGTTGATTGTAGTTACAGTTTCTCCTACCTGTAGATGTTTTGTTTTGTTTGGTTGGTTATTTTTCTTTTCTTCTCACACTCATGGATCAGATAATTTAATAAAGGTAAATAGAGACGCAGGTATTATAGTCTGATGACTATAATTAGTACAGAAAATGTATTTTTTAATTCTGAATGGAAATACAAGGAATTTGACTTACCATCCACACACAAATATCAGTTTACTTAAATATATTACTTACTAGCTAGTGGCCAAAAAATTGAAAATACATAGTTTAATAGACAATGCTTTGTCTGCTTGATTTCCACTACAAGAAATGTCAGTAACAAAAAAGCAGATATTTCACAACATACAGTACTCACTCTCAATGTCAACATAAGCAGATTAATATGGTTTTTCAATATGTACAAAGAAATTGTTTATGCAACAAAAAATATATTTCAGTGCTGTATCAAGTTTATGGTTTCCATTCATGGGGCCTCTGAATTTCTCAACTCCTAACCAATGGTTGTAAATACAAGTTTAAACAGCCATTAATGTCATCAATAAACAATAACCAGATGGTATATTTTTTTGCCATCAATAAGGAAAATAAATTCAGTCTGCAACATTGGCAAAGCCATACGTGATCCTAGAATAAAAGTTGTACACTTTTATTTTCATACTTTAAAAAAGAAAAAACTACTTTTTTAGTGTACAAGAAAATACATAAAGTTTCACGAGCTATGTCATGATTTTCTTGTATTACTCATGCAACTAGACACCTTACACACAGTCAGGAGGATGGTCAACACAACTAAATCACATGAGTAGCAATGGAACACAATGAAATTGGTACAAGCTTTACCCACACTTGAGTAGCGACTAGACACATTACACCAAGTCACACCTAAATAGCAAATGCATACTAATTTACTACTATAAAAAGTCTTTGTATACTGACAAACAGGCAAACCAGTCTGATATTGGTTGGTCACATGACTACATAAACCATTGGCTAACCCATGTAATTATATTTCTTCTGCTTGCAACAATTCTGCCAAGAAGCTGATCCAACATACAAATTAAATCCTTTCGATATTAAGATCTGTCTAGCATAAAAGTAAATCCATGTTTAAATACTGCATACCCCATCCTTTCATAGCTTTCCGAAGGGCTTCTGCATCCTGCTCTGCATTAAAGTTATCAGCTGGTTTAACTGTAGGATCCTCCTGCAAAGAAAATAAAATAAATAAATCTAAATTAAATTAAGTAAGTAAAGTGGCTATTACCTCAATTTTTTCTTTAACAATATATACATGTAATTTGTTTTAATGATCCATGTCATGGAATAATTGTATAGCCAGCTGCACAGTTAAATGTGCTCACCTGATTAATCCATGGAAGATCTGATCATTTTACACTTTAATATTTGGTATACATTTTTTATACTTAAATGATTGTATAGGTTTTATAATTAAATAGTGGATATACAGCTTTTATATGACAGGTGTTTTAAACTTTATACTCAAATGTTCAGTACAATTTTTTGTATGCTTCAACAAAGAAATACAATTATTATAAGTTAATAACTGACACAACTTGTTTATACTTTAATTATTAAAACCTAATAACTGCCACAACTTGTTTATACTTTAATTATTATAAGTTAATAACTGACACAACTTGTTTATACTTTAATTATTATAAGTTAATAACTGACACAACTTGTTTATACTTTAATTATAATAAGTTAATAACTGACACAACTTGTTTTATACTTTAATTATTAGATTACAATTTTTATACTTAAATGATTGGTACAACTTTGTACTTAAATTAATGGCATACAAGTTTATATAATTACTGATATACAAGTTTATATAATTACTGATATACAAGTTTATACAATTATTGGTATACAAGTTTATATTTACACAATTATTGGTATACAAGTTTATATTTACACAATTATTGGTATACAAGTTTATATTTACACAATTATTGGTATACAAGTTTATATTTACACAATTATTGGTATACAAGTTTATATTTACACAATTATTGGTATACACGTTTGTATTTACACAATTATTGGTATACACGTTTATATTTACACAATTATTGGTATACAAGTTTATATTTACACAATTATTGGTATACAAGTTTATATTTACACAAATATTTGCTTACAAGTTTATATTTACACAAATATTTGTTTACAAGTTTTTATTTACACAAATATTTGTTTACAAGTTTTTATTTACACAATTACTGGTATACATGTTTATATTTACACAATTACTGGTATACAAGTTTATATTTACACAATTACTGGTATACAAGTTTATATTTACACAATTATTGCTATACAAGTTTATATTTACACAATTATTGGTATTATACCAGTTTATATTTACACAATTATTGGCATACAAGTTTATATTTACACAATTATTGCTATTCAAGTTTATATTTACATAATTATGGGCATACAAGTTTATATTTACACAATTTACTAGTATACAAGTTTATATTTACACAATTATTGGCATACAAGTTTATATTTACACAATTATTGCTATACAAGTTTATATTTACACAATTATTGGTGGTATACAATATTTTATACTGTAATGAATATTGAAGTATCAATGATATTTGGTGGGCTCAATTATCGTGGTTTTGTTAAAAAAGAGGTATTATCTTGAGTACTTAAATGTGTGGTTTTGCCTGTCAAAGTTTGCATATTTGTAAGTATTTTAATTGCATGGTTTAACCTCTACAAATACATAAAATAAAGAATACAAAAGAATAAAACTATGCCAATGCAAATGGCGGTCAGATTAATGTTGAAATCAATACTACCACCTGTATGAGCACAATTCAAAGACCTGGCAAGTTCAATACTTACACTGTGCTTTTAACCCCATCCATCTCTATGAGTACAAATAAAACACCCGTCAAGATTAACCAGTTTCACCATGTTTTCATTGAGTGTTCAACATCATAGGAAGCCAACAAAGTCAATGAAACCAGGCCAATCAGTTATTAAAGTACATATGAATGAATTCATACTTAAACCACTGTCCATCAAGATGCACTATCAGTACTTTCTGACTATCATGGCATTAACAAAGTGGCTTAAGATTGGTAACATTCAGCTAAGATTCGACTCAGTTCCTGGACTTCCTAACCAATCAGAAGCTGCGAACCCAGTGCAAGCACTTGCTTATCAGACAGCTAATGATGTAGTAGAATGCCTGCTGTTGAACAACAGTTGTACTTGAATGAAGGATCAACTTGAACTGAAGTATTAAATTTAATTTTTTTATACTGTTATAATGTATTAGAATTTTCTTTCATTTTTTGTATTACTATTCTTTGAATACCTTTTGCTTTTTCTATATTTTCTCTCTATCCTTACTTACCTCACATATTGATTTAAGGCAGTGAGTATAAAATTACAGCTATCGGATACAGTACCTTATCAAATACAAGCATTGAAACAATATAAAATGATTTATGATTCTTGATTTGAAAGGTTTAAAAAATAAAACAAACATGTAAAAGCTAATATTTAATTACCAAATTACAGTTTTTACCTTGATTTATCAAATACAAGTAGCTGTGTTAATCTCTAGGAATGAAACACTGTAAGAAAACAAGGGGGTTCATCATCCTAAGTGGATCATTTTTCATTGGGGATTTAAATTCGTAGTTCGTGGCCACAACGAAAATTGGTCCCCAATGAATATTGATGATACTACAGTATTATACAAAATTTTATACTTAGATGACTGGCATTAAAATATTATAAAAAATTTTCATACCTAAAAAAATGATTGGTATACAATTTTCATACCTAAAACAATGATTGGTATACAATTTGTATACTTAAGCAATGACAGGTATACAATTTTTATACTTAAGCAATGACAGGTATACAATTTTTATACTTAAGCAATGACAGGTATACAATTTTTATAAGTTAATATGGTAGGTATACAATTTTTATACTTAAGCAATGACAGGTATACAATTTTTATACTTAAGTAATGACAGGTATACAATTTGTATAAGTTAATATGGTATATATACAATGTTTATACTTAAGCAATGACTGGTATACAATGTTTATAAGTTCATATGGTTAGCAGATTATCTGAGTTTCAATCTCTAAATCTTTACCTTAATATTTTCAGTCTCCATTCTAACATCTTCATCTAACTGTTCATCAGTCTTTGCTTTCACTGCTTCCACAAATGCCTTGCCAGCTGATAATAATAATAATAATAAAAATAAAAAAAATAATAATAATAATAATAATAATAATTATAACAACAACAACAATAATAATAATAACAACAACAATAACAATATTATTATTACTACTACTACTAATAATAATAATAACAACAACAACAAACAACAACAATAATAATAATAATAACAACAACAACAACAATAATAATAATAACAATAATAATATTAATAATAATAATAATAATAATAATAATAATAATAATAATAATAACAACAATAACAACAACAATAATAAAAATAATAACAATAATAATAACAATAACAACAAAAACAACAACAACAACAATAATAATAATAATAATAATACCACAACTACTACTACTACCAATAATAATGATAATAAAAAATAAACAGAACAAGAAAAAAAATACAACTGGTATCTAGACAAAATTATTTTTGCATACAGCCTTTACTGTGCACACTTTATTGGTGTGTCCACTATGCAAATACCAATATGTAGACTGTAAGTAACATAACTAAAACTGACAACTTAAAACAAATGTGGAAATCTGATACAAAATAAATTAAATTGCCCAAAAAATGTTTTTAAAAAATGTAGCCAGAATTTTATGAGATCTCACAATTTCATGTGTCCAATTTTTTTTAAAATAGCAAGCCACACAGAATAATAATACTCAGAGAAAGAAACAAAAAGAATACGTTGCAAAAAAGTTGGAACAATTCTGATAAAAAACAAAGCTTAACAAGGGGTATCCTATGTATTCCTTTTCTTTTAAATGTGGAAAACTCATGACTATGCCATTATACTGTCAATAAAACATTGATACACATGAAAATGGAAAACTCTTTACTATGTCATTTTACTGTCAATAAAACATGGATACACATTGCTACGCATGAATGTGGAAAACACATGACTATGCCATTATAATGTCAATAAAACATTGATACACATTTATGTGGAAAACTCATGACTATGCCATTATACTGTCAATAAAACATTGCTACACATGAATGTGGAAAACTCATTACTATGCCATTTTACTGTCAATAAAACATTGATACAGATTGCTATACATGAATGTGAAAATCTCATGACTATGTCATTTTACTGTCGATAAAACATTGATAAACATGAATGTGGAAAACTCATGGCTATGCCATTATACTGTCAATACAACATAGATACACGTGAATGTGGAAAACTCATGACTATGCCATTATACTGTCAATAAAACATGGCTACACAGTGCTAAACATGAATGTAGAAAACTCATGACTATGCCATTATACTGTCAATAAAACAAGGATACACACTGCTACACATGAATGTGGAAAACTCATGACTATGCCATTATACTGTCAATAAAACATGGATACACACTGCTACACATGAATATGGAATACTCATGACTATGCCATTATACTGTCAATAAAACATGGATACACATTGCTACACATGAATGTGGAAAACTCATGACTATGCCATTATACTGTCAATAAAACATGGATGCACATTGCTACACATGAATGTGGAAAACTCACGACTATGCCATTATACTGTTAATAAAACACTGATACCCATGAAAATGGAAAACTCAACTATGCAACTATACTGTCAATAAAACACTGGTACACATGAAAATGGAAAACTCAACAATGCAACTATACTGTCAATAAAACACTGATACACATGAATGTGGAAAACTCATGACTATGCCATTATACTGTCAATAAAACACTGGTACACATGAAAATGGAAAACTCAACTATGCAACTATACTGTTAATAAAACACTGGTACACATGAAAATGGAAAACTCATGACTTTCTTAACATAGAGTCAATAAATAATGATACACATGAAAATGGAAAACTCATGACTTTCTAAATATAGATTCAATAAATAATGATACACATGAAAATGGAAAACTCATGACTTTCTTAATATAGAGTCAATAAATAATGATACACATGAAAATGGAAAACTCATGACTTTCTTAACATAGAGTCAATAAATAATGATACACATGAAAATGGAAAACTCATGACTTTCTTAATATAGATTCAATAAATAATGATACACATGAAAATGGAAAACTCATGACTTTCTTAATATAGAGTCAATAAATAATGATACATATGAAAATGGAAAACTCATGACTTTCTTAATATATAGTCAATAAATAATTATACACATGATTGTGGAAAACTCATGACTATGCCATTATACTGTCAATAAAACACTGATACACATGAAAATGGAAAACTCATGACTTTCTTAATATAGAGTCAATAAATAATGATACACATGAATGTGGAAAACTCATGACTTTCTTAATGTAGTCAATAAATAATGATACACATGAAAATGGAAAACTCATAACTTTCTTAATATAGAGTCAATAAATAATGAATCACATGAATGTGGAAAACTCATGACTATGCCATAAAAGAAAAATTTCTGTTGGTGCAACAGGATAAAGCTACTTTTAAAATTGTTTGCAATAGCAAATACCTATAATTTTACATACCCAAGTTAAGTCATATAAATATACATTTAATAGGCAAATCATTTACAAATTATATCTAATTACACATGTACCATAGATTTTTGTACAGAACACACTGATATTTGACCAATCAAGAGGTAAAAAAATCTTCATTCATTAAGGAATCTTGCCTTAATGAATTCTGAGTTATGCTAAATACTAAACTAATGTAAAATAAGACAAAATCTATAATATTCACATCTAGGTCTATTAGACATTGTATACACCATAATGTAATATAATATGTGGACTGGTTCCTATGTCTAATGCACAACATACACACCAGACGATATCAGAATATGTTGACTGGTTCCTATATATTTTGCACAACATACACACCAGATTCTATCAGAACATGTTGACTGGTTCCTATTTATATTGCACAAGATACACACTAGACTGTATCAGAATATGTGGACTGGTTTCTATGTCTATTGCACAACATACACACCAGAATGTAGCAGAATGTATGGACTGGTTCCTATGTCTATTGCACAATATACACACCAAACTGCATCAGAATGTGTGGACTGGTTCCTAACTCTATTACACAAAAAACACACCAAACTGCATCAGAATATATTGACTGGTTCCTGGCTTTATTACAAAACATGCACACCAAGTTGTATTAGAATAAGTTGAGTGGTACCTAGGCTATGCTAGTTGTAAGTGTCTGCTGTAGTGGATATTAAACTGAATAAAAATTAGGTCAATAACTCCCGATTGGACTTCAAAAGTCGTAGCCTTTAAAATGCACATCTTTGTGGCAATTCAAATGTCATCCAAATACCTCATTTTGGTGTAGAACATGCACAAGGACTTTTAACCAATCATGAGGTGAAAACTTACTTCTGATATGTATTACACATGTGATATCCTACACTTAAAAACTTAATTATTTGACTTCATTTTTTTTATGAAACAGCATTCTGGCAATTCGGATTATGCAATAATCATCATTTGTTACTGAATGTTTAATTGGTTTACATTATAACAGTGCTTGACTGTTTCTCTGTCCTTTTCTTTTGGTGATTGTGTGTGATTTAGCTTGTGTCTCATGAAATATGCAAGTCATTTTGGACTGGTAATTATTCATTCCTGCAAAATATTCTAAAGGAAGTGCATACAGATTATTATTCACTCACATTTAGTAGCCATTTCTGGTGGGGGACCTCCCAAGACAAGTGCCAGGATAGAGTTCCTGTAGTCTCCAGATAGGTCATCCTGGTGTCAGAAAAATAAGGCAGCATAAATATTCATTCTGCATGTATACTTCACAAGAATTATTACTCAAGTACACCTTTACCATGAAGGTTATTGCTAACTTCTTGATAGGAACGTTGGAAAGACTAGATTTAAACATTCACAGTGGGTTGTTAATGTTCAGCAAAATCAGTATGAGTTAAAATACAGATCTGACATTGATAAGAAACACTGTAATGCTAAACGAAATCACTGATGATAGTACCACTTTTAGAAATTCAAAAAAGGAATACTTTTTACTGTTTCTTGGTGATCTTTTTAAGAAAGTCAAATGTATAATGATGAAATTTCTGACTTTTGGGAAATTTGTATCTCCTTTTAGCCATGGCTGTCATAAAAGCTAAGATGCTTGTAAGACAGGTTGTAGTGAATTTTGTTATTGATAAATATTGATAGAGATGGTGCAGGGAAAAAATAAAATATTATTTTTAAGTTTCCATGGTTAAACATTGTTGGCTTACCCAAAATTTTCAGTAAACATCATCTATGTGATGTACAAAAAATTACAAAAACAATGTAAAGTTAATTGTATCTGCGATGATATGGAAGGAATTAATTGGTTATGTCTTAAAAAAGAACACAATTTAAATAAGAACAGAAAAAAACTAAACCAGTGACCATAACTCCTTTCAGTAATAAGAACTGAACCAAACTCAACCAGGAACCAAAACTCATATTAGCAATGAAAACCAAAGAAAAATATCTCAACCAGGAATCATAGCTCCTTTCAGTAATAAGAACTGAAAAGAAAAACTCAACCATGAACCATAACTCTTTTCAGTAATAGCACAGAAAAGTGCACATTTGCATGGTCGGATCAAAATAAGACTGCACATCATATAGGACTGTTGTCAAATAATGCTCAGTGAAGATATCGTGCAGAAACTGAAATTACTGACAGTTGCAGAATGAAGAGATAGACTGCTAGATGGATGGATGACAATGTAATTTCAATTAGACTTTGTTAGTTTCATCAATTGAGGCCATAATATGGTTAATTATAAAGCTTTAACTGTGCATGAATAAGGTGCATTGTAGATACAAGAATTATAATGACTGATATGTGTTATCTGTGAATAATGCTGTCAAAGACTCTAAGAGAAAGAAAACTCATCCAAACAATATCTGAAGCAACAAACAACCATGAAGTATGTACTTGTTGGATCCCCAACTAAAATAGAATCTCAGAAAAGATACATAAATGTTATGAAGTGTTCATAACATAACTAAACATGTTTTGGTAAATAAATGTGAAAATCAAATTTGACTTATGTTAATCTTTTTGAAATTCGGATTAATATTAAATCAAAGCAATTCCAATCTTAATGTCAGTGCTAAAAAACAATGTGTGATATAGATACACATGGATTACCCTATAAACCTCTCCACAGAATATAGTAGGGGTACAGAAAAGTTAATTGGTTTATAATCTTACGGCAATGAATTGTTCCAAGGTCTGGGACGTAAGCTTCTGAAACTCTTCCTTTATCTGCACCATGTCAATTTCACAGCGACTGACAACAACTCTTATGAGAGTATCATCATCTGTTCCCAGACCCTTCATTGTCTTCTGCAGCTGCCGTGCAAAGTGGGCAAACTTGTTCCTCACACATCGGACTGAAAATGGGTAGAGAAATATAGCATTTAACTAAAGTGTCATCATTTATGCCAGGCATTTTATTGGTTTTACAGCTGTTAAGCAAAGTAGACAAATGTCATCCAAACAACTGCTTACTGAAAAGAATGCATAAATATATACAGGTAAGACCTGTTATAAAATGATGCTTGGAGAATAACATGAATGATGTAGGCATGATTGCGTTAACAATTTTTTGGTGACACTTCCATATAGAAAATGTGCACTGAAATTTGTCTAAACTTGATAGCTTTTCTTTATTTTTGCTAACAAATATAACACTGCAATATGTTATAGAAAATTTCATAAGATAAGGCAACATTAAACGCAGCGCTGGGATTAAAAATCTGCTATGTATACAAATAATTGGCTTTTCCGAGAGCATTATATAGGATAACAAAAAGATAGGTCACTTTAGATAAAAAAAATGGGAGCCATGCTGCCATCACATTAGTATAATCTCATTGTAATGAATTTTGTTGCATAGTTTAAAATGCATAACTAGAGCATCATCATCTGTACCCAGGCATTTTACCTTTTTTGCAGCTATAGATAAAATTTATTTAACATGTTCCTCACATAGTGGAGAAGAAAAAAGATAATGAGAGAAGAAAAGAAAAGAGGAGAGGAGAGGATAGAAGAGGAGAGGAGAGTAGAGAGAAGAGAAGAGAAGAGAAGAGAAGAGAAGAGAAGAGAAGAGAAGAGAAGAGAAGAGAAGAGAAGAGAAGAGAAGAGAAGAGAAGAGAAGAGAAGAGAAGAGAAGAGAAGAGAAGAGAAGAGAAGAGAAAAAGAAGATTTATACAATGACATTCTTACTGGTGCTTACATTTAATGACTTAGAAGGGGTTCTTATTGTCTTTGCAGGAGAGTGTCCTATTTGTTTCTCGAAACAATGTGCTTTTGTTTTCAAAAAAAAGGAAACGTACTGCCATAGATTTATGATGAGACAAAAGGGACAAAATACTGCCATAAATATATGGTAAGACAAAAGGGACAAAGTACTTTCCATATGGCAAGACCAAAGGAACAAATGACTGCCATACATATAAGGTAAGACAAAAGGGACAAAGTACTGCCATAAAGTATTGCCATGATTGTATGGTGACAAAGTATTGCCATAATTATATGATGATACAAAAGGGACAAAGTATTGTGATAATTAATCAGTGACCAATACCTATA